>OY992539.1:153082918-153552918 GCA_963921195.1 Pegoplata infirma | reverse complement strand
TATAGCAAAATTTACTATCGAAAATTTTCTATAGCAAAATTTACTATCGAAAATTTTCTATAGAAAAATTTACTATCGAAAATTTTCTATAGAAAAATTTACTATCGAAAATTTTCTATAGAAAAATTTACTATCGAAAATTTTTCTATAGAAAATTTTCGACAGTAAATTTTCGATAGTAAATTTTTCTATAGAAAATTTTCGATAGTAAATTTTTCTATAGAAAATTTTCGATAGTAAATTTTTCTATAGAAAATTTTCGATAGTAAATTTATTATCGAAAATTTTCGATAGTAAATTTATTATCGAAAATTTTCGATAGTAAATTTATTATTGAAAATTTTCTATCGAAAAATTAACTATTTTCTATAGAAAAACTATCAAAAATTTTCTTTAAAAAAACTTACTATCGAAAATTTTCTATAAAAAAATTTATTATAGAATTTTTAATCCGAGATTTTATGACCTACTATTAAAGTAGACCCGTTTTAAAAACCGGGTTTCTCTAAATCAGTTCGGCGGAATTGAATCACGCTATCAGTTTTGGAAATAAGAGATGCTCAGCTATGGCTGGACACTTTAATAGCCCTCCCAGATTTTATGACCATTAAACCCAGATTTTATGACCATTAGTAGTTGACAATTTTTAAAACCGGTTTTCTCAAAATCGGTTCGGCCGGTTTGAATCACGCGACCAGTTTTGGAAACTAGAGATGCCCAGCTATGATTCCACGTGGCAGTTTGGCTGGACACTTTATTAGCTTTCGCAGAAATTTTAATCCCAGTTTTTATTGGCAATAGTAGTAGACCCTTTTTTAAAACCGGTTTTCTCAAAATCGGTTCGGCCGATTTGAATCTCGCTACCAGTTTTGGAAACTAGAGATGCTCAGGTATGATTCCACGTATCAATATGGGTGGACACTTTAATAGCTTTCCCAGAAATTTTAATCCCAGTTTTTATGGGCAATAGTAGTAGACCCTTTTTAAAACCGGTTTTCTCAAAATCGGTTCGGCCGATTTGAAGCACGCGACTAGTTTTGGAAACTAGAGATGCTCAGGTATGATTCCACGTATCAATATGGGTGGACACTTTAATAGCTTTCCCAGAAATTTTAATCCCAGTTTTTATGGGCAATAGTAGTAGACCCTTTTTAAAAACCGGTTTTCTCAAAATCGGTTCGGCCGATTTGAAGCACGCGACTAGTTTTGGAAACTAGAGATGCTCAGGTATGATTCCATGTATCAATATAGGTGGACACTTTAATAGCTTTCCCAGAAATTTTAATCCCAATTTTTATGGGCAATAGTAGTAGACCCTTTTTTAAAACCGGTTTTCTCAAAATCGGTTCGGCCGATTTGAAGCACGCGACTAGTTTTGGAAACTAGAGATGCTCAGGTATGATTCCACGTATCAATATGGGTGGACACTTTAATAGCTTTCCCAGAAATTTTAATCCCAGTTTTTAAGGCCAATAGTAGTACACCCTTTTTTAAAACCGGTTTTCTCAAAATCGGTTCGGCCGATTTGAAGCACGCGACTAGTTTTGGAAACTAGAGATGCTCAGGTATGATTCCACGTATCAATATGGGTGGACACTTTAATAGCTTTCCCAGAAATTTTAATCCCAGTTTTTATGGGCAATAGTAGTAGACCCTTTTTTAAAACCGGTTTTCTCAAAATCGGTTCGGCCGATTTGAAGCACGCGACTAGTTTTGGAAACTAGAGATTCCCAGATATGATTCCACGTATCAGTTTGGTTGGACACTTTAATAGCTTTCCCAGAAATTTTAATCCCAGTTTTTATGGGCAATAGTAGTAGATCCTTGTTTAAAACCGGTTTTCTCAAAATCGGTTCGGCCGATTTGAATCTCGCGACCAGTTTTTGAAACTAGAGATGCTCAGGTATGATTCCAATAGTAGTAGACCCTTTTTAAAAACCGGTTTTCTCAAAATCGGTTCGGCCGATTTGAAGCACGCGACTAGTTTTGGAAACTAGAGATGCTCAGGTATGATTCCACGTATCAATATGGGTGGACACTTTAATAGCTTTCCCAGAAATTTTAATCCCAGTTTTTATGGGCAATAGTAGTAGACCCTTTTTAAAACCGGTTTTCTCAAAATCGGTTCGGCCGATTTGAATCTCGCGACCAGTTTTTGAAACTAGAGATGCTCAGGTATGATTCCACGTATCAATATGGGTGGACACTTTAATAGCTTTCCCAGAAATTTTTATCCCAGTTTTTATGGGCAATAGTAGTAGACCCTTTTTTAAAACCGGTTTTCTCAAAATCGGTTCGGCCGATTTGAAGCACGCGACTAGTTTTGGAAACTAGAGATGCCCAGCTATGATTCCACGTATCAGTTTGGCTGGACACTTTAATAGCTTTCCCAGAAATTTTAATCCCAATTTTTATTGGCAATAGTAGTAGACCCTTTTTTAAAACCGGTTTTCTCAAAATCGGTTCGGCCGCTTTGAGTCTCGCGACTAGTTTTGGAAACTAGAGATGCCCAGCTATGATTCCACGTATCAGTTTGGCTGGACACTTTAATAGCTTTCCCAGAAATTTTAATCCCAGTTGTTACTGGCAATAGTAGTAGACCGTTTTTTAAAACCGGTTTTCTCAAAATCGGTTCGGCCGATTTGAATCTCGCGACCAGTTTTGGAAACTAGAGATGCCCAGCTATGATTCCACGTACCAGTTTGGCTGGACACTTTAATAGCCTTCCCAAAAAGATTAATCCCAGATTTTATGGCCATTAGAAAAATACCCTTTTTTATTTTAATTTGACGTTGTAGGGCTAGGCACCTGAAAATGTTGTCCAGATATCTTAATTTAGACTTCCAGAGCTTTTCCCGTTTTTTTTTTTGTTTATCTTTGAATTCCTAAAAATTGACTTCCCGGTTTTTTCCCGGTTTTTCGTTGCTAGCCCGCGTTGCTATCTTGGCGCACGTTAATGAGTAAGTAAGTCAGTCAGTCAGTCTGTCTACTACACGCAAAAAAAATCTGTGTAAGATTGAGCAATCCTACTTGGTAAAACATTTTTCATACCAAAAAAAAATTTTTACCAAATTTTTGCTAATATTATGCTTGTCGATGTTAAAGTAACATAATTCATTTTTCATGTAAAATAACCAAGTAGCTTGCACAATAACGCAAATTACCTGCACAAAAATTTATCGAAAGAAAACAACAAAAAAAAAAAAACAAATACAGACCGCCATTTTCATTTTGTATTTTTGTGTGCGTTGTTCGTTTATTTTTTGTGTTATAAAAACGTAAAAAGGAAATTGATAAATAAAATAAAAATAAATTAATAAATTAAAATAAATAATTAGTTTTCTAAAAGATAAATAAATGTAAGATAAAAGAATGTTAAAGTTAATTTTGCTTTCATCACTTAAAACACCATTCATTAAGAAAAACCAATGGAGTCCCAGACGTATGTTTCGATGAATAACAAATGGAATGATAAAGTGAGTATACCCGCATTCCGAAGACACCAATAAGGTTTAATAGATTTTTAGTTAAAAATTAGTGTTTGGTAATAATTTTCTATTTTTACAGGGTACTGCTAAATAAATTTTTGAAGCTATGGCGAAACCTTCACTACTACAATAAAGAGCGTGGACACCAATCCTGCCTTTAGTTATAAAATTAAAACCTAAAAACCCAAAGCCAATGGAGTCCATACCTGTTTTGATGAGTTACAAATGGAATGACAAAGTAAGTGTTCCTCCTTACCAAGAGACCAATGGGGTTTACCAATTTTTTAAATTAAAAATTTATGTTTTGTAATAATTTTCTATTTTAACAGGGTGCTTTTAAATAAATTCGTGAAGCTATAGCGGATCCTTTACTTCAAGAAGAAGCGTAGGCAGCAGTCACTTGAGAAAATTGTACAAAAAGGGTCAGTTGGTCGGTGGTAAATTAAATCCTACACAACATTTATTATATTAATATGGATTTATTCTGTGAAAATTTTAAATTCAACAAATATACAAATTTTTACAAAAATTTATTGAAAATTTATTTTAGCATAAATGTGGTAATTTTTAGCATTATTTTTAGTCATCTTTTCTAATAATTTTGGTATATTTCACCATATCTCTTTTGGTATATTTTACCAAGTTTTTACTTAAATAGCATTAGGAATTTATTCAAAATTTTTTACATAAGCGTTTTGGCTAAATTGCGAAAACTACTTCGTCGGTTGTAGTTTTAGCATATTTTTGGTAAAATTATGACAGATTTTTGCTCACTGCGATACAGATTTTATTTTGCGTGTACCGTTTGCATTGTGGCTACACTTACTGATGTGTAAACGTTGTGTTGGTCAAGGATGCTACACCTCTATAAGGATGATTAAAAGTTCGAATAAGTTTTATAATTATTCTTTATCCCACTTTTTATTCCATTTTTTTTATTTTTTATTCCATTTTTTTATCCCGTTTTTGTTAACACTTGCATTCCCGAAATTATCCCAGGGAATAATTATCCCAGGGGATAATTATTCCAGGGGACAATTATTCCAGAGGATAATTATTCCATTTTTTGATGCTATTTTTTTGTGTAAAAAAAAAAATTAACAATTTTATGCATTTTTTTGATGCATTTTATTATGCTTAATTTTTCTAAAAAATTCACAAAAAAAAAAAAACTTAAGAAAAATTTAACTATTAGGAACAAATGCCTACAAAAAATTAAGGAATTAATTTTTTTTTTTTAAATTTCAACAAAAAAATATTAAGAAATTACAAAAAAAAATAACAAATTACAAAAAAACTAAACGAATTGGATTTAAAATTTTTAAAAAATTAATGTACAAACCCTGGTTTCACTGCATTTATTTTTTTTTATTAATTTTTTTCTTAAAATTTCCAAACAAAACTAAATTTAACCTATTACAAACACTTGTTTCACTGTATTTGTATCTTCAATTTTAAATTTAACAAAAAAAAATTGACACAACTATAAAAAAACAATTTGGAAAAAATTGAACAAATTTCATTTAGTTATTTTTTATTAATTTTTTTCTTAAAATTTCCAAACAAAACTTAAATTTAACCTATTACAATTATTCTGACAACTCATTTCTTAGTCCTTTTTCCAATACATTAATAACCAAGCGTTTTGTCTCTTCAAATGTTTCAGGTTTTAATTGACTTAAACTATCAAGAACTTATGAAGAAAACAGTTTCGCCTCAGTATCCACCTTAAAAGTTGCATTTGATGTTGACGGTCATTTTCTCTAATTTCTTCCATTTGAATATTGTTTATGGTTTCATCAATTCCTTTCACTTCTATATTGTTATTATCGTTTTCGTCATTATATTCATCAATTGGGGGTTCATTACTCGACGAATTTTGAATATGTATTATTAAAATTTTCTCTTTATCATCGGCTAAAAATGTCATAAGGCCAAAATACCACAATTTGGTCTCATACTTTCTATCAGACCACATTTTTTTCATTTCACTTTTCCACCTTTTCATAAGATCAATGGTTCTATGTCTAACGTTGAGAATTAAATCTTCATCACAAACTCCTCTATTCCGCATTTTGTATTGGATTCTTGCAAAGGCGTCACTACGACTTTTTTTATTTTTTTCGTAATTTCTTAATATTTTTTTGTTGAAATTAAAAAAAAAAAATTAATTCCTTAATTTTTTGTAGGCATTTGTTCCAAATAGTTAAATTTTTCTTAAGTTTTTTTTTTTGTGAATTTTTAAGAAAAATTAAGCATAAAAAAATGTATAAAATAAATTCCTTAATTTTTTGTTAGCATTTGTTTCTAATAGTTAAATTTTTCTTAAGTTTTTTCTGTGAATTTTTAAGAAAAATTAAGCATAATAAAAATGCATAAAATTGTTAAATTTTTTTTAACATAAAATTTTTTTTTTTTTTTGTTAAATACTTTATTATCTGGATTATTGAATCTGCCTATTCTTGGCCTAACAATAAGTGTATAAATCTTACAAAACTAACTTAAATACATAAAAAATAGCATCAAAAAATGGAATAATTATCCTCTGGAATAATTATCCCCAGGGGATAATTATTCCCTGGGATAATTTCGGGAATGCCAGTGTTAACAAAAACGGAATAAAAAAATGGAATAAAGAATAAAAAAAGGAAATAAAAAAATGGAATAAAAAGTTAGATAAAGAATAATTATAAAACTTATTCCAACTTTTTATCATCCTTATAGAGGTGTAGCATCCTTGTGAAGGACAACCTTAAGCCAGCCATTTCAGATCTTCTCTTTTCAGAACGCGTGCGTTCACTCGCAAAATTTAAATTTGAAGGAAGAAGAGCCGAGACCCAGTTGAGTAACCAAAGATTATTCACTACTCGGAATGCTACCAGACAAGTGGACGGGCTTGAGTATGAGCCAAATGGTGAAGTAATATTGAATATAAAACTCTCAAAAAAATATTTGGAGATACTTTAGATTCAATCTCTATAAATTATAATGAAATTTTATCTAATGTAAACTCAAAAAACTCAAAAAACCATTAAAAAATAAAAAAAAATCATAAAAAATGTCCTAAAAGTAAAATTTTAAAACCTAAATGCATCTTTAATGAAAATATTTCAATGTCTTTAAAAGTTTTGTCATATAACTGTCATGGTTTAGAAAATAAAGTTTTGCAAAATGATTTTTTCAATTTATTAAAATTAGCGATATATTTGTTTTATTAGAAACGCATATAACGGAAGATAAGGTTGTCAGATTTAAAAAAATTTTCCGTGGTTATGATACATATTGGAAAGCAGCGGCCAGAAATAGTAGATTTGGAAGAGCAATTGCATGTTGTGTATATGGTGTCAAAAAAGAACTTAAAAAGTACAATATTTCATACGAGTTTAGTGTAAAAGAAAATGTTGAGCTAATTACATAGGCACACAAAAAAAAAAAATAAGTGTCCAGACCCAGAGGGTAGAGGGTAGTTATTTCTAGGTTTTTGGGGTCGCTGAATCCGAATATGCCCATAAAAATTCATTTCAATTGTCAGTTTTTCCCCTACCGCCCCCCTATAACCCGCCGGAGGATTGACTTTTAATTCACATACAAACTTAAAATTAATGTGTACTTTTATGTTTTTTTGGCAGCTGAGCCCTTAAATGACAACAAAAAAATTATGTGACCCTTCCCTCAACCCCCTGAAAGGGGATGAATTTTGAGTGATCATAAAAAATCAAGATGTATATGGATTTCTATGTTTTTTGGGCAAAACTGCACTTTACGGAGCACAAGTAGTTTTGAAAAAAAAAAAAAAAATTGGACCCCCTCTGGAATTAAAAAAAAATAAAACCGAAATTAAAATTTAAGGGGGCTGGGCGCCGGGGCCCCCCTGGAGCCAAAAAACCGCCCACCTACCTACACTCAAAAAAATACGTTAGTAGATTTACTAACTTTTTTTTGCTAATGCTAGTTAGCTAACTTTTAGCAAATTTTTAGTTGAGATTAGCATGTTAGCAAAAAATTCTTGTAAACTTCATTTAGCACATTAGCAATTTTAAACAAACGTTGAACTAATTTCTTTTGCTAAGATTTGAAATTGAGTTGACAACATTTTTGCAAGATTTTTTGCTAACATTAGCAAAAATAAATGGTAATTTTTTTTTATTTTCAGAAAACTTAAAATGGCTCTATCTCGGAAACTAAGCCAGATAGAGCAAAATGGAGGGCATTTTTGGTTCTTAGAATCTGCATACTTTCGCGGGTCCTCTTCACATGTGTGGACCCTAATGGGCCCTAACTTTGGATCCAAAAAAGTTAGCATTCCCGAAAATTTTAAAATGTTCATATCTCGGTAAATATTGCCGGCACAACAAAAAGTCCAAAAGCATTTTTGTAGCTCTCAATACGTAGAACAAGACCGCAAAATAGTCAAAAGCTATCCGAGTAATATTTTTGAAGTTATCGAGTTTTTTAATTCTCAAGACCCCAGTGGTCCCCTATAATCACGTATCTCAAAAACTAAGCAAGGTAGAGCGAAACGGACACAAATTTTGGATCAAAAACTATGACGATTTTTAAGGAACCCAACTAGGTCTAGGCCCATCGGGGTCTGGACCTATCGGGTCCGAACCCAATGGGGTCCTTAAATGTGTCAAAAAAAAAAATTTTTGTTAACTAATTATTGGCAAAACATTTTTGCTAACTTAAGCAAAAAAATTGTGGGTTCGAAATCAGCAAATTTTCTTGTAGATTTACAAGCTTTTTTTGCTAACATTACAGTTTTTTTTTTGAGTGTACAGACTAGTGTGGGTACTTAAATTATAGGTAATTTAAAAAGAAATAAACAAAAAAAAAAGGGCGGGCTGGGTCCCTGGGCCCCTCTAGGTCCAAAAACCGCCCACCGCCCACTTTTTAAAGTATGGATACTCAAATAAAAGATAATTTGCTAACTTCTACGAATAAAATACTATCAAAAATAAATATGTATTGCGGTTCCCGCAAAATCAGATAATTATTTATTTGAAACCCTTTGGGTTAGATCACAATTTTTTTTTTCTTAAGAAAAATATAAACATTTAATTGTAAATATCGAAATATTCATCACTTTCGTCATTTTCGTCCACTCATAAAAATTTGTTAGTATTCCTTACAAAAAAGTCTGTTACCATTACTAATAAAGTTTTCAATTTGTGCCCGATAACTTTTTCAGTTACCATTACAAACTTTGGTTTTCAAAAATTAGTAATCTTAAAAATACTAAAAAAATTAGTATTACTAAATTTTTCTGTACAATTTTTGTAAAATGGATTTTAAAACGGGTTTGTAAATAATATTAACTTTTTTTGTAAAAAATTGTAAATTGTGTATTTTTAATTTTTGGTATTTGTATACATCATGTAAATTGCGTATTGCGCTTGTTGTCGCCAATAACTATTTCCATGCAAGTCAGTTTTTGTTAGAATTTTCGATCTAAAAAAGAGAAAATATTGAACACATTTTTTTAATACAAAATATACATACCACCATATAAAATTAATTCTTTGAAGATTGATGTTGAATAAATTGGTGTACGGTGAACTCAAATAAAAAAAAAATATCAACATAATGTTTTAAATAGATCACATAAATATACAATTGTTACCTGTTGTCATCATTTCCTATTTTGCTTTATTATTCTAAAAATAAAAAACGAGTTACATAATTTTAAACAAAAAATACTTTAAGATTTGGTTACCTGCTATGCTTTTTTTGTTGTAATATTTTTTTGTACATTTTTTTATTCATTTTACCCGTCGCGCGATGTTCACCGATCGAATGTTATTTTGTGACTAAAATACTCAAAGACAGGCATAAAGTAAATTACACAAAAATCAACCCTTTGATAATAATCACAATTGGAGCGGGAAGCGTTTTTCCGCAACTGTTCACATACGTTTTATATGACAACAAAATTCCGCCGCGTTTTTCCGCCAAACTAGATTCAATTCTATTTTTATGAGGACAATTGCGTTTTTCCGCTTCCCGCTCCAATTGTGATTATTCTCTTTATGTGCGTGAGAAAAAAATATTAGTGGATAGCATAAACAAAAAAATTCCGCAAGTAAAGAAAGAAAAAAAAACTGATGTTATGGAAATTTTCCATTTGAAAAGGTCGGCATTGTTTTTTTAAATTTTGCATGTCTTCTCTTGTCTCTATTTTGTTTCCTTTTTAATATATATTTTTTTTAAATTGAAAAAAAAAAAACTAATGAAGCATAAATGAATATTAAAAATAATAAACATATTCATACTCATCAAAGTGCAGTTTTATCGTTAAAAAAATAACTAATAATATATTTTTTTTACTTATTTTTTTTTTATTTTCCAAATATTTTAATAAAATAAATTTTTTTTAATTATAGTGTAAAGGTTTTCTAGAAAAAAAAAAACCAAATTTACTAACTAATATTGTAAAATTTACAAAATAATTATCAAAAGTTAGTACGATAATTTTTAAAAAATCAACTGAATAAATTATTAAAAAATCAGTATAAAATTAATAGTTTGTAAAGCGATTTTACTAAAAAGAATTACTAAAAATTGATTTTTTAGTAGAATTTAGTAAAAAAGTAGTAAAGTTGAGATACAAACCACTTTACAAATTTTTTTACTAACTTATTTTTTTGAGTGTCGTATTCCTCATTGTCTTCATCTATTTCAGGTATTTCTGGAATTGGCTGCAGAGGATTATAGAGAATACCTGCTATTCGGCAAAATTCCTTAAATGGATCCAGTTTTTGGGTTTTACACCTCTTTAAAAACATCACTTTTGCCAAGTAGCCAGCCATAAAGTGCTTACGACGACCTCCCGTTGGAATCGACCGTTTAGAATGAGCCCAAGACCCTTCAATGGAGTTGGTGTGAGCGCCAGTTTCGGGATCTTTGAAATTGAGAGAGTGATTGACCTTAAGATGTTGGAAACCATTGTCATTAAGGCAATCATAGGCTTTCCAAAAATCGCTAATAATTGTGGTTCCCGGGAGAATCCATTCCTTTATTAATGGGAGTAATGTCGCAACATCTCTTTTCTCCACGGGAACCATAAATGATTGCCCACTTTCTCTCTCAAATCCCCCGAACACCCACTGACCCTCCACACGCTTGCCTCTGTTGTACTTGCGCTTGCCAAACTTGCTCACGTCGATTTTAACGGTTTTGTTGACACCACCAATAGGTCTTCCGTTTATCACTAGGTCGTCGTAAGTGACTTCGCGACAAAAGCTTGCGCAGTCTACCAAGGTATGCTGTGAATTTATTTTTAGATTTTTTCCAATTATATGTAGTGGGGTATGGTCCAAAAAACAAAACAGGATAAATTTACACTTGCTCATAGCTTAAATGGGCTTTTGCAAAAAAAGTTGCAGTGCTTAAGGACACACCATAGTTGCATTTTTGAGCTTTTCCTTTTTTTGTTGTTGTTATAGCATCGCCATTTTATTCGGTCGTCATTTTTTGTTAAGACCATGGCACTGCTGTGTTTTTTGGACAAAACATTGTTCCTTGCTTTGGAAGAATACCAAATTCCATTAATTTTAAAACAAGCGCAAACTCCTCTGTTGCGTCTCTTTCCCAATCGTGGATGTCGAAAATAGTCACGTAATCCATTTTAAATTAAAACTTTGCGCTTGCGTGTTCAAATACAAATTCGTTTTCTTCATATAACGGCGTAAAATTTACATAAAACCAGAGTCGTGGGAGGCGCGGCGCTGTAAAATGGTTGCCATTGTTATGTAATATTACATAACAGTATAATATGGTTGAAATAACCATAAAATACAAGTGTTGTAAAATTTTTTCCGTAAGGAACTTGTAAAAATTAATGTAGTGAATGAAAAAGTTGATACAAACCCATTTAAATTTGATAAAGTCAAAGTATTTGAAGAAAAGATTTTTTAATTTTGTTTTTAAATGAATAAAAAGTTAATAGAAATATATTGTAGGTATAATAGCGCCGCACTGTGGTCAATATTTTGAGATAGCGGCCAAAACTCCTTTTGGTTTTTGTTCTCCGATTTTAAAGTTATTAGACTCATATGAAAGTAGACAGTAGTAAACCTCGGGAGCCAAAAAATTAGAACTCTATTTCAATTATTTCACTGAGAACAGGGTGGTCCAAAATGGGACTTTTCAGAATTTAGTAAATTTATGATATTTTTAGTTAATTTTTAAAGTTTAAATGATCATAACTTTTTTGTTTTTCAAGATTTTTGGACGAAATAAATTTTGTGTTGTAACTTAACTTATTTCCTATTACTGGTAAATTACTGGTAAAATTGAAGCTCTACTGTTTTCAGAACAATTTAAATATTTTTTTTAAAAAAGGTCAAATTTCTCGGAAATTTCCTACTTCATAGAGCACAACTCCTGTGAGTCAAGCTGAGTCAAAACACAAATTTACTATTTTGTAGTCCTAACACTCCCCTACATTCCTATATATACATGTCCATGCATCGGTGCTGCACTTTTTGAGCTACAGCAATTTTTCTGACCCAAGGTAAGATATTCGGTACAAATGCACGTCATATTTTTTGCGAAGTTAATTTTAAGTGCAAGTGGCTATTATGCATATATTTTGATGAAATTTTGTACAAGAGTTCTTAATGACCCAAAAAATAATTCTGTTGAAATTAGGAGAAGTTGGCCCATATTTGGACCTAGTCCACATAGAAGGGTGTATCAAAATTTTGACAAAAATGACAATAGAACTCTCAAATTATGTGGTATCTGGCAATTCATTTGGAAAAGGTAAAAAATGATTTTATTGCCATCTAATATTACATAACTTAAATACCTGATAATTGCAAATAAAATTAAAACCAATGGAAATAACCTGTGGATCCTTGGACCTATCAAAAAGACCTATCCTTGGACCTATCAAAAGGACCTATCCTTTTACATATCAAAAGGACCTATCCTTGAACCTATCAAAAGGATCTATCCTTGGTCCTATCAAAAGGACCTATCAGAAGGACCTATCAGAAGGACCTATCCTTGGACTTATGAAAAGGACCTATCCTTGGACCAATCAAAAGGACCTATCCTTGGACCTATCAAAAGGACCTATCCTTTGATCTATCAAAAGGACCTATCCTTGGACCTATCAAAAGGACCTATCCTAGGACCTTGATCTATTAAAAGGACCTATCCTTTTACATATCAAATGGACCTTTCCTTTCACCTATCAAAAGGACCTATCCTAGGACCTATCAAAAGGACATATCCTTGGACCTACCAAAAGGACCTATCCTTTTACATATCAAAAGGACCTATCCTTGGACCTATAAAAAGGACCTATCCTTGGACCTATCAAAAGGACCTATCCTTTGATCTATTAAAAGGATCTATCCTTTTGCATATCAAAAGGACCTATCCTTGGACCTATCAAAAGGACCTATCCTTTGATCTATCAAAAGGACCTATCCTTTGATCTATTAAAAGGACCTATCCTTGGACCTACCAAAAGGACCTATCCTTGGACCTATCAAAAGGTCCTATCCTTGGACCTATCAAATGGACCTATCCTTGGACCTATCAAAAGGACATATCCTTGGACCTATCAAAAGGACCTATCCTAGGACCTATCAAAAGGACCTATCCTTGGATCTATCAAAAGGACCTATGCTTGGACTTATCAAAAGGACCTATCCTATGACCTATCAAAAGGACCTATCCTTGGACCTATCAAAAGGACCTATCCTAGTACCAGTCAAAAGGACCTATCCTTGTACCTATCAAAAGGACCTATCCTTTGATCTATCAAAAGGACCTATCCTTTTACATATTAAAAGGACCTATCCTTTGATCAATCAAAAGGGCCTATCCTTTTACATTTTAAAAGGACCTATCCTTGGACCTATCAAAAGGACCTATCAAAAGGACCTATCAAAAGGACCTATACTAGGACCCATCAAAAGGACCTATCCTTGGACCTATCAAAATGACCTATCCTAGGACCAGTCAAAAGGACCTATCCTTGAACCTATCAAAAGGACCTATCCTTGGACCTATCAAAAAGACTTATCCTTGGACCTATTAAAAGGACCTATCCTTTTACATATCAAAAGGACCTATCCTAGGACCTATCAAAAGGACCTATCCTTTTACATATCAAAAGGACCTATCCTTGAACCTTACAAATGGACCTATCCTTGGTCCTATCAAAAGAACCTATCAGAATGACCTATCAAAAGGACCTATCCTAGGACCTATCAAAAGGACCTATCCTTGGACTTATGAAAAGGACCTATCCTTGGACCAATCAAAAGGACCTATCCTAGGACCTATCAAAATTACCTATCCTTGGACCTATCAAAAGGACCTATCCTAGGACCTATCAAAAGGACCTATCCTAGGACCTATCAAAAGGACCTATCCTAGGACCTATCAAAAGGACATATCCCTGGACCTATCAAAAGCACCTATCCTAGGACCTATCAAAAGTACAAAGGACCTGTGAATATTGAGACTAAATAAATGTCAGTGGCCAAATGTTGGCATTTTCTGACCAAAATTAAGTTAAGGAATAATAAATAAGAATTGGTTGTAAAATACGATTGAAGAAAATAAGAAATTATAAAAAAATACCTATTTAAAATGTCAAAATATTCAACTTTTACATGGAAACTCAACAAAAAATTAAAATGCATTTTTAACTCCACATTACTTACGTTCCTATCAGTCGATTTTTACGTTTGAACACGCAAATTGAAGCTTAAAGTCCCTCCTATTGAACAAAACAAATTGCGTAAAAAAATACCAATCCGGTCAAAAGTTATAGAGTTTTGACCGCTATCTCGCGAAATTGACCACTGTGCGCCGCAGGTGAAAAATTTTTTGAAAAAATCACGCGATTTTTTCAAAAATTTTTTCAATTTTTTAAAAGTATTAAAAAGTGAATAGTGGTTTATTGTATTAAATACTAGCGCCGCACATTGGGTTGAATGAGAGGCAAAGTGGCGCTTTATTCAGGGAAGCAGTAATTTTAACATATAATATTTTTTGATTGATGAATGATGAATAATACATTAGAAAGCACCCTTTTGAAGAGAAAACATGTGTTTTTTAATTTTTTTTAACCTGTCAGAATTTTTTAGTGTTTCTTGAAAATTGAACTTGATTCACAATTTAAGCTGTAACTTTTAAACCAAAAGCGATAATTTAATGAATACAGTTGCAAATTAAAGTATTTTTAATGCGATAATAAAAACTTAAAACAATAAAAAATAAATATGTGTTAATACTTGCATAAAATTTGTTTGAAGTCAGATTTTTGTGTTTCACCAAATTTTAAATTTTTTAAAATTTTCCATAAAAATGTCAGGAAAGTTGTAATTTGGAACTATTAATTTTTTCTATTGGCGTCTAATCATTAATAAGTAAAATACCATCATTTTTGAAAAAAATTAACATATTAGGCGCGTGGTTATGCTTTATTTCGGGAAAAAACTAAATTCACAATTTTTGCTGTATCTGTGAAATTAAAAAACACAATATTTTGAAACAAATAGAAAATTAAAGTTTATGTAAAGTGCTCTTATAAACGTTAAACAAAAATTATATGCTCTCATATAAGTACTATATTTATTAAGAAACCTAATTACCTTTTTTGACTTAAGCCTTGGAAATTGAAAAAAAAAAAAATTATATCAGCTGCGTTATTCATAATAAATAAAGTAAACATCATGCATGTTTTTTGTCAGATATTATATTACACCACCCAGAGACATCTGCTTACCCCGCCCCCTCCCCCTTCCCACTCCTCACAATAACCGTCCCTGTCATTTTTATTTTTTGCTTGTTGGAGGGTATCAAAGATTTGGCACTGCCGAATTTTAAGCTCTTACTTGTTTATATATACTTAGATTACAAAGACCCCCAAAAAAAGGTCTAGACCCACTAATACTTATGTATTTTTACCTTCTTAATTCAAATCCGCGATCAGAATTAAATTCTACCGTTGGGTTTTTCTGCAATTTACAAGGAAAAGTGAACCGACCTGATTTCCTTGTAAATTTGACCAACAATAAGTTAACATTTTTTAAAATTTTATTTCGGTATTAAAGGCCTGCAAATGTTGAACTATATAACATACAACATAGTGTCACATGATGCAAGTGTCAATTCATGCCATGTCGCTAATACATGTTTAACAATAACATGTGAAGGCATGTCGAATAAATTCAAAACAAATCTATGCATAGTCTTAAAAGTGTAATTGCATGCATGAACATAGAAATTGACCATGTCAACACATGCGACACATGCGACATGTGCAGCATATGACACAATTGATGCTTTTTTACCATTTGTATGGCTCATTATATGCAATTAAACTGCAAAAAATATTTAATTGTGATATTTACTACTTTCAAGGATCTTCTTTTGAAGCTTTAATGAACAAAATATTTAAATATAAGTTCTTAAGTGGAAAAGAGAAATTATTTATACATTTAATATAATTTTTTTTGTATTAATTTGTTATAAAACAATAAAAATTGTCTTTTATTGACTTTAGAACATAAATCTTAATTATTCATATAAAATATAATATAATTATTTCATATAAAATATAATATAATTATTATAAACTAGCGTTTAGTTTTATTGCACACTTCTTTTCATTACATTTTTTTTAACATTTTAGTGAAATTATGCGAAGGATAACGGTAATCAAATAACGGAGCATTTATATTTTGTCTATTAATAAATAATCTTATTGTATTTTAATGCTTTGTTTTTGTAAAAAAAAAAACTAGGGGAATTGTTTTATTGCCGTTATTTCAATTAACATAAGCTGGATTTTTTTGCTAACGTGTATAAATTATCCCATACAAATTTGACGTTTTTTAACTATGTATATACGGCAAATTTATGTCAAATTTGTATGGGATAATTTATACACGTTAGCAAAAAAATCCACCTATAGCAAATGCTTTCAATTTAATTTATTTTTAATCAATGATTTATTTGATTTAGGATTTTTATTAAAAAAACAATGAAGAATTTATATTTTTATGTAAGGTAGGCCAAACAGTATTAAAAACATGATGCAAAAGAACATTAGAAGACATAATACTGAACTCAACAGGGTACAACAGCTTCTATAAGTTTTAATGACATGCTTAGACAGTGTGTTTGACTAAGCATAACATGGCACAACACCTTGTTTGAACACTCAAAAAAATACGTCGGTAAAAAAGTTTGTAAAATAGTTTGTAACCCAACTTTACAGGTTTTTTACTAATTCTTACTAAAAATTATTTTTTAGTAGTTCTTTTTTGTAAACTCGCGTTACAAACTATTGATTTTTTACTGATTTTTTAATAATTTTTTCAGTTAATTTTTTAAAAATTATCTTACTAAATTTTGATATTTGTTTTTGTAAATTTCATAAAATTAGTTTGTAAATTTCGTATTTTTTTTCTAGACGAAAAGAAATTATAATTAAATATTATTTTTTTTCTATTTTTTACTTACCTATTTGGCATTTAAAAAATATATGTTTAATTAATATTTGTAACTTTAAGAAATAGCATAACAAAAGAGAAGAATATACGTACAAAAAAGGCTTTGGATTTTAATTTTTTGTTATACATACATTATGATATGCAAAATTCAAAAGCAAGGCGCCAGCGTGCTGGTATTTTTAAAACGGTTTATATCAGAGCTCCCTATTACTCGAGTAGTCGAGTACTCGAGCTACTCGAGCAGCTCGAGTAGCTCGTCAATTACTCGAGCAGCTCGAGTAGCTCGAGCTACTCGAGTAGCTCGAGTAGTAAAACACACATTTTAATATATAAACTCCTGTAAAACAAAAACTATTAAAGCAATTTTCAAAATTTTTACATTTTTGGAATGCTATGCTTCCAAAGAATATATATAATAAATATCAAATTAATAGGATTATCGTAGTGGCTTTGCTAAACTACTACTCGAAAAAGATCGGCGAGTTTTCATACAAATGTATGAAAATCCGCCCTCCTTTAAACTTTGATATCAAATTATGAGAATATTTTCAAAAAAACGTGTCATTATTTTTTACCAATTATGATCGCATATACGATTAGAATACTTCCTCGAAATTTCAACTCATTTCTACAAAAAATGTGGCATTGGCGATCTACTACACTCATAAAAATATGTTAGTATTCCTTACAAAAAATTCTGTTACCATTACTAATAAAGTTTTCAATTTGTGCCCGATAACTTTTTCAGTTACCATTACAAACTTTGGTTTTCAAAAATTAGTAATCTTTAAAATACTAAAAAAATTAGTATTACTAAATTTTTCTGTACAATTTCTGTAAAATAAATTTTAAAACCCGGTTGTAAAAATTAATAAAAATACCAGCTCGCTGGCGCCTTGCTTTTGAATTTTGCATATCATAATGTATGTGTAAAAAAAATTAAAATCCAAAGCCTTTGTTGTAATATTTAATTATAATTTCTTTTTTTCTAGAAAAAAATACGAAATTTACAAACTAATTTTGTAAAATTTACAAAAAAAATATCAAAATTTTGTAGGATAATTTTTAAAAAATTAACTGAAAAAATTTTTAAAAAATCAGTAAAAAATCAATAGTTTGTAACGCGAGTTTACAAAAAAGAACTACTAAAAAATAATTTTTAGTAAGAATTAGTAAAAAACCTGTAAAGTTGGGTTACAAACCATTTTACAAACTTTTTTACTGACGTATTTTTTTGAGTGTACTCGAAAAAGATCGGACGCTTTCCATAAAAATTTATGAAAATCAGTAGAATTTAGTTCTTTGAGTAGTAAAACACACAGTTTTTATCTTTGAACTCCTGTAAAACAAAAACTATTATACCGATTTTGAAAGTTTTTACATTTTTGAAATGGTATGGTTTCAAAGAATAAAAATAATAAATATCAAATTAATAGGATTATCATAGTGGCTTTGACACACTACTACTCGAAAAAGATCGGCGAGTTTCTATACAAATGTATGAAAATCCGACCTCCTGTGAACTTTAATGTCAAATTGTGACAAAATTTTCAAGAAAAGATGAAATAATTTTTTACCAATTATGATCGCATATATGATAAGAATACTTCATCGAAATTTCAACTCATTTCTACCAAAAATGTGGTATTGGCGAACTACTACTCGAAAAAGATCGGCCCATTTTCATACAAATGTATGAAAATATGCCCTCTTTTGAACTTTAATGTCAATTTGTAAAAATGTTTTCACGAAAACATAAAGTTATTTTTTTTGCCAAATATGATCGCATAAATGATAATATATTATATATATTCTTTGGAAGCATAGCATTCCAAAAATGTAAAAATTTTTAAAATAGCTATAATAGTTTTTGTTTTACAGGGGTTTAAATATAAAAAAATGTGTGTTGTACTACTCGAGCTACTCGAGTAGCTCGAGCTACTCGAGCTGCTCGAGTAATTGACGAGCTACTCGAGCTGCTCGAGTAACGAGCTACTCGATTACTCGAGCTACTCGAGTAAAAGCGTAGGCTCTGGTTTATATATTTTCTTCTTTGCACACAAGAGTTTTTTTTTTCTCTCATATACATAAAGGATAGATTCACTGATGCCAACTTTTTTTGACAAAAACCCGCTAAATCAGGAAAAAAAATCTCCAGAAAACACCAAATTCAAAAACAGAAAATAAACTTAGCTATTAAATAGCTAAATATCGTGAAATTTGAAAAGTAACGGTTTTTTGAAAAAAATATAACGGTTTTTAATAAATATAACGGTTTTTTGAAAAAATATAACGTTTTTTTAATAATGTATGTATTAGCTATTAAAACAGTTTAAATGTTATAAAACGACAGTTTTTAAACAAAGCCAGTTTAAAAATTACAGAATCGAATACACCTGTTTTGGTCATAGCCAAATATTCGGCAAAATTGATACTATTCGGCCGAAACCGAAGCCAAATATTAAAAACAAATCTTTATGTAGGAAAAACAAGAAAAAAAGTTAAATTAGACTTACAAGGGAGGTCTCCCTGGTTCACCCCGATCTTCGTGAAATTTGGAGATATTGTTCAGAACGAAAATTAATTCAACACGTATTTTTTTCAGCGGCCCATGCTCAAAGGTATTTAAAAGACATATCTCTTGGTGCTAACAACATGCCAAAAAAGTTAATATTTTCGACTGATTAACAAAAATGTAATACAATTTTCCACTTTACTCAATATGACAAAAAGCTGTGCATGTTTGGCCAACACCAAAAAGGGAAGTCTCCCTAGTGGCACCCGCGGATCTTTATGGAATTGGTTTTATTTTGTAGAGCAGAAAAAATAAAGGGAAAAGTATTTTTTTTATCGGTCCAAATTAATGTTTCGGGGGAAGAAACAGTAATTTTTTAGTTTTTTTCGCTTATCCCCCACCTCATGCAGGGAAACCTAGTCATTTGGTATATAAAATGAAAGGTCTTTGGAAAACCTATCCAAGTCTGTAAAAAAACGTGTCCAAACATGGACAACTTTTTGTCATATTGAGTAAAATACCATTACATTTTTGTAAATAAGTCAAACAAATAATTTCTTTTTTGGCATGTTGTAAGTACCACAAGATATATACTGTTCATTTCTTAATTCGGCTGTGTTAAGACTGTACAAACAACATTTTTATTCAAAAATTTTTGACAGGTCGCTTTACAAGTCCGCTCATCTAAACGGCTCTTTAATTAAAACAAAAAAATCAAAAGTATGGAAAATTTTATTTTTTTTTATTGTTAAGTTGTGGCTGGTAAAAATCGCTAGATTTCCCGCTGCCCGCTAAATCACTTTTTTTCCCGCTAGACGCAAAATAAAAACGCTAGTTTTAGCGGGAAAAACACCAAATTGGCAACAGTGGATAGATTTTATATTACGAAGAGTAGTGCAAACAATTTTGTTTTACAGTGCTCTTGTCACAAGAGTCTTGTGAATTTTGAATTTGTTTTTTCTCAGTCAAAAAGAAACATTCGAGCAACGATGATCACCCGACACGCATCGCAAAAGGAAACAAACAATATGTAAATATACACAAAAAATTAAATACTAGGTTCTGATTAATTTTTATTAAAAAATAAAAATTGTTTTATTCGACCTTTAAAATATTATATTTTGAGGATGTTTATTCTGGCTCGAGGTCATTATTTTCTTTACTAATTAAAACCATGATATTCTCATAGCATAATTTTCAAGAAAAAATTATTTTTTGTTTTAAATTTATCAAGGATGGGTACCAATTCGATAAAAGTATTGGTATTGGTATTGGTTTTTAAAATTATATTAGTATTGGTATAGGTATTGGTTTTCATTTTTTGTGGAATTGGTATAGGTTTCGGTATTGGTTTTGAATTATTTAGGTATTGGGTATTGGTATTGGTTTTACGCTCGAATCGGTATCGGTTTTTAATAAGTACAGTAGAATCTCACAAATTAGAACTCTCACAAATTAGAACTGTCCAGAAATTAGAACCGGCTATTTTAATGTATTGGACGCTCTGAAATTAGAACCTGTGGTTCTAATTTCTGGAAGTTTTTTTTTTATTTTCACTACAAAATGTTTTTTTTGTAGTTTTTTTTAAGCTAAATAGGGGAAAAACCGAATTATTATTAGTTAACGCTCTAAAATTAGAACCAGTGGTTCTAATTTCTGGATTTTTTATTTTGTTTTTTTTTTCAAAATTCTATAAGCGTAAGAGAAACCGAAAAATGGAATAAAGATGGGTTTAATGACGGATCAGATAGCAGTGACGATGATATAATCGATGTAACGCCTGTTATTTCTCATTTCAAAGCGCTTAAAAGCGTTTTTCTACGAATTTAATGTGTTAAATTAATTAAATATTAACAAATAAAAATTGTTTTGTGTTAAAATAAAGCAGTCGTAACTGTTTTTATTGTTACTTTGTCATTTTCTTTGAAAAAAAAAATGTCCAGAAATTAGAACTTTTCAGAAATTAGAACTACCCGAGGAACAAAGTGGTTCTAATTTGCGAGATTCTACTGTATTGGTATTTATCTTATATCGGTTTTAGTATTTGTATGCAAAAGGTTTTGTCGTTAATATTAATTAATTTAACGTAAGTCGTCCTTCTGTTCGCCCCACAGTGCACACTGGGGCTGGTAGGTTTTTTGGCCAAAAGTCTCTACAGGTCGTAAATGTTAACCGGTTTTTTTGAAATTCAGAATATAAGCCTATATTAAGGTAATAAATAAGTGCCTTAAAAGTTTTTGAAATCGGAACTACAAGGAAACTATTTCAGGGTGGACACTAGCGCGTCCCGAATTCGGCTTTTTTTCGAATTTGAAAATGCTTGCCCCCTTAAAAGATGGGGATTTAGGACCCTTTTACGGGAAAAATAACAAAAAAAGTTTTGGACAAAAAACCAGTTGGCTACCAGCGGCTAAAGATTGCAATCTCAGTGCATTTTGAAAAAAAAAAAAATTTTTTGTTTTTAAAAAAATGTATGCCAGAAGTTGCGCAATATAGAGTACATTCCTGGAAAAATATCAATAACATTTCCATGGAGTAATTTTGGTGCAGCCTTGCATCTTAAAGATGAAAAGTGTGACTTAAATTTTTTTATTTTTTCTTTTAAGCTAAATTGGTCTCAAAACCTGCACAAAAAAGAGCATATTCGTTAAAACTGTGTCAAAGCAGATTTTGAGACTAATTTAGCTTAAAAGAAAGAAAAAGTAAAAATTAAGTACACCTTTTGATCTTTGAGATGCAACGCTGCACCAAAATTACTCCATTAAAATTTTATTAATATTTTTCCTCAAATGTACTCTATATTGCGCAACTTTTGGCGTCAAATTTTTGGACAACAAAAAAAGTAAGTTTTTTCAAAATGCACTAAGATTGCAATCTTTAGCTGCTGGTAGCCAACTGGTTTTTTGTCCAAACATTTTTTTGTTATTTTTTTCGTAAAAGGGTCCTAAATCCCCGTCTTTTAAGGGGGCAAGCTAAAAAAATTTGAATTCGGGACGCGCTAGTGGACACTTCATTTTTAATAAAATTTACAGATGTTATAGATGAAACAAATGAAGAGAAACTTGTCTTTTGTTTATGTATTTGAATTAGAGATGGTCTGTGGTCCCGTAATTTGCGTGACTCAAAAAACCACGTGATTCAGGCGTGAGAGATTTTTATTTAAATCACGTGATTATAGAGTGATTTTCACTTTAGTACTATATTAGGGTAATAAATAAGTGACTTGAAACTTTTTGAAATCGGACCTACAAGGAAACTATTTCAGGGTGGACACTTCATTTTTAACAAAATTTACAGATGTTATAGATGAATCAAATGAAGAGACACTTGCCTTTTTTAAAGTATTTGAATTAAAGATGGTCTCTGGTCCCGTGATTCACGCGTGAGCGTGAGTGATTTTCATTTAAATCATTTGGTTATAGAGTGATTTTCATTTAAGTCAAGTGACTATGTGTGGGGGGTGAAACAAAGCCATAGGAAATAAGGCCATATGGCCTTATTTCTCAATTCAATCGGAAATAAGGCCATATGGCTTTATTACCAACACGATTGAGCAATAAAGTCATATTGATTTTGCAACCAAAGTGGAAATAAAGCCATATCAGTTAAAAATGTGGAAATATCTTTTCCCATAAATCCTGCTACCCAAAAAAAATTTATATAGCGAAGCCGCTAAATTAATTTATGGAGTTTGTTATCTCTAAGCCCGGCCGAAGGCCGGTTACGCAGAAAAAATATTTTTTTTTGACTATAAAATAAAAACCCCATATACCAGGAACCTCGGAACTTAGAGGGGTCTAGTGGCACCATTTTTTTTTATTGGCAGGGTTTTTAATTTAAAGTTGTTTAACAAAAAAAGTTCTTCTGTGTAGCCGGCCTTCGGCCGGGCTTAGGGATTACAAAATCCATGCATTAAACCCACCCTCTCCGCAAAGTAAAGTTTTCTGGGGTAGCAGGCCTTTGCGCTATCAAATTTGTTATGCCTTAAAAAGGCCTGATAACCAAAATAGCTTTGGTTTGCAGAGAGGGTGGGTTTAATGCATGGAGTATGTAATCCCTAAGCACGGCCAAAGGACGGCTACGCAGAAAACCTTTATTAAAAAAAAAAAACAAATCATAGAAGTCGTAATTTCGACATTTCGTCCAAAAAAATATATTTTGGATTTTTTGACAATTTGGTTTTGGGAGAAATAACATTTTTAGACCTGTCATTTTAGGCTATATGTCGCAGCTTGGGCGATATGACATTTACGGTTTTGGGCGATAAGACCTTGGGCGCTATGTCCGTACGCCATTTCAAACTCCATAAATAAATTTAGCGGCTTCGCTAAATATTTTTTTTTTGGGTAGCAGGATTTAAGTGGAAATATATTTCCACACTCTCCGCAAAATAATGATGAACATTTTTAAAAAATATTCAAATGAGTAACAAAGACATATATGGCTTTATTTCCAACAGTGCACGGTGGTCAATTCCGGCCAAAAATCAATAACTTCTTTATTTCTGCATGTAAATAGCTCAAATTTAATATTCGAATTAAGAATAACATATCTGATACCTTGCCCAAATGTTGGACCTACAAATACAGTGGTTGGCCAAATAATTATGGACGTCCCAAATGTATCAAACATGTCTGCATATAAACAGCAATAATTTAATATCCGAATTAAGAATAATATATCTGATCTCTTTTAAAAACGTTGGACATACAAATATAGTGGTTGGCCAACTAAGCATGGACGTGTCAAATGTATCAAACTAATTAAGGTGGGGGTTGGAACTAAAAGAAACAGCCTTAGTGTTAGCAATTTTTTAAAAAAATAGATACGCAATACTTTTTAATTCTGTTTTTTATTTGAAATATTAAAAATCATAATATTTTTAAAAGTTTAATAGACAAAGAATTGGCAGGGTTTCCAGTTAATTGTGGAATGCTGTTTTTTAAAAGACAAAATGGCCGCAGTTGTACAGCAAAAACAACTAAACCGATTTTGATGATATTTTTTTTTTTATTTGTAGATTATTTAATTTTCTAATACTTATCGTGACAATTTTTTAAAGTTTGACCTAATTAATATTTGAATGAAAGAAGAAATTGAAGTTTTTCTATTTTTTGAGTTTACGTTAGCATATCTTCAACAAAAATCAATTTTTTCAAAAAAAAAATGGCCACGTTAAGTGCTTGAAAATTTAATTATCTACAAATCAAAAAAAAATATCATTAAAATCGGTTTAGTTGTTTTTGCTGTAAAAATGCAGCCAATTTTTCCCTTTAAAAAACAACACACGATTAACTGGCAACCCTGAAAATTCTAGTTGACCAAATTTTGTGTTATGAAATTTTTAAAAATGCTAAAATGTTCTTTCTTTCAAATGAAAAAACAGAATTAAATAATACTACTATTACGTATTTATTTTTTTAGCTGTTTAAAAATTGCTAACATTAAGGCTGTTTTTTAGTTCCAACCCCCCTTAAACCACATTTTTTTTATTTCGTCTTTTTTTAAGTTTTTTTTAACGCAAATCTATGGGTTTTCAGTTAGAATCTATTCACATTCCCTATTTTGGTGGAGTTTGTAGGTTTAAAAAAGTCCACCATTTGTAAAAAATGAGTCCACTAAAAATGCTCTGGTTTAAAGAATCGGTAAAAGTAGGGGCTGAAATTTAAAATGCTTACTTTTAATAGTTAAAAGTACAAACTGCTTTTTATAGCTAACCTCTAATAGCCTCTAATTGATTTGTATGGTCTTTCAAAATTTATTTTTTTTAGAGTTTTTTTTTTAATTTTTATCCAATTTTCATACACATCACTTTAAAACAAAAACGCACACAAAATCTGCAAAAGCCACATGGAATGATTATTTACTATAGGAATTAAAAATCCATGTCCGAACTTACAAAAATAATGTGAAGAAAAATGCATAGCATACTTTTATTGAAAACTAAAATATACATTTTAAAAAAAGCTGAAATGAAAAGCAAAAAATACTCAACTTTGCACGTCTATGGACAATAATATAGTGTTACAAGACCCAAAAAAAGATTTAAGTTATATGTTTTGAAGTATTAGCTATAATTAAGCATCAAAAGTTCATCAAGATTTAATAAAAAAATAAAATGATTTTTGGCCGGAATTGACCACCGTGCAGTGGTTGGTAATAACGCCATATGGCCTTATTTCTCAACTCTTTGGGAAATAAGGCCATATGGCCTTATTGCCTATGGCTTTATTTCACCCCCCCCCCCCCCCCCCCCATTTTTGCGTGAGGGATGTTTTTTTTTTTTTTGAAAAACCCCTTTTAAAAAAAATATTTTTTAGCAGTATTTGCATTCAGAATTAAGTCAAACTTTAAACTAAATAGTACATGCTTAACCCCTTTTGGACAAAGATTAATTTTTTTTTTTTTTGAAAAATGTACACTCAACCAAAAATCATTGTATTCCCAAAGAAAATCGTAGTAAATTCAACAGAAATCATTGTTGATTTTGACCCTACAAATATTAATGTTGATTTCAACATTAATTGTTGTCAGTTTTTGTAAAAGCTGATTAACTCGTATTTTTGTTGGTTCTATTCGTATTTATGTTAATCATACTCGTTTTGTTTTGTATATTCATGCAATTTTATTTATTAAAATGAAATTCTTATTTGTGTTGTAAATGTTATTTTATTTAATTGAATATTTTCACAATATTTTTTCGTGGTTTTAATTAACTCATTATTTTCACATAAACTTGTTTTTAGATGATATTTTTTTGTTTCCTTGGACTGTGATGTATTTCGCTGTTGTTTTGCTGTCGGCAATCATTTTACGTGATTAGCTTTTGGAGTTTTTAGAAAGATTCCAAATCACAAATTGCTAAAAAAAATAAAAAAATGCTTTATTAATAAATTAAATAACAAATATATTTAATTACTCACCACATATTTTCTTTTAATTTTGTAATAAAAAAGATTTTTTTTTTTAAACATCCCTTCTGTACAAGACAACAAAAATTTACAAATGGCGATCAGCAAAAACAGTGTTGCACATTTCATGTACTTATATTTTATACAATTTTTTCCAACTATGTATTTTTCAACTATTGAATTTTGTAATATCAACATTGATTTTTGTTAAATTCTGTAAAACTTGATCTACAATGGGTTTACTAATTTTTCTACTAAGATATTTCTATGAGTGTACCTATTTAGTAAAATTAGCACCGGCTGATCTCAAAACTTTTGTAAAAAAATTGTAATGTTCCGTTTTTCCAGAAAAGCCTGTATTTCAACTTTTTATGCAATTTTAATATTTGGATTTATTTGCTATTTTATTAATTTTAGGGATGTCGCGAATATTCGTCACTATTCGGTATTCGGCATATTCGGCATGTTTTTTTAATATTCGGTTAAATAAATATTCGGTAACAGTTTGCCGAATATTCGGCAAAATTTAAATTAGTTAAAAAAAAACACTTTTTATTAACGTTTGACTCTTTTTCGTAGTAATTTCAGTTTGTTTTTTATACAAAAAAACTTGAGCACTTGATTAAAATTCGAATTTTTAAGGTACCAGAAAAAATTGTGTCAACAACAGCGTTGTTGTCTTTTAATCTGGTACTTTTTTTTAATATTTTACATAGGTAAAATACAGGCGTATGATTAATTAAATTATTCGGCAAATATTCGTATTCGGTTCCAACCGAATACCGAATAGTAAATATTCGGTAAAATGCCGAATACACTATTCGAGACATCCCTAATTAATTTATTTCGTTACTTTCAAAATAAATAGTTTTAAAATGTTTCAATTAGTGGAATTTGATAATAAATTAAATCTAAAAAAAAATAATATTAATTAATAAAATAAATAAAAGCCTAAACTAAAAAAATGCAAATTTTTCGTTTTTGCTTGAAACAATTTCTGTGCTGATGCTCATTGCATTTAATGCACATATAAATTCCGGTGGTCAAGGGGAGATATTTTTTAATTGCAGAAAGATGAGACTTAACATTTGTAACAAAATATACCTTTACTTCATCCTTTTCATACATAAATAAATATTTTTTTGAAAAAGGTGATCGAAATGGGTTATCATGAAGGGGGCCCCCTTTTTCGATTTTAGATCTTTTGCCAATTGCGATTACATGGGTCAATTTTTTTCTTATATGGGGTTCACACTTACGACCTTAAACAAGTTGTTTATCAAAACACCAGTAACAGAATAAAAACGTAATGAATACAGAAAAAAGATTTTTTTATGCACGTAGCCCTTAAACTCTCAAAAATAGCAAGTGTGAACTGCACATTATGCGTTCCTCAATTCTTATATAATATGACTGTGCCTGTAATAAAACAATAAAAATTTTTTTCTGGATTCTGGTGTTGTGACATAAAATTTTGTAACGTCTGCTTGATTAAAATTTTGGAATTTCCAAAAAAGGACATTTGTATTTTTTTTACAACGCAAAGAAGAGTGCAGTGACATTCAATGTACATATATCAAATATTAACAATGTTTGCAAAAGAAAAAATTTCATCACAGAAAAGGTCTAAATTTTTTAAGATCTACTTTTATTAGGGGTCATAAAAACCGTGACAAAAAATATTTCTTTTATGTTTTTATGGCTTTTAAAATTCAAGTAGCTAACTCCTTTTTGTTATGTGACATTGCATGCAAACGATTACTGATCGATGTAACATCTTTTGCAATTCGTTAGTCAGGTAAAACCTAATAATGTGATGGAAAGAAAATGTTCGACGTCACATTAAAACAAACGAAAATAAGAATACAAAAAACCGAAACAAAACCGATACGAAAGTAGAAAAAAATGAATTGGTATTGGTTTTTTAATGGTATTGGTTTTGAAGGATAAAAGTATTGGTTTTTAATTGGTATTGGTAGTGGGGAATCGGTATTGGTTTTTTATCGGTATTGGTATCGCACAAATAAAGGTATTGGTTTTTAATTGGTATTGGTTTTCAATTTGAATTGGTATTAACGGGTATTGGTATCGAAAAGGTATTGGTACCCATCATTGAAATTTATTTATGTTGGTCATTTTTGCAAGACTTAATCGACACGTGTTTCGGAATTTGTCAAGATTCCATTGTCAAGATTATTTAGCAAAAATAGAAACGATTTACTACAAAGTAGCAAACGAGTCTAATGACAAATCGTTTAGTGCACAAACTAGCATTTTAATACATATTCGCCTCTATTCTCAATGAGAATCAGGAAGACGAAGAAATTGTACCATGCTAATAAGGCAACGATTATCAATAACCAACAAAAATATTTAAAAAAATTTTACATACGATAGTCCATTGGACTACAACAATATGTTTTTTGTGTTTTTGTTGTAACAAATACTCCATATTAGGGTTATTCATCACATGGCGTGCCAACCATTATGTTCAAATTCTGATTAATTTTTATTAAAAAATAAAAATTGTTTTATTCGACCTTTAAAATATTATATTTTGAGGATGTTTATTCTGGCTCGAGGTCATTATTTTCTTTACTAATTAAAACCATGATATTCTCATAGCATAATTTTCAAGAAAAAATTATTTTTTGTTTTAAATTTATTTATGTTGGTCATTTTTGCAAGACTTAATCGACACGTGTTTCGGAATTTGTCAAGATTCCATTGTCAAGATTATTTAGCAAAAATAGAAACGATTTACTACAAAGTAGCAAACGAGTCTAATGACAAATCGTTTAGTGCACAAACTAGCATTTTAATACATATTCGCCTCTATTCTCAATGAGAATCAGGAAGACGAAGAAATTGTACCATGCTAATAAGGCAACGATTATCAATAACCAACAAAAATATTTAAAACAATTTTACATACGATAGTCCATTGGACTACAACAATATGTTTTTTGTGTTTTTGTTGTAACAAATACTCCATATTAGGGTTATTCATCACATGGCGTGCCAACCATTATGTTCAAATTCTGATTAATTTTCGATTAAGTCTTGCAAAAATGACCAACATAAATAAATTTAAAACAAAAAATAATTTTTTCTTGAAAATTATGCTATGAGAATATCATGGTTTTAATTAGTAAAGAAAATAATGACCTCGAGCCAGAATAAACATCCTCAAAATATAATATTTTAAAGGTCGAATAAAACAATTTTTATTTTTTAATAAAAATTAATCAGAATTTGAACATAATGGTTGGCACGCCATGTGATGAATAACCCTAATATGGAGTATTTGTTACAACAAAAACACAAAAAACATATTGTTGTAGTCCAATGGACTATCGTATGTAAAATTGTTTTAAATATTTTTGTTGGTTATTGATAATCGTTGCCTTATTAGCATGGTACAATTTCTTCGTCTTCCTGATTCTCATTGAGAATAGAGGCGAATATGTATTAAAATGCTAGTTTGTGCACTAAACGATTTGTCATTAGACTCGTTTGCTACTTTGTAGTAAATCGTTTCTATTTTTGCTAAATAATCTTGACAATGGAATCTTGACAAATTCCGAAACACGTGTCGATTAAGTCTTGCAAAAATGACCAACATAAATAAATTTAAAACAAAAAATAATTTTTTCTTGAAAATTATGCTATGAGAATATCATGGTTTTAATTAGTAAAGAAAATAATGACCTCGAGCCAGAATAAACATCCTCAAAATATAATATTTTAAAGGTCGAATAAAACAATTTTTATTTTTTAATAAAAATTAATCAGAATTTGAACATAATGGTTGGCACGCCATGTGATGAATAACCCTAATATGGAGTATTTGTTACAACAAAAACACAAAAAACATATTGTTGTAGTCCAATGGACTATCGTATGTAAAATTGTTTTAAATATTTTTGTTGGTTATTGATAATCGTTGCCTTATTAGCATGGTACAATTTCTTCGTCTTCCTGATTCTCATTGAGAATAGAGGCGAATATGTATTAAAATGCTAGTTTGTGCACTAAACGATTTGTCATTAGACTCGTTTGCTACTTTGTAGTAAATCGTTTCTATTTTTGCTAAATAATCTTGACAATGGAATCTTGACAAATTCCGAAACACGTGTCGATTAAGTCTTGCAAAAATGACCAACATAAATAAATTTAAAACAAAAAATAATTTTTTCTTGAAAATTATGCTATGAGAATATCATGGTTTTAATTAGTAAAGAAAATAATGACCTCGAGCCAGAATAAACATCCTCAAAATATAATATTTTAAAGGTCGAATAAAACAATTTTTATTTTTTAATAAAAATTAATCAGAATTTGAACATAATGGTTGGCACGCCATGTGATGAATAACCCTAATATGGAGTATTTGTTACAACAAAAACACAAAAAACATATTGTTGTAGTCCAATGGACTATCGTATGTAAAATTGTTTTAAATATTTTTGTTGGTTATTGATAATCGTTGCCTTATTAGCATGGTACAATTTCTTCGTCTTCCTGATTCTCATTGAGAATAGAGGCGAATATGTATTAAAATGCTAGTTTGTGCACTAAACGATTTGTCATTAGACTCGTTTGCTACTTTGTAGTAAATCGTTTCTATTTTTGCTAAATAATCTTGACAATGGAATCTTGACAAATTCCGAAACACGTGTCGATTAAGTCTTGCAAAAATGACCAACATAAATAAATTTAAAACAAAAAATAATTTTTTCTTGAAAATTATGCTATGAGAATATCATGGTTTTAATTAGTAAAGAAAATAATGACCTCGAGCCAGAATAAACATCCTCAAAATATAATATTTTAAAGGTCGAATAAAACAATTTTTATTTTTTAATAAAAATTAATCAGAATTTGAACATAATGGTTGGCACGCCATGTGATGAATAACCCTAATATGGAGTATTTGTTACAACAAAAACACAAAAAACATATTGTTGTAGTCCAATGGACTATCGTATGTAAAATTGTTTTAAATATTTTTGTTGGTTATTGATAATCGTTGCCTTATTAGCATGGTACAATTTCTTCGTCTTCCTGATTCTCATTGAGAATAGAGGCGAATATGTATTAAAATGCTAGTTTGTGCACTAAACGATTTGTCATTAGACTCGTTTGCTACTTTGTAGTAAATCGTTTCTATTTTTGCTAAATAATCTTGACAATGGAATCTTGACAAATTCCGAAACACGTGTCGATTAAGTCTTGCAAAAATGACCAACATAAATAAATTTAAAACAAAAAATAATTTTTTCTTGAAAATTATGCTATGAGAATATCATGGTTTTAATTAGTAAAGAAAATAATGACCTCGAGCCAGAATAAACATCCTCAAAATATAATATTTTAAAGGTCGAATAAAACAATTTTTATTTTTTAATAAAAATTAATCAGAATTTGAACATAATGGTTGGCACGCCATGTGATGAATAACCCTAATATGGAGTATTTGTTACAACAAAAACACAAAAAACATATTGTTGTAGTCCAATGGACTATCGTATGTAAAATTGTTTTAAATATTTTTGTTGGTTATTGATAATCGTTGCCTTATTAGCATGGTACAATTTCTTCGTCTTCCTGATTCTCATTGAGAATAGAGGCGAATATGTATTAAAATGCTAGTTTGTGCACTAAACGATTTGTCATTAGACTCGTTTGCTACTTTGTAGTAAATCGTTTCTATTTTTGCTAAATAATCTTGACAATGGAATCTTGACAAATTCCGAAACACGTGTCGATTAAGTCTTGCAAAAATGACCAACATAAATAAATTTAAAACAAAAAATAATTTTTTCTTGAAAATTATGCTATGAGAATATCATGGTTTTAATTAGTAAAGAAAATAATGACCTCGAGCCAGAATAAACATCCTCAAAATATAATATTTTAAAGGTCGAATAAAACAATTTTTATTTTTTAATAAAAATTAATCAGAATTTGAACATAATGGTTGGCACGCCATGTGATGAATAACCCTAATATGGAGTATTTGTTACAACAAAAACACAAAAAACATATTGTTGTAGTCCAATGGACTATCGTATGTAAAATTGTTTTAAATATTTTTGTTGGTTATTGATAATCGTTGCCTTATTAGCATGGTACAATTTCTTCGTCTTCCTGATTCTCATTGAGAATAGAGGCGAATATGTATTAAAATGCTAGTTTGTGCACTAAACGATTTGTCATTAGACTCGTTTGCTACTTTGTAGTAAATCGTTTCTATTTTTGCTAAATAATCTTGACAATGGAATCTTGACAAATTCCGAAACACGTGTCGATTAAGTCTTGCAAAAATGACCAACATAAATAAATTTAAAACAAAAAATAATTTTTTCTTGAAAATTATGCTATGAGAATATCATGGTTTTAATTAGTAAAGAAAATAATGACCTCGAGCCAGAATAAACATCCTCAAAATATAATATTTTAAAGGTCGAATAAAACAATTTTTATTTTTTAATAAAAATTAATCAGAATTTGAACATAATGGTTGGCACGCCATGTGATGAATAACCCTAATATGGAGTATTTGTTACAACAAAAACACAAAAAACATATTGTTGTAGTCCAATGGACTATCGTATGTAAAATTGTTTTAAATATTTTTGTTGGTTATTGATAATCGTTGCCTTATTAGCATGGTACAATTTCTTCGTCTTCCTGATTCTCATTGAGAATAGAGGCGAATATGTATTAAAATGCTAGTTTGTGCACTAAACGATTTGTCATTAGACTCGTTTGCTACTTTGTAGTAAATCGTTTCTATTTTTGCTAAATAATCTTGACAATGGAATCTTGACAAATTCCGAAACACGTGTCGATTAAGTCTTGCAAAAATGACCAACATAAATAAATTTAAAACAAAAAATAATTTTTTCTTGAAAATTATGCTATGAGAATATCATGGTTTTAATTAGTAAAGAAAATAATGACCTCGAGCCAGAATAAACATCCTCAAAATATTAAATACTAGGTAGAAATATTTTAAGGGTTTTTTTATTCAAAGAATATACGTTTTTTTTCAGTACACAAAAGGAAATATAATCACGAGAGGTACCTAAGTGAAACAAATGTAAATATATTTTGCATTCAAAAATTATTTTTTATTCCATTTCAGTTTACACAACAATAAAAACTTCTACCTAATAAAAATTCATCTAATTATTCTTCGAAACATCAATTTTATGTTGTAAGTATTGTTTGTATTACAATTATTTTTGTGTTTAATGTTTTTTTTTACATATTTCAGATTTCTAAAAACCAAAATCTCTAACAACTGAGTAATAATTGATGACAACCACCTAGCGCACAGTATACACATTGTTAAAAAAATATAAAAATCAAGTGTGTTTTAATTTTTATTAAATAATAAAAATTAGTTATTTATTCGACCTTTTAATTGTGCAATGAAAAAATATAAAAATTATAAATAAACAATTTATATTTAAAAAAAAAATATATTAATTTTTATAACCGGGTTTTAAAATTTATTTTACAGAAATTGTTCAAAAAAATTTAGTAATACAAATTTTTTTAGTATTTTTAATATTACTAATTTTTGAAAACGAAAGTTTGTAATGGTAACTGAAAAAGTTATCGGGCACAAATTGAAAACTTTATTAGTAATGGTAACAGACTTTTTTGTAAGGAATACTAACATATTTTTATGTGAATAAACATGACATGGCATGACATGGATTTTTTGAAAAAGACATTTTTACAGAAAATGTTGAATTGTGCAGTACTTTATTCGGTATGTAATGTTCAAGTCTGATTTATTACGAAGAAAAAAAGAGGTTTTTTCATAAAATCCATCAAAAATTGCAGAAGTTACTTGCATTTGAACAAAAATGCACACTCATAAAAATTTGTTAGTATTCCTTACAAAAAAGTCTGTTACCATTACTAATAAAGTTTTCAATTTGTGCCCGATAACTTTTTCAGTTACCATTACAAACTTTGGTTTTCAAAAATTAGTAATCTTAAAAAACACTAAAAAAATTAGTATTACTAAATTTTTTTGTAAAAAAATTGTAAATTGTGTATTTTAAATTTTTGGTATTTTTTTACTATATGTAAACTGCGTATTGCGCTTGTTGTCGCCATTACTATTTCAATCCAAGTCAGATTTTAATTGAATTTTTGATCTAAAATATGTAAGAGAAAATATTGAATACATTTTTTTTATACAAAATATAAATTACATACCACATAAAATAAATGCTTTGAAAATTGTGTTGAATAAATTGGTGTTCTAGAATAAAAAACACATTATATTTATATTATTTAAATGGAACACATAAATAGACAGTTATTACCTGCTTTCATTATTTTCTATTTTGTTTTATTTATTGTCCTAAAAAAAGAGTTAATTTTAAACAAAAAATACTTTAACATTTGGTTACCTGTATTTTGTGTTGTAATATTTTGTTGTTTGAACATTTTTTTATTTCTTCCGCTCCGCGACGTTGTCCATTCAAAATTTGAATTTCAAATGCTATTTTTCAACTGAATAATAGAAAGAAAGGCATGAAGAAAAGTACACAAAATTACCAATACTATTCTGAGTATTAAGAAATCAACCCTTTGTGTACACTGTACACAAAGGGTTGATTTACGCAGATAGCGTAAAACAAAAAAGGACCGCAAGTGGAGAAGAAAGAAAAAAGAATTGAAAAAGGTCGGTGTTTTTTTGAATTTTGCATATCTTCTCTTTACTGCATTTTGTTCCCTTTTTTATATATGTTTTTATTTGAAAGAAAACAAAGTAGTTACAATGAAGCAGACAAATAAGTGTAATTCAATATTGAAAATAATAAACATATTCATACTCATCAAAGCGCAGTTTTACCATTAAAATAAAAAAAACTATATATTTTTTTAATTGCTCTTTTTAATTTCCAAATATTTTAATAACATTTTCTTTTTGTATTTCATTAGTGCATTACTTATCTAGAAAAGAAAACCGAAAAGTTAATACGAAATTTTTAAAAAATCAACTGAAAAAATTATTAAAAAATCAGTAAAAACTTAATACTTTGTAACGCGAGTTTACTAAAACGAATTACAAAAAAATATTTTTTTAGTACAATTTAGTAAAAAAGTTGTAAAGTTGGGATACAACCAATTTTACAAACTTTTTTACTGACGTATTTTTTTGAGTGGCATTAATTCACAACATAAGTACAACTGTTTTTGTATAAAACTGAAATAACGCGTTTTTGTTCAAATGCATGTAACTTCTGCAATTTTTTACGGATTTTATTTAAAATACTCTTATTTTCTACGTAATAAATCAGTCTTGAACCTTACATACAGAAATAAAATTAAAAAATTTTGTAACTTTGTCAAATTCACAAGGAAATTAGGTGGGTTCACTTTGCGGACTTTCCTTGTAAATCACAGGAAACCCCATCTATAGAATTCAATTCTGATGGCAGAATCGATTTCAGAAGGTCAAAATACATAAGGATAAGTGGGTCTAGTTTCTGGGTCAGAAACTTTTTTTGTTTTTTTGTGATGAAGTGTTATTGAAGCCACCATATTTTTTCATAAAATCTTAAATAAAAAAATAACTGCATTAAACGCGGACCTTTTTTTTTTTTTTTAAATTAAAGCTTATACTATATGCTTTATTATCACAATGTATTAGCAATAACAACCTCTTACATTTTTTTTATATTCCATCAAGTATAAAAAATACTTCAATTTTGGAACATTTTACAAAAAAATTTCAAAAATATTTTTACAACAATTTTCAAAAAACAGAAATGTATTTGAAAATGCCTGAAGTTGATGGTTCCATAATAAAAAAATTACCTTTGAATGAATAAATACCAAAAAAAAAAATCTAGAAACAAGTTGATTTTCAATTTTTAGCACCATATTCAAAAACACAAAAATTTATTTGATTTTGACGGCGGATTGCAAGAAAAGTAAACAACTCAGAATAATAGTTGTGACAGATTTTTTAGTGTAATTTTATATACTTTAACCCTAAATTAATAATTTTTGTAAAAAAATTTTTTTCAGTTTTAAATAAAGCGCCACTTTTGATCCATTTCAACCCAATGTGCGCCGCAGGGAAAACATTTTTAGAAAAAATCGTGCGATTTTCTCTAAAATTTTTTTTTTTTTTGTAATTATAATACTAAAATGGACCTAGGGGGGGCCAATATTGATAAAATACTTAAAAAATACATATTTGCAATCGTGAGCAAATTACCTTTCATATGAGTACCCATACATACATGTTGGTGGGTGGGGGTGTTTTTTTGGCTCCAGGGGGGACCCCGGGGCCCAGCCCCCTTAAATATTAATTTTGTTTTTTTTTCCAAAATATTTGTGCCCCGTAAAGTGCACTTTAACCGTTTTTTGGACCGCTAAAACCGAATATGACTACAAAAAATGTATAATACCCCTCCCTCACTCCCTAGCACCCATTACTACGCCCTATAGGGAATTTAATTTTGAAATTTACCTTCATAATTATTTTAGTCTACATCCTAAGTTTTATTGAAAATTTCAAAATAAAATCACCTATAGGGCGTGGTAATGTGTGCTAGGGAGTGAGGGAGGGGTATTATAAATTTTTTGAAGTCATATTTGGTTTTAGTGACCCAAAAAACGTAGAAATCCATATACATCTTGATTTGCTCTGAACACTCAAAATTCATCCCCTTTCAGGGGTTTGTAAGAGCGTGCTAGGGGTTGACGGAAGGGTCACATAATTTTGTTGTTATCAATTTAGGGTTTAACTGCCAAAAGAACATAAAAGTACACATTAATTTTATGTTTAATGTGTACTTTTATGCGGTAGGGAAAAAACTGGCAATTGAAATGATTTTTTATGGGCATATTCGGATTTAGCGACCCCAAAAACCTAGAAACAACTGGGTCTACCCTCTGGGTATGCACACTTTTTTTTTGTGTGCCTGTGTTATCATTAAAACCTTCGTTAAGACAATAAATATAATGCCATTATATCTAAGAGCAGCTACTTGGTATGATAGTTTTGAAATACTTAAAAATTTCCTAACAAATGAATGTATGGAAAATCTCGTCCTAATTGGAGACTTAAATATCCGAATAGGAAACGAACAACAATACCTAGACGAGTTTATAAAATCCACTTTTAAAGCTGGCCTTGACATCAGAAATTCTAGAGATACACAAGTTGAAGCTAAGGGTAGGTCATTTCTTGAACTTTGTCAAGATTTTGGTTTACGTATTATGAATGGATGTACAAGAGGTGATGAATATGGAAATTTCACTTTTGTGAGTGGTGTTGGCAAATCGGTTAATGATATCTGTGCTTTGGCTCATGATAATTTAGAATCGGTTGAGTCCTTTGTGGTAGAAAATAAACCTTGGTCTGATCACATGCCTATAACTTTAAACATAAATGTAAAAGTAATAACTGTTGATAATTCGATGAATTTACTTTCAAAACTTAGATGGGATGACAGAAAATCAGAGAAATATAAAGAAAATCTTAATCAAGAATTATGCACCATAAAACAGTTTACAAATAATTTGGACTTAAAAGATTTAATACAAATAACACTGTGCAACAAGAAAAATGAGCCTCAATGGCTTCAACGCCACATGAAAGTAGACCATCAAGTGAACAAAATCACCAAAGGGTTTTGCAAAGTCAGTTCGGATTTCTTTTTTATAGCCCACTGAAGTTTTTATATTTTTATCAAAGGCGTTTGGAAAACGTCAAAAATACTATAATAAGAACACATCTGAGCTTCAAAATATGTTTTGATGTCTTCAGTGAAATTTTATGGCGGTTCTTTTCTTAAAACATTTTAACCCTCTAACTGCCATTTTAAGGGGTCATTTTAGTCCTTTTTCAAAATCTAAACACAGAAGTCTAATAAAACGTCCATTTAGAGGGTTAAAGTGTTCTACAAATATTTTCCTCATAAAATTTCACTAGGGGTTGTCAAATGGTAAAAGTTTGTGCGACATGCGCAAAGTGCTTAAAAAGGGTCAAGTATAAATAATCAATGTTTGTTATTTTTTTTTACCAAAGCAGTGTTAAAAAATATCGACAAAAAACAGTGCAAATATACTTTTGAGCTAAAAATGATGTTCTGATGTGTTTTAAAAAATTGTATGATGATTCTTTTCTTTGACCAAATTAACCCTCTAGTTCCCGTTTTAAAGGGTCATTTTTGTCCTTTTTTAAAAGAAATACAAAAAAGTCTATAAAAAAGGCAGTTAGAGGGTTCAAATGTTTTACAAATATTTTCTGCATCAAATTTTACTAGGGCACGTCTAAGACAGAAAGGTCGTCCAGCTAAAGAAAATGCTTAAAAATTTTAAAGTATTAAAATTTTTTTTTTTATTTTTTTTTTGGGCCGAAATAAAAAAAAAACAAATAAAAAAGTTAAATTCGACTTTGTCGAATGTATTGATACCCTCCACAATGTAAAAAAGTTTACTTGCTAAAAAACAAAACAAACATTAAAAAAAAAAAAATCGACAAAAAAAATTTTTTGGTAAAAAAAAAAATTCGACGAAAATATTTTTTTTTGTAAAAAAATATGTTTGTACTTGTTTAAATACCATTCGGTGATCAATTCTGTTCACATGTGTTAAGCAGCAGCCCAATGAAAGCCGAATACAAAACGTCCATAAAAATGACAGTTAGAGGGTTAAAATGTTTTATAAATGTTTTCTGCATCAAATTTTACTAGGGCACGTCTAAGACAGAAAGTTCGCCCAGCATATAGAAAATGCTTAAAAATTTTAAAGTATTCAAATTTTTTTTTATATTTTTTTTTTGGCCGAAATATAAAAAAAAAAACAAGTAACAAAGTTAAATTCGACTTTGTCGAATGGATAAATACCCTCCACGATGCAAAAAGTTTATTTGCAAAAAAAAACAAAAAAAAAAATAAAAAAAAACTGCGAAAAAAATTTTTTGATAAAAAAAAAATTCGACGAAAATGTTTTTTTTTTTAAATATGTTTTTACTTGTTTAAATACCATTCGGTGATTAATTCTGTTCACATGTGTCAACCAGCAGCCGAATTAAAGCATTTTGTGTTTTTAGGTTATGTTGAATGTACCACAATTTTCGAGGTATTTTTATATTTTCGTTCATAACTTTTGAACCGCTGAACCGATTTCGCTCAAATGCAATACCAAACTACTTTTTTTTTTATTTCGGCCCAAAAAAAAATAAAAAAAATTTGAATACTTTAAAATTTTTAAGCATTTTCTATATGCTGGACGAACTTTCTGTCTTAGACGTGCCCTAGTAAAATTTGATGCAGAAAATATTTGTAAAACATTTTAACCCTCTAACTGCTTTTTTTTATAAATTTTTTTGTATTTCTTTTAAAAAAGGACAAAAATGACCCTTTAAAACGGGAGCTAGAGGGTTAATTTGGTCAAAGAAAAGAATCATCATAAAATTTTATAAAAAACATCAGAACATCATTTTTAGCTCAAAAGTATATTTGCACTGTTTTTTGTCGATATTTTTATACCCTCCACTTAGTGATAGAGGGTATATATAAGTTTGTCATTCCGTTTGTAACTCATCGAAATATCGGTCTGGGACCCCATAAAGTATATATATTCATGATGCCCGATCGATTTTAAGACATTCTAGCGATGTCCGTCTGTCCGTCTGTCTGTGGAAAATGCTCTCGCGGACAAAATATTGCACAGAGATGACTGAAACTTAACATATATATTGGAAGTTCTCCCGAGAAGTTTGGTGTTGCATTTGAGCGATATCGGTTCAGCGGTTCAAAAGTTATGAACGAAAATGTAAGCACACCTCAAAAATTTCAGTACATTCAACATAACCTAAAAATACAAAATGCTTTAATTCGGCTTCTGGTTGACATATGTTAACATAATTGGACACCAAATGGTATTTAAACAAGTACTAACATATTTTTTGACAAAAAAAGAAAAAAAACGCGGATTTTTTTTTTTACCAAAATTTTTTTTCGCGGAAATTTTTTTTTCAATTTTTTTTTTTCAAAAGTAATTTCCTTTAAATAAAGTTGTTTGCAATAATCTTTTTGAGATTGTGGAGGGTATCACTACATTCGGCAAGGCCGAATTTAACTTTTTTACTTGTTTAACACTGCTTTGGTAAAAAAAATAACAAACATTGATTATTTATACTTGACCCTTTTTAAGCACTCTGCGCATGTCGCACAAACTTTTACCATTTGACAACCCCTAGTGAAATTTTATGAGGAAAATATTTGTAGAACATTTTAACCCTCTAAATGGACGTTTTATTAGACTTCTGTGTTTAGTTTTTGAAAAAGGACCAAAATGACCCCTTAAAATGACAGTTAGAGGGTTAAAATGTTCTAAGAAAAGAACCGCCATAAAATTTCACTGCAGATATCAAATCATATTTTGAAGCTCAGATGTGTTCTTATTATAGTATTTTTGACGTTTTCCAAACGCCTTTGATAAAAAAATGAAAACTTCAGTGGGCTATAAAAAAGAAATCCGAACTGACTTTGTAAAACCCTTTGGTGATTTTGAGGCTCAATGCGATGACCCAAAATTTGTTGCACAGTGTAATAAACTCGGCAAATCCTAACAGCAACAAACAAGTAGGAAAAACGCAATTGTATAGGAAAAATGAATGGTTTAATTACAGATGTAAAAACTTAAGAGAAAAATCCTTTGAAGCATTGCATCAATATCGTCAGAATCCCACATAAGATAACAAGAAAAAGTATCTTGTTAAAAACAAGCAGTACAAAGAAACATGTGAATATAGTAAAAAAGAATATTATAAATGTATTGATAATCAAATAAATCTAGTTAAAAACAATAAAGACTGGTGGAACCTGGTAAAGGAAATCAAGAATGTAGAAAGACAAGCAAACCCTGGAATACATGCAAATGAATTCAAACAATACTTCTTTGAGTTGTTAAATCCACCACAAACATCAAACAATATTATGTATGCAGCAATGTTTTATTCAGACGATATTTTAGATCGCCCAATAAACATCGTCGAAATAAAAAATGTACTGGCAAAGGCAAAAAACAATAAAGCTCCGGGAGAAGATCACGTAAGTTATGAATTTCTCAAAAATGCTTCTGATAGATTTCTGGAAGAACTAGCGACTTCTTACAACATTATATATGAAACGTCAAAATTAGATGAAACATTCACAAACAGTATAATTTTTCCAATTTTTAAAAAGGGAGAATGGGAGAACACAAATAATTATCGTGGAATTTGTTGGGCATATGTAGAAGCAGATTTCCTGAACTTATCTTTATGATCCAACTACACCATTTCCTTTGACAGATCTTCAAAGTTAAAAAAGTTAAAAAAAAAAAAATTGTAAGTGGAGATACTTTCTAATTTTTATACCCTCCACTTAGTGATAGAGGGTATATATAAGTTTGTCATTCCGTTTGTAACTCATCGAAATATCGGTCTGGGACCCCATAAAGTATATATATTCATGATGCCCGATCGATTTTAAGACATTCTAGCGATGTCCGTCTGTCTGTGGAAAATGCTCTCGCGGTCAAAATATTGCACAGAGATGACTGAAACTTAACACATATATTGGAAGTTCTCCCGAGAAGTTTGGTATTGCATTTGAGCGATATCGGTTCAGCGGTTCAAAAGTTATGAACGAAAATGTAAGCATACCTCAAAATTTTCAGTACATTCAACATAACCTAAAAATACAAAATGCTTTAATTCGGCTTCTGGTTGACATGTGTGAACATAATTGAACACCAAATGGTATTTAAACAAGTACGAACATATTTTTAGACAAAAAAAAATCGCGGATTTTTTTTTTTACCAAATTTTTTTTTCGCGGAAATTTTTTTAAAATTTTTTTTTTTTTTTTAAAGTAATTTACTTTTAAATAAAGTTGTTTGCAATAATCTTTTTGATATTGTGGAGGGTATCACTACATTCGGCAAGGCCGAATTTAACTTTTTTACTTGTTTTTTACACATTTCTATTGCTAATGATCAACTTTTGATTTGCAAGGTTCACCCTTATATATTTGCCTTTGTAACGAAAATAATATGGAAAAATATAACTCATTTTCCTGACAGCAATTCGCGTTTTTGTGAAAATAATTATGATTTTTTAGTTATTTACTTCGCGCCGAAAAAATCCTCAGCGATCCTCAGTTCGATACAATTAGTCTATATTTTTTCTTATATAGAATAGATCCATATCTTTCGAAAAAAGTTGCCCAAACTTGCTCGAAATGATAAATGACGAAATTACAGCTATATATGCAGTGGTCCGAAATTTGTTTTTAAAAAAAATAATTTAACCCAAAATAATGTTTTACGGCTTGATTAGTTTTTTATCGTCAGAGAGTGCCTTAAGTGTAGAAAAAATATATCTACATTTCTAGTTTTTTGTAGAATTATGGAAAATATCAGTTACACCATTTCCAATTAAATTCAAAGATTTTTATTGAATTTCCAAAATAAAGAAAACAAAAGTGAATAATTTGTCGTCATCATTTCAAAAAGCTTTTCTGAAACTAAGTAAGTCATTTACACCATTTCCATATTTATATCAAAAATAAAAAATAAATATAAAAACTATGTACGTTAGACCGACTCACCTTATATGGGCAAAAAAAAAAGTTAAAGTTGTACCCCTCTCAAAATTAACCTTGACATGTTTTATGAAGATTCCCAAAATATTTGGGCTCTAGCGATAATCTCACGTGAGCTAAACCGCGGCTAAAAAGGGTCCAAAAATTATATTTTTCATGAATAAAAAAATCAGTAAATTTGTTTTTTGTCCAATGAATGACCAAATATAATAGATATTTAGGAATTCTTTGATTCTGCATTTATAAATCTAACCACAGACTCGAGATAACGAGATGTTTATGTCAGTTTTTTGATGCTTTTCAATTCGATTTTACTGAAAACTTAAATGACTTTGGTATTTTTTGTCCGATTTTCATTTCTAATACATCGTTAGAGGGGGCCCCTGTAGGCTAGTTGGTAGCGTGCTAGCCTATGAAACAGGGGTCGTGGGTTCGATTCCCACCAAAACCCTTGGTCGATTTCGCTACAACGAGACGACGGTCATTGTTACCAGTTCTCGGTTAGGTTAAAATTATTTAAAATGTGTTGTAAATAAAAATTGGAAAAATAAATAAAAACTGATCATTGGATCAAACTATTATTATATTATATACATCGTTAGAAAGGTTTTGACCACCGCCTGGGATTTTAGTCAAAAATTAAACCTTAACTGCACTGTCTAACTTTTTTATAACATTTACTTCGACATCATTAAAAAAACGTTTTATAACCACAAAAAGCATATCTTTGTGCAGGAAACACGTTTAATTAATATATTTGGCTAAGTATCTTTAATATAAGTGGCAATATAGTATCTTTGGAAAATGGCAACGCTTAACATTTGTGTCTACAAAATATAGACCATGTTCTGGCAAGGTTGCAAAATAATTACTTAGATCAGAGTTGATGAAGGAGAGGAGGACGAATGATGATTACTAAAAAATTGAATTTATTCACCATAATGCAATTTCACCTTCATCTGTACGAAAAAACAACAGCAACAACCACACAGGAATTGAAAAACCACGATTTAGTTGATACTTGCTTAACAGCCAACTTAGCGTATCGGTCTAGAGTGATCGTACCTAAGAGGCAGTTAATAGCAAAAACATTACAGATCATGGGTTCAATCCCTGGCGGCTGCGATCTGTTAATAATTTTCACATATAGAATAAAATTGACTATTAACTGAATAAATTTGACATTAAAAGTTTTTCTGATGTTTATAATAACTGGATTATATGAAACTAGTAAAAAACAAACCAGGATGTCTTAAATTTTTAGAAAAATAAATTTTTCTTTCACACCTTTCTCAATTCAAACCATATAAATAAGGTTTTGTCAAATTTTTGTCAAAATTTAACCCTTAACTGCACTGTCTTACTTTTTTATAACATTTACTTCGACATCATTAAAAAACCATTTCATAACCACAAAAAGCATATCTTTGTGCAGGAAACACGTTTAATTAATATATTTGGCCACAATTAATTTAACCCATGCATGATCAAAATATTTTGGCAAATATTTTTAAAAAAGTTTTTGCGGAAATTATTGAAAGCTAGTTAAAATACTTCAAAAAAATAAAATTAAATAAGGTTTTGTTTATTTTAGTCAAAAATTAACCCTTAACTGCACTGTCTTACTTTTGTATAACATTTACTTCGACATCATTAAAAAACCATTTCATAACCACAAAAAGCATATCTTTGTGCAGGAAACACGTTTAATTAATATATTTGGCCACAATTAATTTAACCCATGCATGATCAAAATATTTTGGCAAACATTTTTAAAAAAATTTTTGCGGAAATTATTGAAAGCTAGTTAAAATACTTTAAAAAAATATAATTAAATAAGGTTTTTGTTTATCTAGACGTGCTTATTAATATTAAATAATTATTACGTGTAACACTTTCCCGGTCATTTTTTTTCCAAATTTGTATGTGCAAATTAATTTTAAAAATAAAATATAAACAAATTTTGTCTTAATCGCATATATTCGTGAAAAAACGCATCTAATAAATTGAAATACCAATTATATTATTTTTTTTAAGTATTACAACTGGACTTAAATTTTTTCCACATTTTTTTTTTAATTGGTCATGAATGGGTTAAATAAAAAATATTAAGATCTATTTATTAGATGCGTATTTTGCACGAATATATGCGATTAAGAGAAAATTGGTTTATATTTTATTTCTAAAATTTATTTGCACATAAAAATTCCGAAAAAAAAATTCACCGGGAAAGTGTTACACGTTATAATTATTTGATATAAATAAGTAAGTCTATTTAAACAAAAACCTTTTTTAATTTATTTTTTTAAACAATTTCAACTAGCTTTCAATAATTTCCGCAAAATCTTTTTTTAAAATGTTTGCCAAAATATTTTGATAAAAAAGTAGGACAGTCCAGTTAAGGGTAATTTTTTCCCAAGCGGAAGTCAACACCTTTCTAATGATGTATTATAAGTGAAAATCGGACAAAAAATACCAAAGTTATTTAAGTTTTCAGTAAAATCGCATTGAAAAGCATCAAAAAACTGACATAAACATCTCGTTATCTCGAGTCTGTGAATAGATTTATAAAATGTTTTAATGCAGAATCAAAGAATTCCTAAATATCTATTATATTTGGTCATTCATTGGACAAAAAAAATTTAATGAATTTTTTATTCATGAAAAATACCATTTTTGGACCCTTTTTTGCCGCGGTTTAGCTCACGGGAGATTATAGCTAGAAAAATTTAGAGGTTTTTCCAATTTTTCTTTTTTTTTCAATCGAAAACGCCAAGTTTGTCGAATTTTAGCGATTTTTTTGTAACTTAGCGGGAGAATTTTATATTTTCCCGCTAAATTTTTTTTTGGCGGTTTCTTGTGCGTTTTTAGTGAAAAGTCAATTTTCCAAGAAAAAATAATTTGGAGGTTTTTTTTTAAATTTTTCTTTTTTGTCAATCAAAAATGGCAAGTTTTTCGGTTTTCAGCGCTTTTTTTCGAGAGAATTTTAAATTTACCCCGCTAAATTTATTTTTGGCGGTTTCTAGCGCTTTTTTAGTGAAATCTAGAGGTTTTTGGTTAAAAATAGTTGGCAACAGTGCATAAAGGGTTGATTTTTGTGTAATTTACTTTATGCCTATCTTTGAATATTTTAGTCACAAAATAACCACTGTTGCCAACTATTTTTAACCAAAAACCTCTAAATTTCACGAAAAAAGCGCTAGAAACCGCCAAAAATTAATTTAGCGGGGAAAATTTAAAATTTTCCCGCTAAATTACAAAAAAAGCGCTAAAAAGAAAAAAACTTGGCATTTTTGATTGACAAAAAATAAAAAATTAAAAAAAAACCTCCAAATTATTTTTTCTACGAAAATTCACTTTTCATTAAAAACGCGTAAGAAACGGTTGAAAAAATTTTAGCGGGAAAATACAAAATTCTCCCGCTAAATTAAAAAAAAAACCCTTAAATTCGACAAACTTGGCGTTTTCGATTGAAAAAAAAAAGAAAAATTGGAAAAAACCTCTAAATTTGTCCCATTAAATCCAAATAAAAAGCGCTAGATTTTCCCGCTAAAGCACCGTTCCCGCTAAAACCAATTTTCCCCCGCTAAATCCAAACAAAAAGCGCTAGATTTAGCGGGAAAACCTCCAACTTGGCAACAGTGAAAATAACATTCGATCGGTGAACATCGCGCGACGGGTAAAATGAATAAAAAAATGTACAAAAAAATATTACAACAAAAAATGCATAGCAGGTAACCATATTTTAATGTATTTTTTGTTTAAAATTATGTAACTCGTTTTTTATTTTTAGAATAATAAAGCAAAATGGGATATGATGACAACGGGTAACAATTGTATATTTATGTGATCTATTTAAAACATTATGTTGATATTTTATTTCAGTTCACCGTAGACCAATTTATTCAACATCAATCTTCAAAGAATTAATTTTATATGGTAGTATGTATATTTTGTATTAAAAAAATGTGTTCAATATTTTCTCTTACATATTTTAGATCGAAAATTCTAACAAAAACTGACTTGCATGGAAATAGTTATTGGCCACAACAAGCGCAATACGCAATTTACATGATGTATACAAATACCAAAAATTAAATATGCACAATTTACAATTTTTTTACAAAAAAAGCAAGGATGGGTACCAATTCGATAAAAGTATTGGTATTGGTATTGGTTTTTAAAATTATATTAGTATTGGTATAGGTATTGGTTTTCATTTTTTGTTGAATTGGTATGGGTTTCGGTATTGGTTTTGAATTATTTAGGTATTGGGTATAGGTATTGGTTTTAGCCTCGAATTGGTATCGGTTTTAAATAAGTATTGGTATTTATCTTATATCGGTTTCGGTATTTGTATACAAAAGGTTTTGTCGTTAATATTAATTAATTTAACTAACGTCGTCCTTCTGTCCGCCCCACAGTGCACACTGGGGCGTTATGGTAGGTTTTTTGGTCAAAAGTCTCTACAGGTCGTAAATGTTAACCGATTTTTTGGAAATTCAGAAAATAAGCCTATATTAAGGTAATTAATAAGTGCCTTGAAAGTTTTTGAAATCAGACCTACCAGGAAACTATTTCAGGGTGGACACTTCATTTTCAATCAAATTTACAGATGTTATAGATGAATCAAATGAAGAGACACTTGTCTTTTGAATATGTATTTGAATTAGAGATGGTCTGTGGTCCCGTAATTTGCGTGACTCAAAAAACCACGTGATACAGGCGTGAGCGATTTTTATTTAAATCACGTGATTATTGAGCGATTTTCATTTAAATTAAGTGACTATATTAGGGTAGGTTAACCTAACGTAACCTAGGATAATAAATAAGTGCCTTGAAACTTTTTGGATTCAGACCTACAAGGAAACTTTTTCAAGAATGGACACTTCATTTTAAATAACATCTTAAATCACGTGATGTTGAGTTGAAAAATTCTGAGTGAGTGTCTAGAGAGTGGGTCGAATTTTTGCGTGAAGTTTTTTTGAAAAATCCCTTTAAAAAAAAAAATAAAAAAAAAATTGTGGAAACCTCATTTTTAAACTCATCGTTATCAAAAGTTCTACGCCCTTTCAAAAAACTTTCTGGGCCAGAATTATCCTTTCTATCCCAACTTTCCAAAAAATTTGACCGCTTGTGTCCGTTTTCAAAAATGGAACTAAAATAAATTTTATAAAAAAATAAAATTTATAAAATGCAATATTATGTTCAATATCCTATTATATTGATGGTGTGTGGGTTAGATTGACCATTGTACAATCGTCAATCTTACTCACACACGATCAATAAAATTGTATATTGTACACAATATTGCGTCGTCTGTAGGTACCTTTAAGCCTGACAATGCTCCATTGTGGAAAAGAAGAGGGAGGGTATAAAAAATAAAGATTTCCTTGATTTTCGATAATCTCAAACGAGTAACAAATTACCTAATTTTTATTGGTCAGTTTTTACTCCATTTAGGTCCACTGTACCAATGCGAGAAGAACTTATTTTTCGCTTCTTTTTTAAATAATAATGATAAAATTAAAGTTAAAGCCAACTAAATCAAAGGTGGTTTACAAAAATATATATTTTAAGGCGTTTTAATTTTATCTCTTTTGAGAAAAATTAAAAAAAGGAAATTTTATAAAACTAAAGGCCTATTCACACCTGATGTGAAATCTCGTTCGAACGAGATTTCGATCATATGGTCTGTATCATTTTATACACAACCATATGATCGAAATCTCGTTCGAACAAGATTTCACCTCAGGTGGGAATTGGGTATAAGATTCAATTTTATTTTTCCTTTTTTGGAAAAAGATACTTTTTTAGTGAAATTAGCACCGGCAAATCTTAAAAATCTTGTCAAAAAAAATTTTTAATATTCCTTTATTCCAGAAAAGCCTGTATTTCAACATTTTAAGCTTGAAACATTTTCTGTGCTGATTCACATTGCATTTAATGTACATATAAATTGCGGTGGTAAGGGAGATATTTATACCCTACACCACACTATGGTACAGGGTATAATGAGTTTGTGCTGATGTTTGTAACTAGCCGAAATATTGGTCCTAGAGCCACCTTTAAGTATACCGATCGACTCAGAATTACTTTTTAAGTCGATTTAGCGATGTCCGTCTGTATGTCCATGTAAACGGTGTAAACACGATACAGGTCGCAATTTTTAATCAATTGACTTGAAATTTAAAACTTAAGCCTCTTTTTGCCCAAGGACAAAGCCTATTGAAATTGTAAAAAATCGGTCCATATTTAGACCTAGCCCCCATACAAAGGTCCTCTTTAATTTGGCTCAAATGACTCTAATAGCCGTATCTTTTCGAAATTTGGCAGGTAGTCATGTTTCATCTACACAAATCACCATTCCGAATTTTAAAGAAATTTGACCTGTCCTTCTTGTAGCCCCCATACAAACCACCTTCCCGATTTTCACATAAATCTCTCAAATTTCATGAAAATAGAAAATATTTAATTAAATTTTTGTTTGTGTATGTTAAACGCGTACTTAAATAACCTTATCAAATCTGATTATCATCGGACCAGTTTTGGACTTAGGCTCCTTGTGAAAATTTCGCCCTATATTCAGTTAAAGCAGTTTATTGTCAACAAATAGCCTATTTCACTCAAATTTGATTTGTGAGTGTTTTTTACACATATTAAAGATTTGACAAAATATAGATCTAATTTTCCGGGAAACTCTAGTGTAGGGTATTATATGGTCGGTCTTGACCCACTATAATTTTCTTACTTGTTTTTAATTACAGAAAGATGACACTTAACATTTGTAACAAAATATACCTGAAATCCATCCTTTCATACAATTTTTTTTTTTTAAAGTTGATTGAAATGGGTTATCGTGCAGGGGCCCCTTTTTCGATTTTAGATCTTTTTGTAATTACACTCAAAAAAAAAGTGAACTAAAATCTGGGAAAATTAACTCAATTTTGAGAAAAAGAGGGAATGATTTGGCTCCAAAGATTTTTTTTCTTGGTTTTAGTTCATAATTTTCCCAAAAATAAGGAAAACAAAGTTATTTAATTTTAACCCAATTTTAACTAGAAAATGGGAAAAATTATACTTCACATTTTAGAAATAGATTGGGTCTAGACCCTGGACCCATGGGTTCGGACCCCATTTAACTCGAGACCCCGATGGGTCCTTTAAGGGTCCCCATAGGTTTTGAACCAAAACTTGTGTCCGTTTCGCTCTAACTTGCTTAGTTTTTGAGATACGGTAATAAGGGGCCTGATAGGGTCTTGAGAATCTTAAAAACCGGATAACTCAAAAACTATTAATCGGAGGGATTTCGGGTATTTTGCGGAAGTGTTCTACGAGTCAAGAGCTACAAAAATGCTGTTGGACGTTTTCTCGTGTTGGCAGTATTTACCGAGATATGTGTATATATAAAATCTCGGGAATTTCAAATTTTAGATCTAAAATTAGGGTCTTGAGACCCCGACAGATATGCAGAGCTAGGCTATTCCATATTTTTCTTTGTAGTCTTTCTTTTGAAAATTTCATCCGTTTCGCTCTATCTCGCTTAGTTTTCGAGCTATCGCCATTTTGAATTTTTAACTAAATTCTCAGAAGTCATTAACTAAATTCTAAGAAGTACACTTCCTCAATTTAAAGAAGAGAAATACGATGATGTTTTTTTAGTAAATTTTAACTAAACTTGAACTAAATTGTTTTATAAGAAATATGTCTTAAAAATAAAGATACGATTCTCAGATTTGTGGAAAATTTCTTTGGCAGTAAGAATTTTTTTCCTAATATTTGAAAAATCCATTTAAAGAAAACTTTGAACTAATTATAAGTAAATGAACTAAGATTTTTTCCTCATAGTTAAGAAAATTTCTCATTTTTAAGTTAAATTTAACTAAATTTTAGGAAAATTAATGATAAATTTTCAAAGACATTTTTTTCTTAAATTTAGTTATGTCTTTTTTTTCAGTGTACACGGGCAAATTGTTTTTCTTATATTGAGTTCACACTTTTGACCTTAAACAAGTTGTTTAACAAAACACCAGTAACTGAATAAAAACGTAATGGATACAGAACAAATAACTTTTTAAACACGTAACCCTTAAACTCTCAAAAATAGCAAGTGTGAACCGCACATTATGCGTTCTTAAATTCTTTTATAATATGACTGTGCCTCTAATAAAACAAACAAATTTTTTTTTTTTTTCTGGATTCTGGTGTTGTAACATATAATTTTGTAACGAGTGCTTGATTAAAATTTTGGGATTTCCAAAAAAGGACATTAGTATTTTTTTTTACAACGCAAAGAACAGTGCAGTGACATTCAATACATGTGTATCACATATTAATAATGTTTGCAAAAGAAAAAATTTCATTACAGAAAAGGTCTAAATTTTTTAAGATCTAATTTTATTAGAGGTCATAAAAATCACGTAACGTGACAAAAAAATATTTGTTTTATGTTTTTATGGCTTTTAAAACTCAAGTAGCTAACTCCTTTTTGTTATATGACTTTGCATGCAAACGATTACTGATCGATGTAACATCTTTTGTGAACATCTGTAGCAATTCGTTAGTCAGGTAAAACCTAATAATGTGATGGAAAGAAAATGTTTGACGTCACAATTAAAACAAACGAAAATAAGAATTCAAAAAACCGAAACAAAACCGATACGAAAGTAGAAAAAAATGAATTGGTATTGGTTTTTTATTGGTATTGGTTTTGAAGAATAAAAGTATTGGTTTTTAATTGGTATTGGTAGTGGGGAATCAGTATTGGTTTTTTATCGGTATTGGTATCGCACACATAAAGGTATTGGTTTTTAATTGGTATTGGTTTTCAATTTGAATTGGTATTAACGGGTATTGGTATCGAAAAGGTATTGGTACCCATCATTGAAAAAAAGTTAATATTATTTACAAACGCGTTTTAAAATCCATTTTACAAAAATTGTCCAAAAAAGTTTAGTAATACTAATTTTTTTAGTATTTTTAAGATTACTAATTTTTGAAAACCAAAGTTTGTAATGGTAACTGAAAAAGTTATCGGGCACAAATTGAAAACTTTATTAGTAATGGTAACAGACTTTTTTTGTAAGGAATACTAACAATTTTTTATGAGTGTAGATTTATGTTCAATTCTTTAAGGACATTTAAAGATTGAAACATCAGCCCTTCAGAAATTGTGTTTGGGGCCACCATGTTATAACACGGTGTGACTTGTTGTCAAAATAGTTTTATGAAAAGCGGATGTTTAAGTCGTTATACGTCTTTACAGAATGCAGCAATAGATCTATTATTTTTTGAAAATGTAGTGAAATAGTAAGTTTGACAGATAATGGAAAATAAAGGACTGTGATCACGTAAAATGATAGTTTACTATCGTCGATTTTTGGAGCCTTGTTGCTCCTAAACTAAAAAAAAATGTTTCCAATTTTTTTAGAGTTTCTGGATTAAACAACACGCTTTAATAATTTTATAAAGAAAAACTTTAAAACTTCCCTTCAAAACGACATATCAATTTTGATGTCGTTTATGCATCGGAAATCGTTTTACGTGATTAGCCCCCAGGTAAACATATTTCCGGGACGTTTAGTGATAACATCCCAGCAAAACTGTTATTACCAAATAATTTTTAAAATATTTCATACAGTTCCTAATTTTAAACTATGCAGCATTGATGATTTTTACATGAGATGAGACTGAAAGTAATGCATGCAAATTATTGCATAGCATTCAGTTAGTATAAAAGTAATGCTTACCAATGAAACAAATTAATTATTTATTATTTAATCAATCCTAAAATTACCTGGAAATTTATTATATAATCACCGACCATTACTTTCTGTTGGCTATTTGTGCATTTAAGTCAGTATTTAAAATAATAACTTCTTTATTCAATGAATTCTAAAGTGATTTTTTTTTAATTCAATGGAAAGTGAAAAATCCTACGAAAAGGCCCCAAGGATTTTTTTGGACTCATTCTGTTCTTTCTGTCAGAATCGCTTGTAAATTGGATGAAATCGATTTTTTTACTCATGAAACACCCACTTTTTAGTTCTACATTTTATAGATTTTAGTTCGAATGAACTTGAGTAAATTTTAGAAAAATCAACTTACTTTCTGTCTTTTTAAATTTTGTATTTTTAACAAAAGAACATAATTACTTATAAGTGGCAAAATTAATAATTTTTTCGACAAGAAACGTATATGACAAAAGAACTTGACTGAAATAAGTTGAATTTTTCATCAAATTTTCTTTTCACAAAACAACATATTTTACATTTTAAGCGTTTTCTCAAAAACCGTTACAGCTAGAATAAAACTTTAAATTGGTAAATATTCCTAGGAAGTTGCTTTATAACGTCAGCACTTGACATTTTTAAGATTAAGAACACTAACACATTTTGTGCGACTGTAAAGTTGTTTTTTCGCTCTCCTGTAAAATTGACTTTTTGGAAATAAGTGCTTTTGTCAAAAGACCACAGATAATAAAGACCTTATTTGATTATAACGATAACCGCTTACCAAGTAAACTAACCAAACTCACAATAGAAAAAAAATCGTATTGGTATAAACTAGGGCTTCCAATCGGGATATCCCGATCCCGGAAATCCCGGGATTTTCGGGATTAGGCAAATCCCGAATCTCGGGATTTCTGATTTTCAATCCCGGGATTTTCGGGATCCCGAAATTTTTCAATATTTTTTATTATTTTTAGATTTTTTTAAGTAATTTGAATAAAATAGGAATTTTGTGGAACAAAATAAAAAAAAATCGACAAAAGTTCCGTCAGGTACCATGTTTTTGTTATAGAAAAAGGTGAAACGTTTGCGAAATGTAAAGAAATTCTAAAAACTAGTGGTGGTTAGACATAAGGGCTTTTATATTTATTCCTTTTACTCTTACAAGTAGAATATTGCTGTTAATGGCTTTTGACACATCTTAACTCCTAAAGTTGTAAACTTTTTTAATTTTATGTTTTACTAAACGCTCACGCAAACAATAATTCAATCCCTCACTCATCATTTACGCTCACGCGTGAGTCATGCAAACTCTACTCTCGCACTCTCGCTAACACATTTTTATACCAAAAAAAACATTGCTAAAAAACATTTGTTTTTGCAAGAAAAAAAAATCAAATAAATTTAAAAAATAGCAAAAAATTAATCTTTTATGCAAAAATAATTTTTTTTTTTCAACTCACGTTCACTAAAAGTTGATAACGATGAGCCACGACGAAAGATAAGAAAGATAACCGAATACGGATATTCTTCACAGGAGGAATCCCGACCTTTTTTTTGAAGTTCACGACATCAACAAAACTTTGCTAATTTTTACGAACGCGTGAATTTGTGACAAAAAATACTAAAAATTTTTGAAAATCCCGAAAAATCCCGAAAATTTCCAAAAAATCCCGTTAATCCCGGGATTCAAAATATCCCGAAAATCCCGGGATCCCGAAATCGGGATCCCGAAAATTTTTCTTCAATCCCGAATCCCGGGATTCAGAAAAACCAATCCCGATTGGAAGCCCTAGTATAAACACATAGAAAAACTAGCTTGTGATGTAACTACGATACAAATTTCCGAATGCGTTTCAAAAGAGAACTGGGAACGTTTAAGATTTGATATACTAACTGGGCTAAAAAGAAAAGAAGGAGAAAACCACTTACTACAGGCAACCAGAACAAATCGTTTTTATTCAAAACTTAACTACAAGGAGCAACAAACATATTTCGAAATCTATAATAATACGACGTCAGTAAGCTATATCTTTAAAGCCAGGTGTGACCATATTGAGCTCAATGGAACTAGATTTCAGACACATAGGCCCCGCATATGCTCTTTATGTAATAGAAACGAAACGGAAAATATTCTGCACTTTATTGCCATATGTCCAATTTTACGGGAAATCCGCTATAAATATTTTAAAAGAACCACAATAACTGAAAATGATTAAATAAATATTTTAAATAATGCAAAGCAAAACTTTAAAGATATATGTATATCTTTTTGTTATAGATGCAATAGGTTATCGAAAACAGCTTATTGATGTATTTAATTATTAATCTAAATTAAATATAAAACACAATTGTTATAATTTAAATTACAATCTCTATCCGACTGACGACATTGGTCAAAGTCGTATGTTCTATTTACTTTATAATTTTTTTAACTTTGTAACAAAAGAAATGAATTAAAAAATAAAGAACAATTAACTAAGTATAAACGCTCTGACAAATGCGCGTAAGCTTGTTTGTTGGAATTGCAAAGATGAGGGACACATTTTTATAGATTGTCTTAAACCTAGGGAAAGGGAATTTTGTTTCAGATGTGGACAGGAAGACACTATTACACCAAGATGTCCTAGATGTCAGGAAAACAGGAACGCGAACGGCGCACGTGCAGGTTTGGAAGCCCGTTCGAAGAACTCGACAACCCAATCTCTAACAAAATTACCCGAAGAGTAATTCTAAAACGGGATGCAACAAATACAACACCAGATTTACCAGATGTTCCAGCTTTACCAGATATTTCAGATTTACCAAATGTGAAAAATACACCAGATGAGACCAATAAAAATTTTAAGATTTAACAACGTGATCAGCCTTTACCACCCGAGGTAGAAACAAGTTTTGAGACTCCAGTAAGGAAGCTTTGGCATATCAGAATGCAAGAGTCCACAGCTGCAAGAGATCGAATCTTTGGAGAAGTACCTGCGAAAAATTTAAAAACCAGACAACGTTATGAAAAAAGAAAACAAATTCGAAAAGAAATTTCTTCGACGAATTAGTAGAGAGGGAAGACACCCGAATATATACCACCATTGTGATTAACGGAACTCCAATTCAAGGATTACTGGACAGCGGAGCCACCGTGTCGTGTCTTGGCGGAGGATGTTTGGACTTTGCGGAAATCTTATCGTATAATGATACGATAAGAACAGCCGATGGTCGTAAAAACAAAACAGGTCGGTTTAGGTCAAATATACATTTTAATGGCATTTCAAAGACAATAGATTTTTATTTGGTACCTACTTTGAAACATAAACTTTTTCTTGGGGTAGCTTTTATGAAATCTTTCAATTTGATACGTTTTGAAATCAATGGTTTGTCGACAAATGAGATACAATTAGATGAAGGTTTAGAGTATGTTTATCCTCGTATGCATCGGCTTGAGGCTAAACACCAACAAATTTTGGACCACGTTATAGAGAAATTTCCATGTTTTACGCATAAGGGTCTAGGAAAAACATTGTTAGAAACACACGTTATTGAAACTGGGACAGCGGTACCTGTGAAAGAGAAACATTATCCTGTTTCGCCAGCGGTTCAGAAGCTGATGTGTGCGGAATTGGACCAGATGCTTTCACTGGGAGTCATTGAGCCGAGCGAAAGTCCATGGAATAATCGAGTCACTTTTGTCCAAAAGGGTGAAAAGGTTCGGCTATGCCTGAATGCTCGTCGACTCAATGATGTCACAGTGAAAGACGCCTATCCTCTTCCGCATATTGAGGGACTTCTGAGTCGTCTGGGAGACACCCACTTCATATCGAGTATCGATTTGAAAGACGCTTTTTGGCAGATCCCACTAGCGGAGTCAAGTCGTGAAAAAACTGCCTTCACTGTGCCGGTCATGCCTTTCGGGTTGTGCAATGCAGCCCAAAGGTTATGCCGTTTAATGGACAAGGTTATTTCAGGGCGATTACGGGATAAGGTGTTTGTTTACCTTGACGACTTGCTAGTGGTATCTTCCAACATCGCCAATCATGTCGATTACTTGAATGAAGTGGCTGCATGTCTCAACAAAGCGGATCTAACTATAACCGTGAGTAAGTCCAAATTTTGTTGCCGAGAGTTGAAGTACTTGGGTTACATTGTTGGTGAAGGTTCAGTGAAACCTGATCCCGATAAAATACAAGCCATTGTTAGCATGACGTATCCGACCACCATAAAGCAGGTTCGTAGCTTCATGGGTACAACCGGCTGGTATAGGCGGTTTATCCATGACTACGCGACAATAACTGCACCTATCTGTGAAATACTTAAGAATAGTAAAAAGTTTTTATTTACTGACCAAGCCAAAGCAGCCTTTGACCAATTAAAAAATTGTTTAGTATCAGCACATGTGTTAACCCACCCAAATTTTGAGAAATGTTTTTTTGTTCAATGCGACGCATCCGATGTAGGCATTGGGCAGTTATTTTACAAGAAGATGATGAGTGGGAGAACACCCTATTGCATACTTCTCTAGGAAGCTAACGTCGGCACAAAAGATATACTTTGTGACCGAGCGTGAATGCCTGGCTGTAGTTGAGGCAATTAAACGTTTTCGACCCTATATTGAGCTTATGAATTTTGTTGTGATCACTGATCTTTCATCTCTTAAGTGGCTGATGTCACAAAAAGATTTGAGTGGGCGTATCCAACGGCAGACATTTTTATGTATGGCGTAAAATTGTGTCGCAAATTAATAAAAGAAGCCCATCGAAAGTTTGCCTTCGGATGAATAACAGCCAACCGTAGATATTAATGGGACAAAAAGAACAAAATCTAAAGCAAAACCCACTACACCAACAACTTTAGTGGAAGATAATTGTTCCCTAAACAACACCAATAATTTTTAATTAAAAATTTTTCCATCAGCCACCGTGAATAACTCAACGAAAAACACTCAACCGATGTAAAAATCGCTAGAATAGCACTAGCAGATGTTACGAAATCCCTGATTCATCCAAGCATACGGTGCTCACCTCGACTAGCCCAAGCTTCCGGCGTGTTTTCCCAACCCGCACAACGTATACCGAGGGTTCAACAATAAAACAAAACTGTATTCTTACTTACAAAAAACAACATCACATAAAACAACCACCTCGAAAAGTAGACATTTATGGGAAAAGGTGTCAGTCCCATCTACGTTGCCCTTACCCTACCTATGTCACAAAACAAAAACAAATTTTAAATGACCCCATTCAGAAACACCAACAACTTACTCCCTTTACCCTCTTAACTTCCTGGTTTTGTCCATTTTACCACCGCACCTGAAAATCCCTAACAAATAAATCAGCAACACATATTTCTTTTTAAATAAACAAAATTAAAACATATTTATTAAATAAATTAAAACATAAATTAAAACTAATTCTACCATAAAACAAAACTTATCCTAAAGTGGCTTTTGAAATTAATAATAAAAAAAAAATTATAATAAAAAAAATCTTGCCTTTTCCTAATATGGGGTTTTTTTTTTTTCAATCGACTGGTTTATCAACCAAATTTTAAATAAGCCCTGGTTCAGGTTAGAGCTGCAAAACTATCGATAGTCGTCCCATTCGATATTTTCGATAGTTTGTTTTTAAACTATCGATACTATCGATAGTATCGGATATTTTAAAGAATTGTAAGTTTTTGCATAAAATTACGTTTTTTTCCATTAAAACTGGGTATTTCTGGACCCATAAATGATAGTCTTTGCCGTTCAATGCCAATCCAGTCTATTTTAACTAACTACGGCGATCTTCCACCGTGCCTTGCTTGTTCTGTCCAGACCTTTTATTTCGCAATAATATTTACACGAGATTACTATCATTGTCTTTATACTTTAAAACGTAAGATTTTTCCAAAATAATATAAAGAATTTACAAATTGTTAACTTTTTGATTAATTTTTCATCAAATGGCAATCTTTATGAGGCTAATGTTTTTCGGCGATAGTATCGCTATCGGGTAAAAACTATCGATAGTCCATTTCAAAAAAAACTATCGATACTATCGATAGTACCATCGATAGTTTTGCAGCTCTAGTTCAGGTTTGACTTTGTCACAAAAATCGAAATTGTCGTTTTTATGTAGGTTAACGACCAAACTATCATTGGTTCATAAAAAAAACAACTATGCACTATTTAATGAGATATTTTAATAAAAAAATTACCGTAAAGATAAAGATAAAAAAAAAAACACTGTAATTAGAAAGGACCGAACTAATTATGATAATATTCTTCCTACTCGCATAAATTTCCTAAAAGAGCTCTCTTACAGAAATAATCAATTGCAGGAAAAAAAAATCCTGCCTTTCACGAATCAATTTAAAATAGTTAGATCCTTTTCACAAAAAAAATATTTAAAAAAATTTTAATAAAGATTAAAATTAATAAATAAATCAATAACGTTTTTATACCTAACCTATATTTTGAGTTTTTATTATCTTTAAATATAAATTTTTGCCACGCAATTTAAAAATTTTGAAAAAGGTAAGTTTGAACCATGAATAAATTCTTTCAAGTGTTGGCCTTTCTTAAAAAAAATTATATGTATAACAGTTTTCACTGTATACCACTTTTAATGCGGTCAGTTTGGTGTGAACCCTACTGAATTTTTTTGCTCAGTTTACCACAGTGGAGACTTTATTCTATTTCCTCTTTTTCCTGTTTTCGCCGTAAATTGACTATTGGTGCTACCCTGGTATTTGTTTTCGAGTTAGGGTTCCACGTAAAAAAAAAGTTTTCTTGGGAAGATGCCACTTGCCCTCTTTCAAGATTTCACAAAAAAATTTAAAATATAAAAACGGTTACCTTTATTTTTTTTTAATAAAAAAAACGCATGTGGCCAATCTTGGTGAACGCTTCAATATTAAAATTTGTGTCCTCCTTTCTGCCGTCGTTCAACTTGACCACACTATAAAAGAGAAATACACAAGTATGGACTTTAAAATATGTCCTTCTTTATCAGATTTTAAACAATAAAACTTACGGTTTCTCTAAAAAAATAAAGTTTCAAGGTAATTACAATTATTTAACCGCTTTTTCTTTATAAATTTTACCGCCAAGTTTTCTATATAAACAAAATTTTAATCAAATTAAATCATGATTTTCCAAATTTTACTTATTTTAACTCACTTCTACTTATTTAAAATTTTGTGACACAAAAAAATTTATAAAAATAGAAATACTTTTATTACTTTTTAAATTGACTGAAGTCACGAAAATTTTACTGGTGTTCTGGCTGTCTCTTACTGACGCTGATAATTTAAAAATGACCGCAGTTTCTAAACTCAAAAGCCGCTAAACATAATAAGTACATAATTTTTTTAACTGGACATTTTTACCAACAAAATTTACCTAAAAAAAACTAGCCACATACAGTTACATTTGCTACAATGATTGGATCATTGCACGAATTCTGTGGCCTTGAACATATTCGTAAAATTTTAAATTACCGATTATGAAAAAATTCCCTTAAGAGAAATGGGCATTCTCTTCCGTACACTACCAAATAATACAACGCTGCCCTAGTGGCAACCTCCTTATTGAAATACAACTCTGCAAGGCAAAATCAAATTCCAGTGTAGACTTCCATTTACGCCATTACCATTTCACAATTTACAAACACCACAGAAATAATAAAAAAATTGTCTCTTGCATTCCGGCAATAAAAAAAACCTAAATAATTAATAATAGATAAGGAAGAAAAAATAATATATACTAATTAATCAAATCAACAAGGAAAACGTCCCAAAAGAAATTCATTCAACCATTCATTACAACAACCGCAACAGGCAATTTATCCAGCTAATCCATTCATTACAACAACCGCAACAGGCAATTTATCCAGCTAATCCATTCATTCATACATACATACATTCTAACAAATATTAATCTAACAATAAATAATCTATTAACAAATAAAATAAATTAAAAACTATATATTAGAGTGTCCCTTATTTTGGAAATGTTGGAAATGTTGAGACGGTACCCCCTCATTTTTTTCCTTTTGACTAAAAAATAACTCAGGAAAAATTTTACGCCCCTACGACCACGCCTTCCCTACGCGACGGGGCCGTAAAGAGCGGGGCCGTAAAGAGCGGGGCCTTAAAAATCATTTTTCCATACAATGCAAAAAAATTTTTTTTTGATTTTAAATTTTTTTGTTATTAGTTATAATATTACTTGGTTAGCTTATTCACGACAAAAAATTTGAATTTGGTGGGATGAGGCTTTCAGTTCTAAAAAATTTTTAGAGCTTTTGGGGTCCTACAGTAAAAATTTTTTAAAATTTTTTTTTTTTTAGTTTTGACAAGCAACGGTTTTAGTTGTAATGTTGCTTTTAATGATATATATTCATAAAAAAATATTATTCATATCTGTGACATCTTGATCGTGTATCGAAAAACATCAAAAATTCATTTTTTACCCTTTTTTAGATCACGATAAAGATGCCACAGATAGGAATAATATTTTTTTATGAAAATATATTATTAAAAGCAACAATTCAACTAAAACGTTTGCTTGTCAAAACTAAAAAAAAATATTTTTTAAAAAATTTTTAATGTAGGACCCCAAAAGCTCTAATTTTTTTTTTTCGAAAAATTTTTTAGAACTGAAAGCCTTATCCCACCAAAAAAAAATTTAAAATCAAAAAAAAATTTTTTTGCTTTGTATGGAAAAATGATTTTTAAGGCCCCGCTCTTTACGGCCCCGTCGCGTAGGGAAGGCGTGGTCGTAGGGGCGTAAAATTTTTCCTGAGTTATTTTTTAGTCAAAAGGATAAAAATGAGGGGGTACCGTCTCAACATTTCCAACATTTCCAAAATAAGGGACACTCTACTATATATATTTTATTTTTCCTCTTTTTACTTTCAGTAGGTAATTTAGTGAAAATACTTTACGCCTCATTCATTCCATAGAAATTATTTTCATCAAAAGTTAACAGTGGCATGGTACGAGTACATTAAAACGCAAACTTCCTGTTAAGTAACAGCAAGAATCATCAATATAACATTATCTTTCTTTACAGAAAAAATCCAATTAGAATCTACTGTGGATACTGCTGCGTAGAAAAGTATGCTACACTTTTTATACGTTATTAACATTAGTGAGACAAATAATAGAAATATCATTTAGGGGATTCACCAATTTTGACAAGACTGATAATACAAAATAATTTCTGTTTAAAAATTTTATACCAAATTCGCATTCATTTTTTTAAACATGTTTAACTACTTAAACATGTTTAAATTTAAACTTGTTAAGGTACATAAACATGTTTAAGTGATTAAACTAGTTTAAAAATATGAATGCGAATATGGTATTAAATAATTTAAATTTTTTTTACGGGCATCAGTCTACTGTCACGCTAACCAACGATAATCATATCTAGCCTCCCCCTAATGATCATATCCACACCCTCAACACAGAAGTTTAGAAAAAAAAAACTAACAGAGCAAGTGTGCCTGTTAAAATAAAAAAATTACATTTCATTAACAGCAACCGCGAGAACACAATTCGTCGAGAAATTTTTAAAAGCAAGCAGCAAGAAAAATCCAAAATAATTGCTACCAACCAAAGAAGACAAACACATTGGATTTGGAATAAATACCGCTGTAAGTATTTTTTTTGTCGTTGAGCCATCACAAAAACACTAACGTAGAAGAAGATACCGGCTGCAAACAAAAAAAATTCTGCCACCAAACGAAAATCCAACCACCAAACGAAAGCTCTACATCAAACGAAAAGGTTCTGCCATCAAACAAAAGTTCTGCCACCAAATTAAAGAAATATAACTGCAATCAGAAAAGAAACTGATAGTGGGTATGAAATATTGTTATTTCCAAGTGGAATTTTTCGTTTTCTTTTTGCGACGATAGAGTAGGTTGGATGAAAACAAATCGTTTTCAAATTTTAACATTTACTTTCCAACGAGTAAAAACTGAATGGGTAAACAAAACAACAACAAACGTATTTTTCAACGACCAGTAAAAGTAATTTAACATCAAAGCCAGCCACAAAAATCAACAGAAGCGAAAATTAACAGAAGCAGAAATCAACTTTAGTACAAATGAGATGTTCATCAGTTTAAACCAGTGATCGGCACCCATTGCACGCTGGAGCCGAACACAATCGGCAATTCACATGTATACAACACGAATGTCAACAAAAAATCAACAAAGAGCATAAAAAAAAACAAATATTTTATTCAGTAGCAAGCTGACTTTCTTCAAAGCAGGTTGATGTCGCTTTGTTGAAGAAATACACCAACACATGCATATTTTTATTAAAACACTAATACTTTCATATGCCTCTTTGTGCCGACCACTGGTTTAAACAGCGTAAAAGCAACAGAAGAAGAATTCAACAGTAGCAGAAATCAACCATCAACTGTAATACAAATTGGATGTTCATCAGTATTGTAAACAGCAGCAACAGAGGATCGTAAAAACAACAGATAAGTTGAAAAATATAGTAGTTTGGTTTTAAGTGAAATTTTAAGGTACACGGTACAAATTTTTTCCGCGATAATAACAAAGGTTCGAAAGAATTAATTCTTTAATTCAATTTTCTAATTCGAATTAAAAAAATAGAATTTGGCATTCCCTAAAATCATTTAACTTTCAAAATCGCTGAATTAATTCCTTCAAGAATTCATTCTTTAAGAATGATCATTCTTAAGGAATGAACTATTTTATTATCCAAATCAATCTACTACAAATTGAATGGTGAAATTTTCTTATCATTCAATTTTAAACAGTGAAGCGCAACACACATACATACTGCTTTGGAAACAAAAGCGAACTTTGTCTTTATCACGAAGGTACAGAGAATGGCGTCAATGTGCATTACTGGTGCTCTTCGTACTACACCTACGGCTGCATTAGAAATCCTCCTTCACCTGATACCCTTGGACATATTGGGTAGGCAGTATGCGGCTGCGTCGGCAATTCGACTTAATAGCACGCTGCAATGGAGGAGCAGTGATTGTGGCCATAGCGCGATCTTGAAAAAGATAACAATACCACAAAATGTGGACTGTGCTCCCTCTTTGAGCCTCTTTGAGCGCCACTTTACCACTATGATACCATCCAGGGAGTCTTGGATGGGGGATACTCCGGGTAGTGGAGCTACCATAAATTTTTACACAGATGGATCGAGGCTGCACGAACAAGTGGGCTTTGGAGTCTATTCGGAAGAGCTTGGGTTGAGCCTGGCTCGTAGATTGCCAGATCATTGCAGTGTTTACCAGGCAGAGATGCTGGCAATAAAAGAAGTGGCTGACTGGTTGAGCTGCAATGTCTTGTCTACAACCGCAGTCAACATCTATACTGACAGTCAAGCCGCGGTCAAGTCCCTGGATTCAATGTTTCTGAAAACAAGATCTGCCCTTAACTGCCGCACGTCTTTAAATGAGATGGCCAAGCAGTTTAACATACGACTCATATGGGTCCCAGGGCACAGAGACATTCCAGGGAATTGCAAAGCCGATGAGCTTGCAAGACTAGGAACTACCTTACAGGTTCCAACAGAATTGGAATGTGTTGGTATGCCTCTAGAAACTTGCAAGCAAAACCTACGGCTTTGTTCTGCGACGGAGACTAATCAAAGATGGGCAAATGGATGGACGTGTGAGACAACACGACTGATTTGGCCTTCTCTTAATCAGGGGCGCACAAGTGAGCTGATATCGCTTCCAAGAGGAGAGATTTCGACGGTGGTTTCTATAATTACCGGACACTGTCTTATAGGGAAGCACGCAGAGCGGTTAAATGTGCCGTCGAATGACTTTTGCCGAAGTTGCATGGATGAAGAGGAGTTGGAAACTATCGAACACTTTATTTGCCATTGCCCGGCACTTTCTGGTCAGAGACTTGCTTCACTGGGATCTAGGGAGCTGTACGATCTTTCTGATTTGTTGGATGTCAAAATTCAACATCTAAGGAGTTTTATAAGAAGCTCAAAATGGTTTAACGACAGGGACTAGTAGGGAAACCTATTACGATCCCGTGGTATCACAATGGACCTCAGAGTCTACGTGTGTTGACGTAAAACGTCAGCAGCCACTTACAACCTAACCTAACCTAACACACATACACACACATTTATGCTTGTGTGGGAAGCAGCAGACGAGACGTCGACAGAACAACAACCAATCGTTTACACACGAAGATGCTTAAAATGCACACAAGCAACACATTTTTGAAAATATAAAGGTAATGAATTCTCTCGGGAATTAATTCAATTTGATTTATGCTTTGAGAACTAAGCCTTTGAATTAATTCGTGTTGAATGCTAGTTCCTTACTGATAATTCAAAACTTTTTAAAACAGAATTGAACTTTTTGGGAATTGATTCTCAATAGAATTAATTCGTTCGAAGCTCTGGATAATAATAATTTATTGAATATAAGAAAAGTGTTAAAATTTCAATGGTGTGTTATCGAAAATTCTTTACAAAGCTTAGTGCAAATTTAAGACATAATTTTTGGAAGTAAAATTTTTACGCAGTTAAATAATACGGTACGAACGAACCAAAATTATTATTTTTGTTTGTCGATAACAATTAAGTTAAATTGCCATAATAGCAAAAAAAATTGAGAACTTCGTAAAGTTCGGTAATTTTTATTTAAGTGGTATATCGAGTGTTAAATTTTAATCTTTTGCTAAATTTCAATAATTAATTCGTGATAATAAGATCGGGAGCAAAATTAAAGTAAATTTAAATTGTATGATTTGAAGTTATCGATTAATAAAATCCGAGTCTCGATAACGTCATAAAAGAGTCGATATCGGTACCATATCTTAATCGGTTTGTGTGCACCTCAATTTAGTTATCGGTAATATATTGATTACTGAGCATGCACTTGTAGAAGTAGTCGATAACATAAAATTATAAATTTTTTTAACTTCGTTGATCGGTTTATTAAAACTCCGATATGCTTATGGTTTTTTTTTATACAGACCCTAAATTAAATAATTTAAATATTTATTTAATGACTTTTATGTTTATAAAAGTTATTATTTTTCATCCTACCATTTGGTAATACACTATTCTACAAAAATTTTATACCCTATTTTTACCAGCCTTACCACATGATCACGGGTGTTTAAATTTTCAAACATAAGCTTATTTTTGGCTAAAAAAAAACAAAGCAGATTTACATTTTTCTGTTTGAGTATAAAATATTTGTTAATCGTAAAATTTTTAGCATGAATTAAAAAATTGATACTTAGTTCGTTATCATAAACTTTCGGATTTCTGAGTAGAAAATATTAGGTTAGGTTAGGTTGGATGGGCGCTCGCCATTTGGCGAGTTCACTCGGAGGCCATAAGGCCCATTGTGATTCCCCTAATCATATTTCCCCTCTCTCTCCCTAATACAAAATTCTACCTTTTAAACCACCCCGTTTCCCTAAGGTATTCCGCTAGAGACGTCAATGAGACATTGCTTAGGCAGTCTAGGTCATCGAAAAATCTTTGCCCTAAATGCTTAAGGCGGCTCCTCATCAGACCCGGACATTCGCATAGCAAGTGCTTCACTGACTCCTCTTCCTCCACTTCCCCACAGCTCCTACAATAGTCCCTATCAGAAATTCCCATACGCACGGCCATTTGGCCAATCATACAGTGTCCTGTAAGTACTCCAACTAATAGGCTAACCGTCCGTTTGCCAAAAGTAAGAAGACTTTTTGTCCTCTTAGGATTCGGCAGTGGCCACAGGGTTCTAGATATCCTGCACGTAGTCAGTGATGTCCACCTATCCCTCATACTATTTTCAGATATCCTATCAATTTCGTTCATCAATTCTACTATAAGAACCGAGATGTCAGGTTCTACACGTTCCCCCACCGATTCAGAGCCCTTCCTCGCACACTCATCAGCCAATTCGTACCCAGCGACCCCACTGTGGCCTGGGACCCAGATTAGCTTGATTGTGTGCTGACCGATTCGACGAAGCGTTTGTATACAATTCAAAACTATTCCCGATTTTACAGTATTTGACTCCAAGGCCTTCAGAGCTGCGAGACTATCCACGAAAATGTTAATGACGCAAGGACGAAGATCCCTTGCCATAATTAACTGCGCGGCTTTGTCAATTGCAAGCACCTCCGTCCGTAAAGATTGAGATCGCATTCTCTATAATAACAGAGTTTTCCGCTCAGTCTTCTCTAGTCGGTATTTGGACTTCGAAGGTTCTGTCAAAGTTCGTCTGTGGTGAGATATAGTCGGTTCCCTGTTCCAGTTCCGTCCCGCCCACCGTACTTAATATAGTCGAGTGTCCCCAAGAGCGTTGCTTAAGCATTTGCGACTCTCTTAACCTGAGAGCCGATTTTGCTGCTGTGCTCTTGACGTAAAAGAAAATATTAAGGTGGTCCTTATTTTTCAAAATTTATTTTTTTTATGTTTTTATTTATTTTTTGATTATTCTTTTTTAAATTATTTATTTTTATACAATAATCCATTATTCAATCCTACATTCGAAATTTTAGTTTGAACTGCGTGTTAGTATAGATTGATTCTTTTAACCCCACAATGGCGCTATTGAAGGTTAGGCTTTTGTATAAGGGATCAGTTCATGCATTTTTGAAGTTAAGAACGCTTATGAGCTAAAGTTTCGAGATTTTTCTAATTATAACTCATGTTGATTCGTTATAAGTTTTTTTTAAGCTACGTTTAATATCTTTAAGCCCCTTCTTTTAAATTAAATAAGTTATTTACCTCTCTTTCATAATTAAATATATGGATTCGATTTTGAATTGTACATTTTCATGAAGATTTGTCTGTTTTTTAATTATAATGGCTGAATAAACGTGAAGAGGAAAGGTAGGTATTTGGTGGTGTGACAGACGTTAGGGGTAACCAAACATACCTAGGCACTTGAGTTACCATGGTAAAGTGTTTCTTGAAGCACTGAGGGGGGAACCATTAGGTTTAAATCCATCTAAACCTAATTCATACAAATGACTAAACTTGCGCTCGAAGCCCTTTTCTCTTTTATTTTTTTTTTTTGGTTTTTGGTACACTGGTACAGTATAGCTGTGACCATACTGCGATCCTGCAAACGGACACCCGCCCAAGCCCGACGAGCCATAGCCGCGCTTAATTGTTAGCTACCAGTGTAGCGGGAAGCAGTAGTGGCAACTCTCCATTTCGATGGGGTGGTTGGAACATGACAGCTGTTTGATGCGTTTTCCTTTAGAAACTGAGAAATGTTTAATGAGCCAATCTTTCAACTGCGTATATACATTGTCTGGACGTTTTAATATTAGCCTTGTTTTTTGCAGACCGGATTAAGATTAGGATTAACTTAATTTAGTTAAAAAATGGGTTAAATCAAGTCCAATTAGTAAATGTAAACAGAAAAACAAATTATGCTTGTCCAAAATGTAAAGAATGAAAAATAAATTTAGTTAAATCCTAGGATTAACTTAGATCTATTCATTATTTTGGACGACGCTTAATTTTTTTCCTGTTTATATTTACTATTTGTATGTAGATTCAGAAAAAAATTTCTGGACTTGATTTAACCCATTTTTTTAACTAAATAGAGTTTATCCTAATCTTAATCCGGTCTGCAAAAAACAAGCCTATTATATCGCTAACCTGTGACAACAATTCTGGGCTAGGGTTCTATAGTCGAAAAGTCGATTACTCGACTTTTTGTATGACAAAATGGAAAAGTCGAAATCGACTTTTTGGTTCTTAAAAAGTCGAAAAGTCGACTTTTGCTTTCGACTTTTTCGACTTTTTTCGAAATTTGTATTTTTTTATTTTGCCAGATGAAAATAGTTTCTTTCTTCTGAAAAAAATTTCAAATGAGATCCGAGTTTAATAACTGAAGCTATTGGTATTTCCATGTATTTTGTGAAGCAAAAATGTCAATGCCAAATTTATGAGTTAGAAAGTGTTAAGTGCAATATTTACCAATGTCTTTGATTATTGTAAACACCTCAGTGACAGGGTTCTATAAATCGAAAGTCGACACTTTTGCTTTCGATTTTTTAACCTTTTCCACATTTGCGATTTCTTCGACTTTTTTTGATAAATAAAATACAACCAAAAAATAGCACCTAAATGCTTACAACAAGTCAAAACTAAACTTTTATTTACAAAAAAATCGACTTTTTGAAATTTGGAAAAGGTCGAAAAAAGTTAAAAAGTCGAAAAAAGTCAAAAAGTCGAAAAAAAGTCGACTTTTTAAAAAGTCAAAAGGTCGAAAAGTCGACTTTTTAAAATTTGAAAAAAGTCGAAAAGTCGAAAAATCGACTTTTCAGAAATTGAAAAAAGTCGAAAAGTCGACTTTTTGTTGCGACTATATAACCCTATTCTGGGCCTAGTTCTGGGAGAACAGCAAAATATTTAGAGTTTTCTGAAACGATGCTATGATTTTCAAATTGCGCCTCCAATTGAGCGAACCAAACTGCTGGATTTTCTTTCCAAAAACGTGGAATCCTTAGTGTTACTGCGTGTGTTGATGTCGATGCTGTCGGTGTTGGCCCTGCTGCCTACTCACGAGATTCTGTATTTTGACTTCGGGGCATTTTGCACTACCACAATTTATAATAAATTTATTTTCGAATTAAAAACGAGTGAAAAAATCGTGGGTCACCAATTATAGAGACGAATTAATTTGCTAGTCTTCTATTTGTTTTGAAATTATAAAATCGAAAAATAATTATTTTTTTTTGAAAGAAACAAATGAAAATAAATATCGAAACAAACTTGATTTTAAATAAATTGGGAAGTGCCCACATTACTCCCCCACATTAAATAAATTAACTTATGAGGGAAGTGCCCACACAACAGTCAATTTTTTTTTTTAATTTTAATTAAAGAATTTCGGTTTTTGAACACATTTGCTTATAAAAAAAAGTACTAAACGAAGTGAATGAGAAAAACTAAGTATTTCCGTACTCTTTGGACTCCAACCAACCCAAATTTTTTGGTGTATTTAAGACAAATTTTTCAACTTTAAGCCCCAAATGAAAGGCTTGATCCCTCCAAAGTGAGAAGTTTATTCTACTGAGTTAGGGTAACATAAGGCCTCTTATGTTTGCCATTTGTACGATTTTCGCATATGCAGATGATACGGCGATCGCACCAACACATTGATGAGGCTTCTGTGAATATGCAAAATCAATTAGACATAGCGATAGCGGTCTAATAATAAACGCAAATAAGACTAAGATAATGCATATTAAACCACCTCATATTCCCACCAAAGTTATCAAACTAAAATTCCACGATACAGAATGCCTACACAACAGTGTAAATAATATTAACAATAATAATGACCAGTGCAACGTCTATATAGACCAAGTTAACAGTTATAAATACCTTGGCATCTATGTAGATCATAACTTCAAATGGAAAAATCATATTGATGAACTAAAAAAAAAAACTACGTAAAGCATCTTATATGATGTATCATTTAAGCAATTGCTCCACATTCAGTGTATTGAGACAAGCATATTTCTCACTTGCCGAATCATACATCAGACACGGAATAACAGCATGGGGCAGCGCAAAATACTGTAAAAGTGTGCAGCAATCTCAAGACAGGATTCTGAAAATCCTGGAAAAAAAATTAACGATTATCATTAAAAAACAACAACAACACTAACAACAACATAAACTCTTCTAACAACGCTGACAACAACGTTATTTACAACAACCCCATTCTTTTACCAACTAGAAACGGAAACACACCTCACAACAACACAGTAAGCATGTCAAAAAAGCTAAGAATTCTAAATGTACAAAATGTCTTCCAAACAACAGTACTAAACGAATTCTACAACGATTCTAGATTCTTAAATGTAATCGATCATCAACATAACACTAGGCAAAGAGCTGAAGGCAGATTTAAAATAGGAAGACATCATAATCTTTACGGAAAAAGTTCACTTCAAGTAACTTTACCCACAATATTAAATAAACTTCCTGTTGATTTAATAAATATTCTCAACGAAAATAGAAGGAAAAAGTCGATAAAGAACTTTTTCATAGATTCGCAATGAACAATATATATTTTAATGAATTTAAAATTAGTATTATTATCCTGCAGAAAAACCGTATGGTTTCGCGGGTATAGTTTTAAACAACTTTTAATGTATTTTATATGAATAATAAAAAAAAAAAAAAAAATTTGTGGGAAAACGTAAAAAATATTGTGCATAATATTATATATAATATGCCTGTTCGTTTTACTACAATCTACTCATTTTTACTACTTTTACTACAGCTGGAAATTTTCAGTACAAAAAGTAAACAAAAATTTCCAGTTGTAGTAAAAGTAGTAAGAAATTTAAGTACACAAACAGACCTAATATTAGGTCAATTCGATTACCTTACTACAATCTACTAATTTTTACTCATTTTACTACAGCTGGAATTTTTCAATACAAAAAGTAAACAAGACTTTCCAGTTGTAGTAAAAAATAGTAAGAAATTTAGGTAATCGAATATACATATTGTGTCTGTAGCATAGAAAAACAAATCGTTTCTATAGTCTGTAGGTACCTTGAGTCAATACAAAAAGTTTCATCAATTTTGCAGCCAATTCGGTAAACTGCTTCTGTTAAGAAATACATAATGAATAATTAATTGTTACCTTATTATACAATTCTATTTCGACAACATCTATTGGCGAGGAACGGCCGCCAACAATTGTTAAAGCTGCGCCTAAAATCGGTTTTGGATCATAGGGTTCCCTAAAAGATAAAAAGTTCAGTCATAATTGCAGCTCATATTATACTTGAATACATACTGATAGGAGTAAGAAATAGAACGTGCTAAACCATTGCCTGAACCGCACGGCACAATACCCAGAGATATATTACGAATGATTTGTTCCCAATCAAGACGTTTAAGAAGACCATTTAGTATTTCATGAAAAAGTCCATCGCCTCCGATGGCAATTATGCCACTCCATATGGACAAATCTCTTTGACGAACAAAATCGAACGCATAGAGGGAATGTTTTGTCACATAAAGATCATATGGAACTTCTGCTTCATTAAGTACTGGAACAACTTGATGGTGGAACATCTCTCTAGCTTTTCCCGAACCTGACTTAGGATTCAATAACACTAGAAGTCGATTTTTATTTAATGGTCTATCACAGCCATCGACCATTTTATACCCGACACATAAAACGAGGTGATTATTTCTATGTGACTTTAGAGATTTATACCATTTTTCTGCCTCTCGCATATTATCTTCGTGACTGTCAAATGATCGAAATCGCAATGTTATTACAGTACGTTCCCGGCGTATCACGTTCCTTAAATTCTTTTTTAGTATATAGGCAAACACATACAAATAGGCGTCTTCGTGTTCTTCACTGTGACTGTTTGGCTTTTCCGATATACTTGGCGTGCAAGCACCGCAAGTACTCCCAGTTCTGAATCGAACAGACTTTTGCAGCCACACACATCGTCCCCCAATAATATCACAGATTTCAACCAAATGTTCTTTTTGTTTGCCAGCTGACGTATCCCTCTGCAGAAGTAATCCCCTGGAATTTAGTCGAACATGAAAGACACTGCCCTTTTTGCTATTCGAGTAGAATGTATCCCGGAGTTCGTCTGAGAATGCGTTTACATCTGATATTTTTTCTGAGGCATCGTCATTATTTACTGAGATTCTTTGCATTGTATAGAAATCTAAATAGTCTTAAAGTAAATACATACACCCACATACACATATGGTCTCAAGATTATTTGTTCGCAGCATCATACACAGGGTCTGCACGCAAAAAAAAATTCTGTCGGAGTGAGCAAATCTGACATAAATTAACTAAAAATAAGCCCAAACCCTTATGTAAATAATAATGAAAAAATGCTTATGTTATTTACGCAAAACTTGGTAAAATATACCAAAAGAAAAATGGTACACCCAAAAAATTATGTACACGCAAAAAAAATCTGTGTCGGAGTGACCAAAAATCTGGCATAATTTTACCAAAAATATGCTAAAACTACAACCGACGAAGTAGTTTTCGTAATTTAGCCAAAACACTTATGTAAAAAATTTTGAAGAAAATGCTAATGCTATTTAAGCAAAAACTTGGTAAAATATGCCAAAAGAGATATGGTGAAATATACCAAAATTATTAGAAATGGTGACTAAAAATAATGCTAAAAATTACCACATTTATGCTAAAATAAATTTTCTATAAAATTTTTGTAAAAATTTGTACACTCATAGAAATATCTTAGTAGAAAAATTAGTAAACCCATTGTAGATCAAGTTTTACAGAATAATGCCGTATTCAACAAAAATTAATGTTGATATCGTTGAATAATCAGTAAAGTTGAATCAACTTTTTACAACGCTTATACAGAATTCAATAGATAAATCAAAATAGAAAAAACAACCCTGTTCGTTCATTTTTTTTTTATTATTAACGAGTGACGAGTGAGTTGGTAGCAATGTGAATTGTGTTTATCTCTTATAAAATTTATTTATGTGTTTGTTTTTTATAAAAATATTTAATATTATAAAAATAAATAAAAATAGGATCTGATTTGTAAATATTTGGTAAGTAAAAAAATACATTGATTACTTTATGTATTCATACTATTATTCATATTAAAACTTTTTTGTTTTTTTTTTTTAAGGATTTTGTTTGGTATCATCAGAAAACTGGAGAATGGCTTATGAGTGCATAACATAAACGAAGTGTGTGTGAAAATCTTTGTGAAAATCTTCAAATATTGCAGCTTAAAAAGCCGACGATAATACAAAAATATTGTGATTTATGCTTAATAAAAGAATATTAACAAATAACAACAAGCTTTTTTTTATTAATAAAATTTCTTATATCAACAAAAATATGAGTTGAATTTACAAAAAATAAGAGTTGATTTACAAAAAAACGAGTTGATCAACTTTTACAAAAACTGACAATAATTTTTATTGAAATCAACATAAATATTTGTAGGGTCAAAATCAACAATGATTTCTGTTGAATTTACAGCGATTTTCTTTGGGAATACAATGATTTTTGGTTGAGTGTATATTTGTTGAATTTAAAATTTTCACAGAATAAATCCATATTAATAAAATAAATGTTGAGTAGAATTTAATTTACCACCGACCCTTTTTGTACAATTTTCTCCAGTGGCTGCTGCCTACGCTTTTTCTTGAAGTAAAGGATCCGCTATAGCTTCACGAATTTATTTAAAAGCATCCTGTAAAAAAAGAAAATTATTACAAAACATAAATTTTAATTTAAAAAACTGGTAAACCCAGTATGGAGGAACACTTACTTTGTGATTCCATTTGTAACTCATCAAAACAGGTATGGACTCCATTGGATTTGCTATATAAATGAGTTTTTAGGTTTTAATTTTATAACTAAAGGGAGGACTGGTGCCGCTGGTGCCCACGCTCTTTATTGTAGTGAAAGATTCGCCATAGCTTCAAAAATTTATTTATCAGTACCCTGTAAAAATAGAAAATTATTACCAAACACTACACTCAACCAAAAATCATTGTATTCCCAAAGAAAATCGTAGTTAATTCAACAGAAATCATTGTTGATTTTGACCCTACAAATATTTATGTTGATTTCAACATTAATTGTTGTCAGTTTTTGTAAAAGCTGATTAACTCGTATTTTTGTTGCTTCTATTCGTATTTTTGTTAATCATACTCGTTTTGTTTTGTATATTCATGCAATTTTATTTATTAAAATGAAATTCTTATTTGTGTTGTAAATGTTATTTTATTTAATTGGATATTTTCACAATATTTTTTCGTAGTTTTCATTAACTCATTATTTTCACATAAACTTATTTTGTTTTTAGATGATATTTTTTTGTTTCCTTGGACTGTGATGTATTTCGCTGTTGTTTTGCTGTCGGCAATCATTTTACGTGATTAGCTTATAGAGTTTTTAGAAAGATTCCAAATCACAAATTGCAAAAAAAAATAAAAATTGCTTTATTAATGAATTAAATACAAAATATATTTAATTATTCACCAAATATTTTCTAAGAAAAAAGATTTTTTTTTGAGAAACATCCCTTCTGTACAATACAACAAAAATTTACAAATGGCGATCAGCAAAAACAGTGTTGCACATTTCATGTACTTATATTTTATACAATTTTTTCCAACTATGTAATTTTCAACTATTGAATTTTGTAATATCAACATTGATATTTGTTAAATTCTGTAAAACTTGATCTACAATGGGTTTACTAATTTTTCTACTAAGATATTTCTATGAGTGTAGTTTTTAACTAAAAATCTATTAAACCTTATTGGTGTCTTCGGAATAGGAGTATACTCACTTTATCATTCCATTTGTAATTCATTGAAACCAACGTCTGGGACTCCATTGGTTTTGCTTAATGAATGGTGTTTTAAGTTATGACAGCAAAATTAACTTTAGCATTTTTTTATCTTACATTTATTTATCTTTTAAAAAACTATTTATTTTTATTTATTAATTTATTTTAATTTTATTTATCAATTTCCTTTTTACGTTTTTGTGTTATAAACACAAAAAATAAACGAAGCACGCACACAAAAATACAAAATGAATATGGCGGTCTGTATTTGTTTTTTTTGTTGTTGTTTTCTTTCGATAAATTTTTGTGCAAGCAATTTGCGTTATTGTGCAAGCTACTTGGTTATTTTACATAAAAAACTAATTATGTTACTTTAACATCGACAAGCATAATTTTAGCAAAAAGTTGGTAAAAAATTTTTTTTGGTATGAAAAACGTTTTACCAAGTAGGATTGCTCAATCTGACACAGATTTTTTTTTGCGTGTAGTGGCATAGTTAACAAAATCCGTACACTCAACCAAAAATCATTGTATTCCCAAAGAAAATCATTGTAAATTCAACAGAAATCATTGTTGATTTTGACCCTACAAATATTTATGTTGATTTCAATAAAAATTGTTGTCAGTTTTTGTAAAAGTTGATCAACTTTTTTTTTTTGTAAATCAACTCGTATTTTTTGTAAACTCAACTCATATTTTTGTTGATATAAGAAATACCTATTATTAATAAAAAAAAGCTTGTTGTTATTTGTTAATATTCTTTTATTAAGTAAAAATCACAATATTTTTTAGAATTATCACCGGCTTTTTAAGCTGCAATATTTGACCACAAGATTTTCACACACTTCGTTTATTTATGTTTTGCACTCGTAAGCCATCACTGTTGCCAACTATTTTTAATCAAAAACCTCTAAATTTTACTAAAAAAAGCGCTAGAAACCGCCAAAAATAAATTTAGCGGGGAAAATTTAAAATTCTCCCGCTAAATTACGAAAAAAAAAGCGCTAAAAACCGAAAAACTTAGCATTTTTGTTTGACAAAAAAGAAAAAAAGAAAAAAAAAACTCCAAATTATTTTTTTCTACGAAAATTTACTTGTCACTAAAAACGCGCAAGAAACCGCAAAAAAAAATTTAGCGGGAAAATAAAAATTCTCCCGCTAAGTTACAAAAAAAAGCGCTAAAATTCGACAAACTTGGCGTTTTCGATTGAAAAAAAAGAAAAGTTGGAAAAAAACCTCTAAATTTTTCCAACTAAATCCAAACAAAAAGCGCTAGATTTTTCCGCTAAAGCACCGTTCCCGCTAAAACCAATTTTCCCCCGCTAAATCCAAACAAAAAGCGCTAGATTTAGCGGGAAAACCTCCAACTTGGCAACAGTGTAAGCCATTCTCCAGTTTTCTAATGACACCAAATCAAAAGCCTTAAAAAAAAAACAAACAAAAGTATAATATAGTATAAATACATAAAGTAAACAATGTATTTTATTACTTACCAAATATTTACAGATCAGAATCTGATCATCAGATCCTATTTTAATTTATTTTTATAATATTGAATATTTTTATAAGAACAAACACATAAAATAATTTTATAAGAGACAAACAAATTTCACATTGCAATGCATTGCTACCAACTTGATAATACAAAAATGAACGAACAGGGTTGTTTTTTCTTTTTTGGTTTTATCTATTGAATTCTGTACACGCAAAAAAAAAATCTGTGTAAGATTGAGCAATCCTACTTGGTAAAACTTTTTTCATACCAAAAAAAAATTTTTACCAAATTTTTACTAATATTATGCTTGGCGATGTTAAAGTAACATAATTCATTTTTTATGTAAAATAACCAAGTAGCTTGCACAATAACGCAAATTACCTGCACAAAAATTTATCGAAAGAAAACAACAAAAAAACAAATACAGACCGCCATTTTCATTTTTTTTGTGTGCGTTGTTTGTTTATTTTTTGTGTTATAAAAACGTAAAAAGGAAATTGATAAATAAAATAAAAATAAATTAATAAATAAAAATAAATAATTAGTTTTCTAAAAGATAAATAAATGCAATAAAAGAATGTTAAAGTTAATTTTGCCTTAATCACTTAAAACACCATTCATTAAGAAAAACCAATGGAGTCCCAGACGTATGTTTCGATGAATAACAAATGGAATGATAAAGTGAGTATACCCGCATTCCGAAGACACCAATAAGGTTTAATAGATTTTTAGTGTTTGAAACCGGTATGGGAAATACCAGAAATGTCTATAATTTTTAGAAATTCAATTTTTCTTCTGCATTTTTTCAACTTGAACCCTTATAAAAATTAGTGTTTGGTAATAATTTTCTATTTTTACAGGGTACTGCTAAATAAATTTTTGAAGCTATGGCGAATCCTTCACTACAATAAAGAGCGTGGACACCAATCCTGCCTTTAGGTATAAAATTAAAACCTAAAAACCCAAAGCCAAGGGAGTCCATACCTGTTTTGAGTTACAAATGGAATGACAAAGTAAGTGTTCCTCCTTCCCAAGAGACCAATGGGGTTTACCAATTTTTTAAATTAAAAATATATGTTTTGTAATAATTTTCTATTTTTACAGGATGCTTTTAAATAAATTCGTGAAGCTATAGCGGATCCTTTACTTCAAGAAGAAGCGTAGGCAGCAGTCACTCGAGAAAATTGTACAAAAAGGGTCAGTTGGTCGGTGGTAAATTAAATCCTACACAACATTTATTACATTAATATGGATTTATTCTGTAAATATTTTAAATTCAACAAATATACAAATTTTTACAAAAATTTATTGAAAATTTATTTTAGCATAAATGTGGTAATTTTTAGCATTATTTTTAGTCATCTTTTCTAATAATTTTGGAATATTTCACCATATCTCTTTTGGTATATTTTACCAAGTTTTTACTTAAATAGCATTAGCATTTTCTTCAAAATTTTTTACATAAGTGTTTTGGCTAAATTACGAAAACTACTTCGTCGGTTGTAGTTTTAGCATATTTTTGGTAAAATTATGCCAGATTTTTGCTCACTCCGACACAAGTTTTTTTTTGCGTGTATAAACGATGTAAAGAGTTGATTCAACTTTACTGATTATTCAACGATATCAACATTACACTCAGAAAATTATTGCAGTTACTACATGACAGTTGTTTGTGTAGTAAGTAGTAGCTGTTGTTTTTAACTACAATTTCGGTCGTTTTTGTGTGAAAAAATCTCAAACAACTTTTTTTTGTAGTAGTTTCAAAAAATAAATACAAAAAATATACTACACTGTAGTAATAGTTGATGTATGTAGTTGTTTTTAGTTTTTTTTCTAAAAACTCGTTTTTTTCTAGAAATTTTTATTGCAAACGAATGTGTCGAACGAGTTGGTCGTGCGGGATGCGGAAGGAATTATTTTTATACCAAATAAATAATATCTAAATAAATTAAATTACAATTTATTAAATTTAATTATAACAAAAAATATGTTTTTGGAAAAATATTCTTGAGCGAAAGAAAATAAGTGGATAAAATAGAGAAAACAAGTGTGTATAATATAGCGCTCACATAAGCGTGTGAAAAAACCAATCGGAAAAAAATAAAATACAATGTATGCAGTGTCTTGTTTTCTTATGAGCGTGCCATCTTTCTTTTCTTTGTATACACAACAGAACAGGTACATACTTTTTTGAAACATTGCAAATTAATTCTTTTTTTATAAATCAATTTTGCCAAAGCATTTCGTTTTTTTTATTCCAGACAAATTTTGATCAGTAGCGGTGAAAATTTGAAATGAACTATTAAAAAAAACAAAGGTAAATACAATCAATTTATTTTGTTTAACATTTTATTAATATAATTTTTTTCTTCTATAATTCCAGATAAATACACCAAAAAATTTTAATTTCATTTCGAAATTCTATACAACCAACTGAAATGTATTGCTTTTTAAATAAATAAAAATCAATCACTTAAACGTTTAAAAAAATTTTTAAATAAAATTTCAGGCAAGTGTAATAAAAACAACTGTATACCGTCTTTTGTAGTAGTTTTTACTACATTTTGTAGTTGAAAATCAATAGTTAAAAACAACAACATATTCAGTTGTTTTTACCGTAATGTGTAGTGGACGCCTTTTCAACAACAAAATGTAGTCAAAACAACTGTCTTTTGTAGTAGATTTTACCGACATACTTTTTTGAGTGTAATTTTTGTTGAATACGGCAATATTCTGTAAAACTTGATCTACAATGGGTTTACTAATTTTTCTACTAAGATATTTCTATGAGTGTATTTAATTTAAAGAACTTTCAAATTAACTACACTCAACCAAAAATCATTAGTGGTATTCAGAGTCTTGCTTGCCAGCCCTGGCACTGGTGGTAAAAGAGCACTTTTCAAAATTACTTTTCAAAATACATGTATTTTTTGATAGAAGTACTCTTTTGCTACATTGCCAGGGGTGGCAACAAGACTCTGAATACCACTATTGTATTCCCAAAGAAAATCGCTGTAAATTCAACAGAAATCATTGTTGATTTTGACCCTACAAATATTTACGTTGATTTCAATAAAAATTGTTGTCAGTTTTTGTAAAAGTTGATCAACTCGTTTTTTTGTAAATCAACTCGTATTTTTTGTAAACTCAACTCATATTTTTGTTGATATAAGAAATTTTATTAATAAAAAAAAGCTGGTTGTTATTTGTAAATATTATTTTATTAGATATAAATCACAATATATTTTTTTTTTAATTATCACCGGCTTTTAAAGCTGCAATATTTAAACAAGATTTTCACACACACTTCGTTTATTTATGTTATGCATTCGTAAGCCATTCTCCAGTTTTCTAATGACACCAAATCAAAAACCTAAAAAAAACAAAAAAAAATTATCATATAGTATGAATACATAAAGAAACCAATGTATTTTATTACTTACCAAATATTTACAGATCAGAATCTGATCATCAGATCCCATTTTTATTTATTTTTATAATATTAAATATTAAAAAAAAAACAAACACATAAAATAATTTTGTAAGAGACAAACAAATTTCACATTGCAATGCATTGCTACCAACTTGATAATACAAAAATGAACGAACAGGGTTGTTTTTTCTTTTTTGGTTTTATCTATTGAATTCTGTATAAGCGTTGTAAAAAGTTGATTCAAATTTACTGATTATTCAACGATATCAACATTAATTTTTGTTGAATACGGCAATATTCTGTAAAACTTGATCTACAATGGGTTTACTAATTTTTCTACTAAGATATTTCTATGAGTGTACACCAAAAAAATTTCCCAGTTATACACTCATAAAAATATCTTAGTAGAAAAATTAGTAAACCCATTGTAGATCAAGTTTTACAGAATAATGCCGTATTCAACAAAAAATAATGTTGATATCGTTGAATAATCAGTATAGTTGGTTCAATTGTTACAATGGCGTCTGCAGAATTCAATAGATAAAACAAAAATGAAAAAACAACCCTGTTCGTTCGTTTTTTATTATTACAACGAGTGAACGAGTGAGTTGGTAGCAATGTGTTTGTCTCTTATAAAATTATTTAATGTGTTTGTTTCTTATAAAATTCTTTAATATTAGAAAAATAAATAAAAATAGGATCTGATCTGTAAATATTTGGTAAGTAATAAAATACATTGATTACTTTATACCAAATTCGCATTCATTTTTGTAAACAATTTTAACCACTTAAACATGTTTAAATTTAAACTTGTTAAGGTACATAAACATGTTTAAGTGGTTAAACATGTTTAAAAAAAATGAATGCGAATTTTGTATTATGTATTCATACTATATTAAAACGTGTTTTGTTTTTTTAGGATTTTGTTTTGGTATCATCAGATAACTAGAGAATGGCTAATGGGTGCATAACATGAATAAATGAAGTGTATGTGAAAATCTTCAAATATTGCTTAAAAAGCCGGAAATAAAAAAAATATTCATGTCGTTCATGAATCCACAACGGAATGGAATTGGAAACGAAATACAATTCCGTTTCCAATTTTCGAAGCGTTCATGAAACCGAGACGAATTGCTTTGTTCGAAAAAAATATCTATTGCGTTCGAACTTAGCGGAGACACATGTATTTACAAAATACGACTCTGTTTTTGCAAATACAGAGTCGTATTTATAACAACTCTGTTTGAAAGTCAAAGTCAGAGTTGTTATAATAAGGCAGTTTGTAAAAAAAATAATTTTTTAACAAATAACAAACTGTCAAGAATTTCTTTGGAATTACATTTTTTTGATTATTGATCCATTAAGGAAGGGATTTTATACAAATACATCTTTTGATTTCCTTAAGTCTTATTAATATATACGTATCTAGGATCTGTCATTACTTTTGTATGGAAAAATACCAGTTGCTTTACATATTTCATTGGCTCAGGATAAATACATTTGCTTTTCAAAAGGCATGAATTTTTGCATATTTTGGTTAAAATTCATGTTTTGCACATTCTGCTATAAATGCATATTTTTGGTTCATGTTTTGTATAAAGTTTTAGCTTATTTGTTCCATTTTTATGATTTTTTTTTTTAAATATCGGCAACTTGTTGCCCATTTGGCCTCTTATTATTTTTAGCGCCAAATTTATGAATCGAATAATTAAGCTCGCTGTTCCAAAAAAAGTAATTCACATAAAAAATGTGAAAATGAAAATTTTCGATTTTTTTTTGGTATTCTAGATTTCATATAAATAAAATTTGGTGAAAGTAAAACGAATCCACTTTTTTCCTTATAATTTTTTCAATTTTAATTATTCGATCTCAACTTCGAATGAAAACGGGATCAACAAAACACTAAACTTGATTTCATGTGATTCCGAAATTTTCGTGTGAATTGACAAGTTGTGAAAGACAGAACAGAGGCCTAAAATTTAAAAAAAAAGTGCTTTCGTTTTACTTTCACCAAATTTTATTTATGTGAAACAAAACGAAAAAAATAATTCGGATGTGAAATCTAGAACACCAAAAAAATTCGGAAATTTTAATTTTGACATTTTTATGTGAATTACTTTTTTTGGAACAGCGGCCTAGGACACAAAAAAAAATTGGAAATTTTATTTTCACATTTTTTAATGTGAATTATTTTTTTAGGCGCTTAAAACACAAATCCCTTCGATATGTCGGTATTTATTTCCACAAACTCATAAAGAACTAACTGCATTTTGCTCATTAATTTTGTACCTTCCCCAGCAAAAAAAGAGCTTACCATTCACTACAAAATTTACCACAACTTATGAACCAGACGTACTTCTTCTTCAACTGAAACATTGATGAATTTAATATGGGCGTGACACACAAAGTATGTTCTTTTTTTCGCCACTTTTCAGTGGCGAAAGATTGACACTTAAGAATAACAAATATCACTAGTAGCCCAGGAAAATAAGGAGTCATCTGCGGAAAATCGGATAGGTTCTCTGAAAATTTGCACAGATCTTAGTTTTGGCAATATAAATAAGGAAAAAAAGTCCCAAGAAATCACCCGTGTCCTTGCTGAGATATTGAGGTCAAAGGTCACAAAAATCTAAGTGTCCAGGACACTTTTTCCCCTCTGGAGCCTTACGGAGTCGGAGCGCAGAAAAGTTAGCATTCCGGGAAATTTAAAAATGCACATATCTCGCTAAATACTGCCGACACGACATAAAGTCTAAAAGCGGTCATGTACTACGAGACAAGATCCACAAAAATGCTTTTAGACTTTTCATCGAGTCGGCAGTATTTAGCGAGATATGTGCATTTTTAAATTTCCCGGAATGCTAACTTTTTTAGATTCAAAATAAGGACCCAATGGGGTCTACCCGTGTGTAGAGGCCTAGCGATACTATGGAGATCCCAAGAACCAAAAATGTGCTCCGTTTTGCTCTATCTTGCTTAGTTTTCAAGATATCGCCATTTTAAATTTAAAAAATGTCTCAAAAGTTCGCAAACAGAACACTACACTGAAAAAAAAAGCTTCGTGAAAATAATGAAAATTGACATCAGCTTTATGAAAAATGACTCACGTTTTCAACCGAAGACAGATTTCATTTGATTTATGAAACTGGTTTCATTAAAGTTCCTTTCAATGAAAAGTTACATATAAATAATGAAAATATTCGTAGAACTTGTTTGAATCGTTTTATGAAGTTTTTCATGAAATGTATGAAAGTATTTACTGATTAAATGTGAAAAATTAGTTGGTAATGTGCTTATGATACTTGCTTTTTTCAAGTAACTAGTTGCTAACTTTATTAGGGTTTTTCTATGGGAATTACGATAAATTAAAAATTTTTGTTGAAGTTATCGAAATTTTCATAGAAAACCCCTAATACACTCAGAAAATTATTGCAGTTACTACATGACGGTCGTTTGTGTACACTCATAGAAATATCTTAGTAGAAAAATTAGTAAACCCATTGTAGATCAAGTTTTACAGAATAATGCCGTATTCAACAAAAATTAATGTTGATATCGTTGAATAATCAGTAAAGATGAATCAACTATTTACAACGCTTATACAGAATTCAATAGATAAATCAAAATAGAAAAAACAACCCTGTTCGTTAATTTTTTTTATTATTAACGAGTGACGAGTGAGTTGGTAGCAATGTGAATCGTGTTTATCTATTATAAAATTATTTTATGTGTTTGTTTTTTATAAAAATATTTAATATTATAAAAATAAATAAATATAGGATCTGATTTGTAAATATTTGGTAAGTAAATAAAAAAATACATTGATTACTTTATGTATTCATACTACATTAAAACTTTTTTGTTTTTTTTAAGGATTTTGTTTGGTATCATCAGAAAACTGGAGAATGGCTTATGAGTGCATAACATGAATACACGAAGTGTGTGTGAAAATCTTTGTGAAAATCTTCAAATATTGCAGCTTAAAAAGCCGACGATAATACAAAAATATTGTGATTTATGCTTAATAAAAGAATATTAACAAATAATAACAACTTTTTTTTATTAATAAAATTTCTTATATTAACAAAAATATGAGTTGAATTTACAAAAAATAAGAGTTGATTTACAAAAAAACGAGTTGATCAACTTTTACAAAAACTGACAATAATTTTTATTGAAATCAACATAAATATTTGTAGGGTCAAAATCAACAATGATTTCTGTTGAATTTACAGCGATTTTCTTTGGGAATACAATGATTTTTGGTTGAGTGTAGTAAGTAGTAGCTGTTGTTTTTAACTACAATTTCGGTCGTTTTTGTATGAAAAAATCTCAAACAACTTTTTTTGTAGTAGTTTCAAAAAATAACTACAAAAAATATACTACACTGTAGCAATAGTTGATTTATGTAGTTGTTTTTAGTTTTTTTTCTAAAACTCGTTTTTTTCTAGAAATTTTTATTGCAAACGAATGTGTCGAGCGAGTTGGTCGTGCGGGATGCGGAAGGAATTATTTTTATACCAAATAAATAATATCTAAATAAATTAAATTACAATTTATTAAATTTAATTATAACAAAAAATATGTTTTTGGAAAAATATTCTTGAGAGAAAGAAAATAAGTGGATAAATGAGATAACAAGTGTGTATAATATAGCGCTCACATAAGCGTGCGTAAAAACCAATCGGAAAAAAACAAAATAAAATGTGTGCAGTGTTTTGTTTTCTTATGAGCGCGCCATCTTTCTTTTCTTTGTATACACAACAGAGCAGGTACATACTTTTTTGAAACATTTCAAATTAATTCTTTTTTTTTATAAATCAATTTTGCCAAAGCATTTCGTTTTTTTTTATTCCAGACAAATTTTGATCAGTAGCGGTGAAAATTTGAAATGAACTATTAAAAAAACAAAGGTAAATACAATCAATTTATTTTGTTTAACATTTTATTAATATATTTTTTTTCTTCTATAATTCCAGATAAATACATCAAAAAATTGTCATCATGTCGAAATTCTATACAACCAACTGAAATGTATTGCTTTTTAAATAAATAAATATCAATCATTTAAACGTTTAAGAAATTTTTTAAATAAAATTTCAGGCAATTGTAGAAAAAACAACTGTATTAAACAGTTTTGTAGTAGTTTTTACTACATTTTGTAGTTGAAAATCAATAGTTAAAAACAACAACATGTTCAGTTGTTTTTACCGTTTATGTAGTGGACGCCTTTTCAACGACAAAATGTAGTCAAAACAACTGTCTTTTGTAGTAGATTTTACCGACATACTTTTTTGAGTGTAAAGTTAGGAACTACTTACTTAAAAAAAGCAAGTATGATACATTAGTGCCACTGAAATTTTATTTAATTGCACATTTGCACATTTATTTATAGTTTTCACTTAGTTTTCTCACACAAAGTTTAACTCCAACCTTAAATTGGGCTGAATTGCTGTTTATGGGGCACTGCAAAATTGAAATCCCTTAAAACGTCACCAGTTCTAGAATCAAAAAACTAAATTACTTTTTAGTGGAGCCAGCCAAGTCAATTTTAGTAATTTTTATCATAAAAATATTAAACACGTAAATCCACAAGCATTTTATTTTCCTGAGAGGCGGGGGATCCTGTCCACAAGCGTCTAAGGGATGGAGTTCGTAAGTTCTGCGACCGGCCGAAGGCCGGATAAGCAGAAGATTTTGTTGTTAATTTATTTCTAAATAAAGAACCAACAAATACCAGAAGTCCCTGGACCCTTAGGATCTGGAGGGGCCTGGCGCCACTAATCACTTATTTTGTTTTTTTATTTTTTAATTCTAGAACTGGAGTGCCTCATATGGAGTACCCCATAAAATGCAAGTTTGCCTTAAATTGTAATGCATTATTAAACCACAAAAACAATAAAACTTCACGGATTTAAGTGAATATAAAGTTACTATAAACATTTTATTTTAAATCACTGACAAGATCACAAAAACGATTTTACATTTTTTTTTATTTATAAACTTCACTCAATTTTCTCACACACACTTTTACTATATCATAAAAAATAAAACCACTCAAAAATTTAAAATATATTTTAGTAAATATATAATTTATTAATTACATTTCATTTTAATTTTTTATTGTAAACATTAAAAAAAAAACACTAAACAAATTCCTGCTGCTGTTATCAGCTTTTTTACATTTTGCGCGTTTATTAGAAGAAGAAGAAGAACATTTTGCGCGTACAGAGTAAACAGACGCGACACTACAGGTGTCAAAAACAATAAATTTTGTAAACAAAATTTAATGACATTTTTTAATGAAACTACGAAATCTTATGAAGCTAATTTTATGAAATTCGTTTCCAATATGTATGATATTACAATGAGCTTATGAATTTCTTCATTGGTTAAATGAAAACAAAATAATGAATCTGTTTCATTTATATCACGAAAGTTTTTTTTTCAGTGTAAAAGAACTTTATTTTGTTTCTAACCTAGTTCGGTACGTTATCGTAAAGTTTCTGTTCTTCAACTCGCAGACATAACTTTCGGAATTCTGTTTGCGAACACCTTCATAACCACTAAAAAACTTTTTAGTGAATGTGTTCTTGGAACGGTACATTTCGATAACGTACGGTCGCTCCATAGTTCCGTACAGAACACTAACGTACCGTACGTTAAAGTTTTTTTTCAAACCCTGCTCACAAGCTATAGAAAAAGTTTCAGATTCCGGTATATTTTTTCTACAGAAAAAGTCTCAGACTCTGAGACATTTTTTCTATAGAAAAAGTTTCAGATTCCGGGATATTTTTTCTACAGAAAAAGTCTCAGACTCTGAGACATTTTTTCTATAGAAAAAGTCTCGGATTCTGAGACATTTTTTCTATAGAAAAAGTCTCATATTATGAGACATTTTTTCTATAGAAAAAGTCTCATATTCTGAGACATTTTTTCTATAGAAAAAGTTTCAGATTCTGAGACATTTTTTCTATAGAAAAAGCCTCAGATTCTGAGACATTTTTTCTGTAGAAAAAGTCTCATATTCTGAGACATTTTTTCTATAGAAAAAGTCTAAGATTCTGAGACATTTTTTCTATAGAAAAAGCCTCAGATTTTGAGACATTTTTTCTATAAAAAAGTCTCAGATTCTTACAGATTTTTTCTTTACAAAACGTCTCAGATTCTAAAACATTTTTCTGCAGAAAAAGTCTCAGATTCTGAGACATTTTTTCTATAGAAAAAGTGTTAGATTCTGAGACATTTTTTTCTATAGAAAAAGTCTGAGATTCTGAGATATTTTTTTCTTTAGAAAAAGATTCTGAGATAATTGTTCTATAGAAAAAGTCTCAGATTCTGTGACATTTTTTCGATAGAAAAAGTAGACTTAATTTGTGATCGAAGCTATGATTAAAATATTAATAAAGTAATTTTTATATTCCAGGTGGGCTTGGCTAGATTAAATCAGGAAACTCAATTTTGACTGAAAAGTATGGTGCACCCTAATGTACACGCAAAAAAAAACTTGTGTCGGAGTGAGCAAAAATCTGGCATAATTTTACCAAAAATATGCTAAAACTACAACCGACGAAGTAGTTTTCGTAATTAAGCCAAAACACTTATGTAAAAAATTTTGAAGAAACTTGGTAAAATATACCAAAAGAAATATGGTGAAATATACCAAAATTATTTGAAAAGCTGACTAAAAATAATGCTAAAAATTACCACATTTATGCTAAAATAAATTTTCAATAAATTTTTGTAAAAATTTGTATATTTGTTGAATTTAAAATTTTCACAGAATAAATCCATATTAATATAATAAATGTTGTGTAGGATTTAATTTACCACCGACCAACTGACCCTTTTTGTACAATTTTCTCGAGTGACTGCTGCCTACGCTTCTTCTTGAAGTAAAGGATCCGCTATAGCTTCACGAATTTATTTAAAAGCATCCTGTAAAAATAGAAAATTATTACAAAACATAAATTTTTAATTTAAAAAATTGGTTAACCCCATTGGTCTCTTGGTAAGATGGAACACTTACTTTGTCATTCCATTTGTAACTCATCAAAACTGGTATGGACTCTCTTGGCTTTGGGTTTTTATGTTTTAATTTTATAACTAAAGGCAGGATTGGTAACCACGCTCTTTATTGTAGTGAAGGATTCTCCATAGCTTCAAAAATTTATTTAGCAGTACCCTATAAAAATATAAAACTATTACCAAACACTAATTTTTAACTAAAAATCTATTAAACCTTATTGGTGTCTTCGGAATGCGGATATACTCACTTTATCATTCCATCGAAACATACGTCTGGGACTCCATTGGTTTTCTTATTGAATAATGTTTTAAGTGATGAAAGCAAAATTAACTTTAACATTCTTTTATCTTACATTTATTTATCTTTTAGAAAACTAATTATTTATTTATGTATTAATTTATTTTCATTTTATATATCAATTTCGTTTTTACGTTTTTATAACACAAAAAATAAACGAACAACGCACGCACACAAAAATACAAAATGAAAATGGCGGTCTGTATTTGTTTTGTTTTTTTGTTGTTTTCTTTCGATAAATTTTTGTGTAGGTAATTTGCGTTATTGAGCAAGCTACTTGGTTATTTTACATAAAAAATGAATTATGTTACTTTAACATCGACAAGCATAATATTAGCAAAAATTTGTTAAACAAATTTTTTTGGTATGAAAAAAGTTTTACCAAGTAGGATTGCTCAATCTTACACAGATTTTTTTTTTGCGTGTATCTTTGCATGATTTTACATTGTTTTTTTAATAAATATATAAGTTTAAAAAAAATGCTTTTTTTGCCAATTATGGGTTAATTAAATTAAATAAAACACCAAATTAAAAATGAATATCTACTAAGGCTCCGTTTGTAAATCTCCAAAATTTACAAGGAGTATTACCAAAAATTATAGGTAATTTTTCGAACATAGAAATTTTATAGGAATTTCCTATTATTTTTGTAATTGTGCCTAAAAATTTAGCAACTGCCATGTTGCCTTAAAAATTAGCTGATATTATACTACAATTTTAGGAAATATTACCCCGATTTTTTTTTGTGTGTACTTTAGAATAGAGATGGGCACATGATCAGACTCATGTGCCCATAAGTTAATCACGTGATTGTGTTAAGTTACTCACGTGATTGTGAGTGAGTGTGAGTGGAAAAAAAATTGCGTGAGTGTGCGTGATTTATTTTCTCTACATATTTTCTTTCGTCCAAAAAAAAAAAAAACAAAAAAATTTACTAATCCCGAAAAATTTTGTAAAATTTGGCTAAACTTTAAATTTTGCTAAAAATTTTGTTAGATTTTTGAAATTTAAATTTTTAAAAGTTTTTTTTTTTTGTATAAACAAGAGTTTCGTGAGTGTAATGAATGTGAGTGTGAGTGAAGCTTGTGAGTGCGGGTTGTATTAAATTTACACACGTGATTCTGAGTAAGTGTGAGTAGAAAAAAATATGATCGTGAGTGAGCGTGATTGGAAAATTCTTATCGTGAGTAACTACATCAAATGTAAAAAAGATGTAAGTAGGATAAATTTTAATAAAAATAAAAAGCTATTAGTTTTTTTTATTAAACAGTATTTTAAAAATGGAAACAGTTTAATGATTTGGGGACATCCGATTTCTCAACTTAAGAGATGGTTACTAAAAAATTAAATGCAAAATAACGAAAAAATTGAATAAAAGAAAAAATCGATTATTCGAGACCAAAAAATCGGTTTCTCGAATAATTCGAAAACCGGCCTTTTTAAAAAACCGGTTTTAAAAAACAGGAAAAATAGAAAAAAATCGATTTTTCGAATACTTCGGAAATCGGTTTTGACAACTCTAGTATTTTATTACTTATAAAGGTACCTACAGACGACGCAATATTATGTACAATATTCAATTATATTGATGGTGTGTGGGTAATATTGACGATTGTACAATGGTCAATCTAAAGGTACCTACAGACGACGCAATATTATGTACAATATTCAATTTTATTGATGGTGTGTGGGTAAGATTGACCATTGTACAATCATCAATATTACCCACACACCATCAATATAATTGAATATTGTACATAATATTGCGTCGTCTGTATGCACCTTAAGTATTGGTATACCAAATATTTACAGATCAGATCCTATTTTTATTTATTCTTCTTATATTAAATAATTTTATAAGAAACAAATACATTGAATAATTTTATAAGAGACAAACACATTGCTACCAACTCACTCGTTCACTCGTTATAATAAAAAAAAAAAACGAACGAACAGGGTTGTTTTTTCTTTTTTGTTTTATCCATAGAAAAAAAATAGAAGTGTAACAGAGTCGTATTTCGCTTGTATAAGTATTAGTGACAGCACATTATGTAACTTTTGACGTTTAATAAAAACAATGCAACATAAAGGAGAACAACAACAAAGCAAACAACAAAAGAGAAAAAAAGTTTTTAAACTATCAATAGTGCGTATTGTATTTAAAAAAAACGTTGAATAAAGCAAAATAAATAATAAATTTAATTAAATGAAAGACAAATTCCATTTTTTATAAACAAAGAATCTAATTTGATATTAAATACGTGTGAGATGAGGAAGAACAAGCATTTTGCCACCATATTGGAAAATACATCAAATACAACACTGCGTACCTTCTAATCTTTTCTATGGTTTTATCTATTGAATTCTGTAGACGCCATTGTAACAGTTGAATCAACTATAGGTGGATTTTTTTGCTAACGTGTATAAATTATCCCATACAAATTTGACATAAATTTGCCGTATATACAAAGAAAATCGCTGTAAATTCAACAGAAATCATTGTTGATTTTGACCCTACAAATATTTATGTTGATTTCAATAAAAATTATTGTCAGTTTTTGCAAAAGTTGATCAACTCGTTTTTTTGTAAATCAACTCTTATTTTTTGTAAATTCAACTCATATTTTTGTTGATATAAGAAATTTTATTAATAAAAAAAAGCTTGTTGTTATTTGTTAATATTCTTTTATTAAGCATAAATCACAATATTTTTGTATTATCGTCGGCTTTTTAAGCTGCAATATTTGAAGATTTTCACACACACTTCGTTTATTCATGTTATGCACTCATAAGCCATTCTCCAGTTTTCTGATGATACCAAACAAAATCCTTAAAAAAAAAACAAAAAAAGTTTTAATATGAATAATAGTATGAATACATAAAGTAAGACCCGTATGACACTACATTTTTTTTTTATTAAATTGAAATTGACGGCATACTAATCACATTAGAGAACAGCATTACCGGGGTCGATAATACTGTGATCTAATGTGATTAGTATGCCGTCAATTTCAATTTAATACAAAATAAATGTAGTGTCATATACCCTTAATCAATGTATTTTTTTACTTACCAAATATTTACAAATCAGATCCTATTTTTATTTATATTTGAATTCTGTATAAGCGTTGTAAAAAGTTGATTCAACTTTACTGATTATTCAACGATATCAACATTAATTTTTGTTGAATACGGCATTATTCTGTAAAACTTGATCTACAATGGGTTTACTAATTTTTCTACTAAGATATTTCTATGAGTGTAGTTAAAAAAACGTCAAATTTGTATGGGATAATTTATACACGTTTGCAAAAAAATCCAGCTTATACTGATTATTCAACGATACCAACATTAATTTTTGTTGAATACGGCATTATTCTGTAAAACTTGATCTACAATGGGTTTACTAATTTTTCTACTAAGATATTTCTATGAGTGTAGACCGGGTGTTAAACAGTATCATTTGTAAAATGTAGCCACAACCCTTTAAATATGTTGCCAGTTTTGTGGTTATAAAAAAACAAAGAATTGAGAAAATTTTTCTTTCAACCAAAACATTGACAATTAGCTGTTTTTACACTCATAGAAATATCTTAGTAGAAAAATTAGTAAACCCATTGTAGATCAAGTTTTACAGAATTTAACAAAAATCAATGTTGATATTACAAAATTCAATAGTTGAAAAATACATAGTTGGATAAAATTGTATAAAATATAAGTACATGAAATGTGCAACACTGTTTTTGCTGATCGCCATTTGTAAATTTTTGTTGTCTTGTAAAGAAGGGATGTTTCTCAAAAAGAATCTTTTGTCACAGACTAATACAGACTCGACATAAGTGACAGGTCGTTTGCTTATTTTTGGTATGACCCAAAGACCATTTACTTTGTTTTGAGAAAAACGAAAAAGAAACTTCTCATCAACTTTATTAAAAATCTACACGATAGATTTGTTTTTTTACTTTTAGTATCGATTGCTTAAAATGTTTTAAGAAAAAATATAAATTTTTATACGTTTTTGCACAAGATATCAAAAGTTATTATGATTTTAACAAAAAAAGACTTGGTCGCGTTTTGCTCCATATCCCGTTTAAATGAATATTTTCTTAAAAAAATTTAATTTTCTTTCACGTGGGTCACAGTCAACCTGAGTTTACCTTATTAAATTATCTTTAATTTTGGCTATAATTAGCAAAGTTGGGGCTGGATATCTTTTAATTCTTACGAAAAATTCATTCCGGATGAAAATAAAGTGCGTAACAATCATAAACAATTGATTCCTAATTCCATTTGGCAAATGGTTCATGGGTCACACCAATAACCAAGCGTCAATTTTTAGTTTGTTTTGATATGCACCCTTTCAACGTTATATGCATCAAAACAAAAGTAGAGAAAAATATTTTAACTTTTAGGTGTGAAATTTGCTGCATGTGCAGAAAATTGGCATATGCAGCAAACCAATGTTAAGACAATGTTAATATTGGGGATATGAAGCAAAGTTAGGGCTGGATATCTTCTAATTTATACGATATATAAAAAAATAGATTACGGATTTGGAAAGAGGACATATTAATCATATACAATTGATTCCTAACTCCATTTTTCCAAAAATGGCGTTTGGGTCATACCAAAAATAAACAAACGAGGTGTCAAAAAAGTATTTTTTAACCATATGGTTAATATTTTCAAATAATTCTACGAATTAGGTTAGAAAGAGAAAACTGATATAACGCGCCATAAGAAAAATGGATGCCAGATCGGTTTTTGTTGTTTCACTCACTCCTAAGTCGTAGAAAGTGTTGCCATGTTAGCGTAAAACGGACTAAAAACCGCCGTGTTTTCTCCTAAAATCGCTTAGTTTTTCCCCATTTTTTCTTATAAAACTCTACCACAGACTAAATACAGACTCGACAGTAGAGTTTTATAAGAAAAAATGGGGAAAAACTAAGCGATTTTAGGAGAAAACACAGCGGTTTTTAGTCCGTTTTACGCTAACATGGCAACACTTTCTACGACTTAGGAGTGAGTGAAACAACAAAAACCGATCTGGCATCCATTTTTCTTATGGCGCGTTATATCAGTTTTCTCTTTCTGACCTAATTCGTAGAATAATTTGAAAACATTAACCATATGGTTCAGAACTACTTTTTTGACACCTGTCACTTATGTCGAGTCTGTATTAGTCTGTGACTCTACTGTCGAGTCTGTATTTAGTCTGTGCTTTTGTATTAAAAAAATATTTGGTGAGTACACTCATAGAAATATCTTAGTAGAAAAATTAGTAAACCCATTGTAGATCAAGTTTTACAGAATAATGCCGTATTCAACAAAAATTAATGTTGATATCGTTGAATAATCAGTAAAGTTGAATCAACTTTTTACAACGCTTATACAGAATTCAATAGATAAATCAAAATAGAAAAAAACAACCCTGTTCGTTCATTTTTTTTTATTATTAACGAGTGCCGAGTGAGTTGGTAGCAATGTGAATCGTGTTTATCTATTATAAAATTATTTTATGTGTTTGTTTTTTTATAAAAATATTTAATATTATAAAAATAAATAAAAATAGGATCTGATTTGTAAATATTTGGTAAGTAAAAAAATATATTGATTACTTTATGTATTCATACTATATTAAAACTTTTTTTTTTTTTTTTTTTTAATGATTTTGTTTGGTATCATCAGAAAACTGGAGAATGGCTTATGAGTGCATAACATAAATAAACGAAGTGTGTGTGAAAATCTTTGTGAAAATCTTCAAATATTGCAGCTTAAAAAGCCGACGAAAATACAAAAATATTGTAATTTATGGTTAATAAAAGAATATTAACAAATAACAACAAGTTTTTTTTATTAATAAAATTTCTTATATAAACAAAAATATGAGTTGAATTTACAAAAAATAAGAGTTGATTTACAAAAAAACGAGTTGATCAACTTTTACAAAAACTGACAATAATTTTTATTGAAATCAACATAAATATTTGTAGGGTCAAAATCAACAATGATTTCTGTTGAATTTACAACGATTTTCTTTGGGAATACAATGATTTTTGGTTGAGTGTAATTAAATATAGTAGTATTTGTTATTTCATTCATTAATAAAGCAATTTTTTATTTTATTTTTAGCAATTTGTGATTTGGAATCTTTCTAAAAACTCTAGAAGCTAATCACGTAAAGTGATTGCCGACAGCGAAATACATCACAGTCCAAGGAAACAAAAAAATATCATCTAAAAACAAAATAAGTTTATGTGAAAATAATGAATTAATGAAAACCACGAAAAAATATTGTGAAAATATTCAATTGAATAAAATAACATTTACAACACAAATAAGAATTTCATTTTAATAAATAAAATTGCATGAATATACAAAACAAAAAGAGTATGATTAACAAAAATACGAATAGAAACAACAAAAATACGAGTTAACCAGCTTTTACAAAAACTGACAACAATTAATGTTGAAATCAACATAAATATTTGTAGGGTCAAAATCAACAATGATTTCTGTTGAATTTACTACGATTTTCTTTGGGAATAAAATGATTTTTGGTTGAGTGTATAAGGCATCTTTGCTACACCGTCATTAAATGAATGAATGAAGAGTGTGACATTTTGAAACTTTATAAATGCAACATTTTTACACGCAAAAAAATATTTTACCAAGCGCTTGGGAGGAATCACATTAAACAAGATTTTTGCGTATATTATGCGAAAACTAATAATATTTTACCAAGCGCTTGCATAATTATACCTAACTTTGCAAACGTTTCAAGAAATTTCCCATGAGCTTCGTAATTTTACTAACTTTAAGAAAAAACAAGCAAACGCTTGGTAAAATGTTATAAGTTTTTGCATAATATACGAAAAAATATTGTTTAACGTGATTCCTCCCAAGCGCTTGGCAAAATATTTTTTTGCGTGTAGAAAAAGACATAATTAATGTTTAAAGTGCTGACATTTTTTTAGAAAAGAACAAAAAAGTGCAGTTTTTTTGAAGGCACGGTAAAATGTAACATTTTTTGCCAGAAAAGAAAATGCCATTAGTTTTTTTTTTAGTGTACAGGGAAAGAAAATCCAGTTAATATTTCTGGCAGCACTGGTTTTAATTCAAAATCGCTAGATTTGATGGGAAAACTTAAAAATCGTCAACAGTGTTTAAGCGCAGCCAACATGTAAATACTACGGAAAGAAGTTATAAAAAAAAACAAACAGAAAACGTTCGAGTGATTATAATATATATTTATTAATTGGTTCATTGTTAAATATATTCAAAAATATATATTTAATTATAAACAATCAAAAAGAAGTCAACATAAAATGTTAACAAATATTTTCGCAGCTAAAAAAATTGAGCATTAACTAAAAATAAATCGGTTCGTAAAAATCTTTGCAATGGTCCTATTTGTCTTTTTATAAAAAGTGTTGACAATAGTGCGAACCTATATACGAAAATAGTACCAGCAAAGATAAGTGATCGTCATATTCTTTTATGTTATAAAACCATATTCGATTCAACTAGGCCGGAGGCCTCCAACAAATTAACATCGCAAAACATTCATACAGAAACAAAGAAGAAAAATAATAAAAGAAGTACCAATTCTAGTTCGTTTTATACATCCACCAATTCATTTGCAGTTGGTGTTTTTGTTTTTGAGAGTGTGCGTGTTTTTTCTATTTATTTCGAAGAGATTGAGTGCGTGCTTATGGTTATTTTTTTTGTTTGTTTTCTACATCTTCCTTCTGTGCTGTCATTTCCTATTGGGGTGTGGAGACGTGCATTATTCAAATCTGTCTATCAGCAGAATCATCAAATAAATTTTATATCTGTGAAAAGATCGACGCCTAAATGCAGTTTACGGAATCACAAAAATTAAAAACAAAAAAGTATCACATCCCTTTAAAATAACTAATGACTAAATTGCACTTTACGGGGCAGGAATATTTTAACAAAAAAAAAAATTGGCAATACTGCAGTACACGAAAAAAATTGGACCCCATCTGAAATTAAAAAAAAAAAAAAATCAAAATTAATAGTTAAGGGGCTGAGGCCCGTGGGCGCCCTGGATTAAAAAAAACCGCCGCGCCACTTACAAGTGTATCGGCCATATTCAGTGTTAAAAAATTTAGTTGTCCTCTTATGAAACCATGTGGACCTTCAGGAAATTTTCGATAACTCCCGAACTAACAGGACTTAAATTTAATAAACATTATTTTATATTCATATGGATATCGTAGGGTATTGTATTGAAATTTTAACATCGCGGGGCGTTGCGTTTTACAAAATTAGGGCATTAAATTCCCGATATGGCCGATAAGCTGAGAAACCCCAACCTTAGAATTGTATATTTTATATATCGTGAACCTATATTCAAAATATGTCAACTCAAATTTGACCGAAATGAGTTTCCGAGTACAAATAGCTCCCTTATGTAATACCTACCTGACATAAAAATTTCGGAGCAAAAAACTAATCTGTTGTCGTTTTACATTCATTTTTGTTATTCTGCTAACTCAAAGTACATATTTTTTTGTTGAAAATAAATGCCAACTCCCATTGTAAATTTCCAAAAATTTTTCAAACAATTTTTTTCAAAAAATTATATTAGATTTCTTATTGCATTTGCCATGCTGAACACGAATCTTGTAAAGATTTTGATATCTAATGACTGGTTATCGAGATATTGCCAATTTGAAAATATCGGTAAATAGTGTTTGCAAAAAAAAAATTGCTAATATTTATGTAACTTTCAAACTAATTATCAGATTGAAACATTATGCGTGGGGCAAATAAAGTCAATGATATAAGCTCTCAAAATAGCTAGTTTGGAGTGACCCTATTACAATACAGCGTGAGTTACAGAGTGCCAAAGTTGACCACCCTGAGATTAAAAGGCTTTCGGAGCTAGTAACTTTTAAAAATATGCAAAGATTTTTATATGCTATTTACATATACCCCGAAATCCATATAAATTTGGATTTCAAATCCAATTAAAATCTATACCGTTTACATATGCTTTTTTTGACATTTAGCGGGATTTTGTTTGTACTAACTCTGTATTTTCTTTTGATTTGTGTACAGGGTTGTTAGTGAGAAAATTACCCAATTTTATAAATATTTCTAAAAACAATGATTTTTTTTTGCCGGAGCCAATATTTTCAATCCCACTAGTTTATGTTGGGACCAGAATATCAAAAAATGTGTTTTTATGTAGAGCTGCTTCTTTAAATGCAAGAAAATTAAAATTTTTGCCAAGTTTGGGGCCGCCACCATTGAGTGTTTTTCTTTGTTAGGAAGACCAAATTGGTCAACTAAATTGTGGGTTTACCATTTGCAATGGTAAATTTTAAATGAAACATTGTTTTTATTTATCTTTTAATAGTTTTTAAAAAATAAATTTGAATTGTTTTTTTACTTTATAAAAACAACAACAGCTGATAAAAAAAATCGTGTTCAGCGTTGCAAAAAGCATTAGGGATGATTATTTTGGGAAAAACCATAGTTGTACAATTAAGTAGTAGAAATTTTTTGGGATTTTGAGTTGCGATTTTACGATTTTCCCAAAATCAATTTTTTTTTGTATGGGATTTGACATTTGAAATCCAAAAAAGTAATGGGATTTACTTGGATTTTCATTGAAATCCCATTTTTTTTTGGATTTTGAGGTATATGTAAATGGCATATTAATGGTATTCATCTAACCGTATAAACACCTCGTATAATATGTAAGTCTGATAAATTTATACAATTTATGTCAAACTCCATTTATAAAAAATAAGTTTGGTAAGTTTATACGGTATACTTGGTGTATACGAGTTTGAATGAATACGGCCATTAATTTTTTTTTCAGTTTATGCAATTACCGTACTAAGGATAACAAAAACAAAAAAAAAAAAAAAAATTATTTTCCGACAAAATATGCCAACTCTAAAAAATATTTGTTTTTTGTCATAGTAATAAATGCCAACTCTGAAAAATACGCAAACAAGTGCAAAATATAAAATTTTTGGCATATGTAAAAATTATTTAGAATATTTAAACCATCTTATGGCAGGTACATTGTTTTTTGTTACAATAATATGCGAAATAACTAGTTTTTTAGCTCTCCTGAAGAGTAATCTTTTTCGATTTGGCATTTATTGAATAAAGTTCGACGATATATTTTAATTTTGACCAAAGTGCACTTTACGGGGCACAAATATTTTAGAAAAAAAAAAAATATGCCACCCCCTTTAGAATTAAAAAAAAAAACGAAATTAAAATTTAAGGGGGCTGGGCCCCGGTGGACCCACTGGAGCCAAAAAACCGCCCCACCCACTAACATGTATGTATGGGTACTTAAATGAAAGGTAATTTGCTTACGATTGCAAATATATATTTTGTGTATATACATATTTTGGCATAAATAAAGTTTACCGAACTTTGTTTAAATTAAAAAATATATACATATATGACATTAATCCTTGGACTGTTAGATCTCGAGTGTGGTGTTTAAACCCGTGGGGACGTACCCCGTTTGGGAGGGGCAGGGGTTTAAAGTTAAAGTGGTTTTTCTTAAATATTTCAAAAACTACTTATCCGATCAAGACGGTTATGGTATCATTAGAAAGGGACCTTTTCAACGGGGTGCAACATAACGTAGTTTAATTAACCCTTTAAGCGACAAAACCTTATTTTAAAAAATTTTAACTAGACTTTTTTTTACAAAATGCTTAATATCTCAAAATCGCACGCATATAACCAAATATTTGTGCCCCGTAAAGTGCACTTTTGCCTTAATTTTTAATGCAAATCGGTTCAAAAGGGCTGAGCTACTTTCGTTGTAAGTTTAACCTGCTGTGATTGCCTTTCGGAAAAATCTGAATAAAAGCCTTACTAACAGGTATTTCGCCAAAAGAAAAAACACGTGTCGATTTAAACTAGATAGAGATTATTATATTTATATGCATTTGGGGGTCGTACGTATATACTTTTCCATATAAAGTATGTAAACATTTACACATTTTTGACAAAAACCAACTTAACAAAGCCTAAATTTGGGGGTGGTACATATCTACTTCTCCATATAAAGTATCTGCACATTTACACATTTTTGACAAAAACTATCTTAACAAAGCCTAATTTTGCCAAGTACGAGGTACCGTTTTCAAAATCCCATTTCCGCCTTTAACCCTTACGATAGCCGATAAAAAAATAAATCTTTGATTATGGTCCTCTATAACATATTCAAAAAATAATAGAATTTAGGTCAGGCGGGTCTTCTGAGCCCTTCTGGGGGAAAAAAGTCCCCCCCCAACACATCTACATATTTATAAGTAATTCAATAAAAAGAAATTCTCTCGCGATTTCAAATATTTTTATTTTAATGTATTATGCGATACCCAGTGATACATGTATGATCATTAAAGTGCCCATTATTTTGAAAATGAAGATATGTATATGCCAGACTAAAAATTTTGATATTGCACAATATCTTTTTAGATCTGGACAAATATGTTTATTAGGGTGTTTTTTTTGGAGTTTTGAGGAGCGCGCAGAGGAGTTTTGTGCCATTTGATGTAACAATAATTGTGTCAAAATTTGAGCTAAATCGGATAAAATTAACCCGAGGCGCACGGAGGTCAAAGTTTCGAGAAAAAGCCGAAATGGCCAAAATCTGAAAAAACTTAGAGCAGTTTACACGTTAACTACCCTTGACCACCCCTATCTCCTATTTTCCAGTATTAGTGATACGATTTGCCGGGTTTAAATAATTTTGTATGAAAAATTATTTGAATTTGACAATTGTTATCCCCCAATACTGGGAAATAGTAGATAAGGGTGGTAAAGGGTAGTTAACGTGTAAATAAAGCTTTAAAGAAATTTAAATATTGTAAAAATAAACAAACAAAAATATTTTTTATTTAACTTTAACGCAATAATACTCAGTAAAAATTATCTTAACTTTTTATGACAGCACAAACACTTTCAAACATGAAATACAAAAATTACCATGCATTTAGGTTGTGGGGGGGGGGGGGGGGTTACCTGAAATGAATATTTTCGATTTTTTGAAAATTTCATTAAACAAAAAAATTAAATCTTTCTATTCTACAGCAATGGATTATTAAATACATCCTAAGGCTTAAATATTTAAAAAATTGGGGATATTCATCGACTCAATTTTTTTTGGAGTCATTTGAGTTTTGCGGATTTCAAGGAAATTTTTTTTTGCCTATGAATTTTTACTTTAAACTGAATTTTGGTTAAAATTTATAAATCTTGTTCTGTAAACTGATTCATTTGATAAAAATAACTAAGTTACGTTATATTATTCTTTTGAACATCATTAACCCATTTTGGCAGGGGGTCAAATATGACCCAGGCAGAAAATATACTGTTTTGTTTCAATTTTGCGGAATTCATCTCTTCAATAATATTTTTGTTGTTTTATTTTACAATAATAATTTCGAAATAACATGTATTTTAAACCCTTTGTTAACCCGATATGGCTAGGGAAAAAAATGCACACTTTGTTTTAGAAAAAATAAATTTATTTTTTAAATATTATTTTTCATATAAAACGCAAACGAGGGCAGCTTAAAATAGAGTAAAAAATACTGTTATAAGGGGGAGGTAGAGGGTTAATATATTCTACAAAAATATTTACCATAATATTTTCTACAAAGTTGCTGAATACACCTTACACCTCAGATGTAAAGAAAACATAGTTTTAAATACCGATATGCTGCAAGAACAGGCCAAAACTAGGGAAATTTAACAGTCTCTAAACAAAAAATTCCGATGTGATCTTTTAAAACGCTGACACACGTATATTTTTTTTGTCTCCTCTACCGTAATTTTGGAAAAACTTTGTCTCCTCTACCGTAATTTTGGAAAAAATTTGAAATTGTTGTACAGTGTAATCGATATTGAATTTAGTTTTAAATTTTTTATGATAACATGAATTTCTGTTATTTCGATTTTTTTTAAGCTGCCCTCGTTTGCGTTTCAGATGCAAAAAAAAATATTGAAAAAATATTTTTTTTTTCTAAAACAAGGTGTGCATTTTTTGCCGCTGGCCATATCAGGTTAACAAAAGGTTAAAAATACATGTTATTTCGAAATTATTATTATAAAATAAAAAACAAAAATATTATTAAAGAGATGAATTACGTAAAATTTAAACAAAACAGTACATATTCTGCCTGGGTCATATTTGACCCCCCTGCCAAAATGGGTTAATATTGTTCAACAAAATAATATAACGTAACTTAGTTATTTTTATCAAATAAATCGGTTTACAGAACAAGATTTATAAATTTTAACCAAAATTCAGTTTAAACTTTAAAGTAAAAATTCATTGACAAAAAAAAAAAAATTCCTTGAAATCAGCAAAACTCAAATGACTCAAAAAAAAAAAAAAATTGAGTCGATGAATATCCCCATTTTTTTAAATATTTAATCCTTAGTATGTATTTATTAATCCATTACTGTAGAATAGCAAGATTTAATTTTTTTTGTTTAAAATAATTTTCAAAAAACCATGGTAAATTTTGTATTTTATGTTTGAAAGTCTTAGTGCTGTCATAAAAAGTTAAGATAATTTTTTCCGAGTATTATTGGGTTAAAGTTAAATAAAAAATATTTTTGTTTGTTTAGTTTTACAAAATTTACATTTTTTTAAGTTTTTTTTCAAAAGTTGGCCATTTTGGCTTATTCTTCGATTCGAAATCTGTATCTGTGATACAAAATCGAACTTTCCGAATCCGAATGGGATGAAACATAACAAAACCCTCAAGGTGTTTTTTAGTTCAGCGCTATATTATTTTTAACACCCATTTAAAGTTGGTGATTTTAAAGCATTTAAAGTTTTTGTGTACTAAACATGTTCTGCTTTAGGGGTCCCTTGTGGTGCCCTTATTAGACGTTTGAATTTCGCTGCAATGGGTCCCGTACCTACTTACTGAATACCCAAATTATTAAAAATAATCCACTGTGCAACGTTGCGTATGTTTGTTATTTAAAGGCAATTACAAAATTAATCATACGCCATTACAAGCAATTATTATTATAATAAAAGATCACCAACTTCAAATGCGTGTAAAAAAGAATCTAGCGCTGAACTAAAAAAAAACCTTGATGGTTTTGTTATGGAATATGTTAACTTTCATTTGCTTTGATCCCATTTTGATTTTGATTGTTGCACTGTGTAGTAGTATAGGAAATACATATGTTTTAGAAACTTGTAATTTTTTAAAACCTGAGAAATTTATTTAACGAAAAATGTTTTAGGATCTGAGGATTTCTGTATATCTCAGAATCTGAGAATTACTTTTAAATATGTGAATTATTTCAGATTTTTTCTATATAAAAAGTGCATCAGAATTTAGAAATATATATATAATATGGAAAGAATGTCTCGAAATCCCAGATTATTTATATAGAAAAAATAATCGAAGAATCTAAGACATTTTCTATAAGAAAAATGTTGAATCTAAACATTTTTCTACAGAAAATACGATCTGAGAGTTAACGAATTATTTTTATAAAAAAAGGGTTTTAGAAACTGTAGATTTTTCTAAAGGACAATATTTCGGCAATTGGTTAGTTTTCAATATAAAAAATATTTTTTTTTTAAGTTTTTCTTCAAAACTTATAATTTTTACGAAAAAATTTTGTAAACAAAAATTTCGAAACTATCCGTGTAATGTACGAAACATTTCGTTCATATAATGATTTTTTTTTTAATTTTTTATATCTAATATGTACGAATTAATTTTTGTAATTTACGAAATTATTTGTATAATATAGAAAATTGTTTCGTAAAAACAAAAAAATATTTCGTAGAATGTAGTAAACTTTTTCGTAAAAACTTATAATTTTTACGAAATAATTTCGTAAGCAAAAACTATGAAACTTTTCGTACAATGTACGAAACATTTTGTTTATATAAGGCATGATTTTTTTTTCGGTTTACCACATATTTTTTAGGTCCACTAGAATAAAAATTTGCCCGGACACTTGGCAAAATCAAAAGTTAAAGAAGTTTTTACATTTTTCAAAATAAAGACTTAACGAAGCCGAATTTGGACACGACCTATAGACCATTGGATATGCCTTGAAAAAAACCATTCGATATGTATAAAATGTTTACATAGTTTGTTTTAAAAAAATGTGAGAAATCCTCAAAAAACGAATAAATTTAAAATAACCTATGTAAACATTTTATGGAGATCGAAAGGTTTTTTGAAGGCCTACATATTTATGCTCCTCTATCGCTTTTAGTTGGACCTAGCGATGTCCGTCCATCTGTATGTATTAGGGTTCTATAGTCGAAAAGTCGAAAAGTCGATTAATCGACTTTTTGTATGAAAAAGTCGAAAAGTCGAAATCGACTTTTTTGTTCTTAAAAAGTCGAAAAGTCGACTTTTGCTTTCGAATTTTTTCGACTTTTTTCGACTTTTTTTCGACTTTTTTCCAATTTTTGAAAAAAAATTTAAATGAGAGTCGAGTTTAATAACAACTGAAGCTATTCGTATTTCCATGTATTTTGTATGTGAAGCAAAAATGTCAATGCCAAATTCATGAGTTGGAAAGTGTTAAGTGCAATATTTACAAATATTTTTGATTATTGTTAACACCTCAGTGATAGGGTTCTATAAATCGAAAGTCTAATCTTTTGCTTTCGATTTTTTCAACCTTTTCAACATTTGCGATTTCTTCGACTTTTTTTGATAAATAAAATACAACCAAAAAAAATATAGCACCTAAATGCTTACAACAAGTCAAAACTAAACTTTTATTTACAAAAAAATCGACTTTTTAAAAGTTGGAAAAGGTCGAAAAAAGTTAAAAAGTCGAAGAAAGTCGAAAAAAGTAAAAAAAAAAAAGTCGAAAAGTCGAAAAAGTCGACTTTTTAAAAAGTCGAAAGGTCGAAAAGTCGACTATTTAAATTTTGAAAAAAGTCGAAAAGTCGAAAAATCGACTTTTTAGAAATTGAAAAAAGTCGAAAAGTCGAAAAGTCGACTTTTTGTTGCGACTATATAACCCTAGTATGTATGTGTGTTGAAAACACGCTAAAGCCACGTTCACACTGCAAGAACTTACCACATGATAAGTTGAGATGATTTTGTGATTTTTCTTTATGCTAGTACAATTTGAGATGATTTTGTAAATCACTATGTGATTTTGTTCAAAGGAAAATCACATAGTGATTTAAAAATCACGCTAGTCTGTACAAAGTATAAGACTTTATTTATTTTAATACAATTTTATCATTATGTTTTATTATTTACTTCACCATGGCCCAAAAAGTGGGCGGACCACAAAAAATTTAATTTCATTATAGCATTGGCCCATGTGCAGGTCAATTTACTTCATATGGCACAAAAATATTGAGTTTGTTAGAAATAAAAATCATATAACAAAAATTTTAATTTTCAGGAGCTTTACCTTCTCAGTGGGAAACTTTTTTCCCCCTGGTCCAATTTTGCCTATTTAAGAACTTAACCAATCTTAGACATATTCGTCACAAACTTCAGGAGTATAAAAAATAAATAAAAATTTAGGGCTGTCAGTAAACTAGAATTGTTCCGTGTTTTGATTTTTGTAGTAGATTTAATGAATATGCTTTGGTTTTTGTATGTTTGTCATTGTGATATTGAATAGTGTTTAAACTTAAGAAAGAAATTGAAAATAAAAGTAAAACATTTGATTAGTTAACTCATCACAAGTACATAATAGCAAATAATAGAAATTATTGCACATTGTAAAGTTTTCTTAGCCTTTATTTGTATTCAATTATTGTTTTGAAACTCCATTCTTATATTTAACACACGGCTGCGATTGTGTGCAGTGTAGTTAGTGCACAGCAACAACAGTAACGAGTACATCATACTGCGTATGGTGCTTGTAACACTTGGTACCAGTTGACTAGTCTATAAAACACATCCATACCAACATACATACAATATAAAACATTAAGTGAGAAAAAGAAACGCAAAAGTATTGAATATGTGTGACATAAAGACACAGCTGTCTATTGATGCCAATGGTAGTAGTTCATGTGATGGGGGGATTGCTGCTGCTGTGTGTGACAATACATCTGATACAATTTCGATGACATCAGATGTTTCCACTGACCAAATAGATCATCAAATCGTTCAACAGCATCAACATCAAGTGCAACAGCAAAAGCACCAACAACGATTACATCAAACTACTCAGTCACTATTGATGGCTAGCTCTATGCTCGTGGGCAGTAACGTGGGAGACTCAAATATTAATATTGACTATAATGCAGACAATGATCTTGGAAGCAATCAGCGTCATGGTCATTACAGCAGTGCAAATATATTTGGTTCTACCGATTCTATGAATGGCCCCTCTATATCTCTACAGTCAAATGGTGTACCCCCATCTTCTAGGTCTTCCATAGGGCAATTGATTATGAATTCGCCATCGAATTTAAAAACAGTGCACATCAATGTTCATGAACTTATCATGGAAAATCATATTTTACGTGAAAAATTAAATGAAATTACCACAGATCGTGATCGATTGGTTTGCGAAGTGTCGAACCTACGCCTGGAACTTGATATGATTGAGTTGAAACGTTTGCCTGAAGAGAAGTAAGTACCTTTTTTATTTATTATATGTACAGAGAAAAATAAATTGTCAATACAATTAATTACATTGTTATTACAATTAAACATTTAATTTAAAGTGAGCCTACATTGTTATTTTGTCAATACAACAATCACTTTTGTAATTTTTGAAAAAATCAACTTAACCCATTTCGATCCTCTGTTCGATTTTTCGAACAGTAGAGAAAAACTTTTTCCAAAAAATAATTATGTATGAAAACGGTGGAATTTCGGGTAAATATGGTTAAGAATTTTAAGTGTCGTCTTTCCGCATTTTTTTGATTAATTTAATTTTTTTTAGATTTAACTTATCAAATTTCACTAATTTGAATCATTTTGAAACTATTTATTTTGAAAATAATGAAATAAATTAATAAAATAGCAAATAAATCCAAATATTAAAAACATAAAAAGTTGAAATGCAGGGTTTTCTGGGATAACGGCACATTGAAATTTTTTTTTGACAAGATTTTCGAGATCTGCGGATGCTAATTACCCTCAAAAGTACCTTTTTCCAAAAAAGAAAAATAAAATTGAATCTTGGTCCAAAATGGGTTAATTTGTTCAATTAAATTTATTGTTGCATTAACAATTAAATTAATTGAAAAGTTTGTAATAAGTTAAATGTAAAAATTATTCTGTTCTGAGTCTTATTATATTTTAAAAAATCTAAAAATAGAATAATCAAAAAATCTAAAAATAGTAATAAATATTAAAAAAATATCATAGACCGGCACCTGGCATCGAACCCGCAACGTTCATGCCGCACTTTAAACATAATATAAATTAAATATCTATCCGAATCAATAAATTTGCAATAAAATGGCATCGATTTGTAGTTGCATATTTTTGCATATTTTGGTATAAATGCATATTTTTGCATATTTTCTTATAAATTGCACTTTTTTTTCATTTTCATTAAATTTTTTTCAAAAAATCATTTAAAAAACTTAATCTAACAAACATAATCTAAAACCGATCCACCATTTCTTTTAAAAAGCATTATTTTCTAATAGAAATGATATTCTGAGACAGTTTTTATAGAAATTTGTTTCTAAAAAAAATTAGATTCTTAAATAAAGTTTTAATTTTAAAAATATCTTACAGAAAAATGGACTCATAGTCGATACAAAAACATTTATTCTCCAGATCAGATTGGTATTGAATTTTAGAGAAATTTTCAAAGTAGTTAAGAAGTTATGAACAAATCCGTGAAACTAAGATTGGTTTTATCCCGAATTCACGTGTTGGACAAAACGCTTAACACGTTTTAGTAGAGATTGGTAGCCACAAAAATATTTTACTAAGAATTTTTGTGACTCAAATATTTTTTTAAATCTAAAAAAAATTTTACACCCAAAAAATATATATTTTTTTTTTCAAAAATTACTAAAAAAGTATTTGACTTCAAATTTAATATTTTTAGTAAACATTTTTAAACATTTTTTTTACGTCCAAGTCGATTTTAAACTTTTTACTTGTATATTTATAAAATTTGTTCCAGAAATATTTTTTGACTTCTAAAGAAAATTTATTCATTTAAAATTTTTTATCACAAAATGTGTCATTAAAAAAATATTTTCCAATTAAAAGCTGAGTCCACTCAAAAACATCTGTTTAATATTGTAGAGGGAATTAAAGTATTTGAAAAAAATCTAATTTATGTTAACAAAGCTCTGTTTTAGTAAAAGCAATTCATTTTAAAATTTAAATACATATTTTCAAATTTTAAGTGCATATTTTTCGAATTTTAAGTGCATATTTTTGATTTTTAGATGCATGAAAGTACTTGCAATAGTAATCAAATTACATTTAAAAGAAATATATCGAGTTTAACTGCTTTTAAAAAGTTGATTTAAAAAACCGGGTTTCGGCAGTGAAAAAACCGGTCTAACCTGTTCTTGAATAGTTAAGATTTAAAAAAAAACCGACCGTTGCAATCCACAAAATACAGTTTAAACCGGTTTCGAAAAACCGGTCTAATCACTCTCTTCTAGACGATATTCCTGTCAGTTCGGGAGTTATGGTAATTTTCGCGAAGGTTTCTCAAAACAGTTTTTAGTTGTAAGTGAGAACAGGGTATTCAACTTCAATTCCTTTTTATTTACGTCAGTCATAAAATTTTACTTTAAATACTTTTTTTTTTGTTTTTTCGTCCTTTAAATACTTTTTTTTTTTTTTTTTATTTTTTTTTTATTTAATTCATATAATTCATATTTTTCGTCATTAAAAAATATATAGGATGGATGCAAACGAATTCTCAAGTGACGATTTTACTTTTAATAAATCGTTTTCTTAAATGCAAGATCAAAAATATTAAGTGTTTTTGCGATTAATCGACAATTTTTCCGATTAATCGACCCGAATAAACCGAAATCGACTGATTAATCAATTTTCGCCATTTTTCGAATAATACCATAACGGTTAACCGGCAGGGTCGAATAATTGGAAACACTACAAAATACCCAGATTCTGAAATATTTTTCCAATAAAAAATGTTATAGATTTATTTTTAAAATGTTCTTCGTTTGCTTAAAGAAAAGGTTTATGATTCTGAGATTTTTCCTATAGAAAGCTTCTCATATTCTCGCAAATTATTCCTAAAGAAAAATTCTCAAATTTTCCCAATAGAAATATTCCCAAATTTTTCGTCTAGAAAAATTCCCAAATTTATCGTTTTGAAAAATTCTCAAATTTTTGTACCTAGAATGTAGTCGCAGAAAAAACGTACTTTTTCGCATTTTTAAATTGTTTTGTAAAATTAAGAGTTATGTGTTTCGTCCGCAATAAAACGGCATGAACCTGGAATTAGTAAGATGTTTTATATTTAATAATAAAAAATTTCTTACTTTTTCTAGGTTCGTGCACTTTTATTACACCGTCCGAAACACTTTTGTACACATGGACCAGACCGACAAATTCTGAAAGTAGGACGAAAATAAAATCACGTGACTCCCAGTTTTTCTAGATCAATTAGCATTTTCGCGAAGAACGCCAATAAAAAAGTTGTGTTTTTTCAAAGAAGGTCGAAAAAACGTATTAAATCTGCTTGTAAGCTATGTAGATAATATTTATACATGTCTTTAGTGAAATTAAAAGACGGTTATTTTCGTAGAACATATTAACCCTCTATCTCCCATTTTTGGGGGTAATTTTTGTCCTCATTTATAATACTCTCCTAGAAAACCATTAAGTCGTGCATTTAAAGGGTTAAAATGCTCTACAAAAATGTTCAGAATCAAATTGTCAAAAAGCCAATAATTTGTGCGATTCTAATAAAATGCTTAAAAAAATAAAATTGTGAAATTGTTAATTTTGATACTTTACAATTTTACTTTTTTAAGCATTTTGCTAACATCCCTTTTGGCCTTTGACAACCCCTAGTGAAATTTAATGCAAAACATTTTTGTGGAACATTTAAACCCTTCAAACGCGCAACTTAATGGTTTTCTAGGAGAGTATTTGAAATAAGGACAAAAATGACCTCTAAAAATTAAAGATTAAAGAGGGTTAATATGTTCCAAGAAAAGAACCTCCATACAATTTTACTGAAGACATCTATTAACACTATTTTTATCAGAAGTATATTTACTACATTGTGTCGACTTATGTCACACTTCTTTTGTAAAACACAATTTAACATCATATTTTGTTTGCATTTTTCGCGAAAAACGCGAATCGATTTAGAAAACCTGAGTGACATGCGAATGTTATTTTTATACCCACTTTCTGCCTGGAGTGAATTTTTTCTTTAGTGCGAAAAAATTTTTTTGTTGCATTTTTCGCGAAAACGCGAATCGATCTAGAAAAACTGGGCCATACTCTCAGAACTTTTTGGTCCGGTGGTTCATAAGATATGGAATAAATAGTCCTCACCCAGCAAAATTTTCGGTTGCAAAGAACCGATTGTGGAACAACTTTTACTTCCCTAGAACCTGTTCTAATTCTTGTGCAACACCGATTCTTTTTACAAAGGGATTGTCCCAAAAGCAACAGGTGTTTGCAAGCAAAATTGGAACACATTTTTGTTCTTCGGAATCGGTTCTAGAAGTAAAATTTAGAACTGAAATGAGAATTAAAGAACTATATTGAAATGCATTAATTTATTAAAAAAAGATAAAGATAATCCTAAATGACATCTAGGGTTGCCAGACGGCCTGGAATGGCCTGGATTTTCCAGTTATTTGAGGTCTGGTCCAGTTTCCAGTTAAAACATAATTTGTCCAGTTAAAAAAGGATTTCTTTAATTTTAACAATTATTTTTATACCCTCCACTCTAGTGATAGAGGGTATATATAAGTTTGTCATTCTGTTTGTAACTCATCGAAATATCGATCTGGGACCCCATAAAGTATATATATTCATGATGCCCAAACGATTTTAAGACATTCTAGCGATGTTTGTCTGTCCGTCTGTCTGTCTGTGTCTGTCTGTGGAAAATACTGTCGCGGACAAAATATTGCACAGAGATGACTGAAACTTAACATATTTATTGGAAGTTCTCCCGAGAAGTTTGGTATTGCATTTGAGCGATATCGGTTCAGCGGTTCAAAAGTTATGAACGAAAATGTAAGCACACCTCAAAAATTTCAGTACATTCAACATAACCTAAAAATACAAAATGCTTTAATTCGGCTTCTGGTTGGCATATGTGAACATAATTGAACACCAAATGGTATTTAAACAAGTACGAACATATTTTTTGACAAAAAAAGAAAAAATCGCGGATTTTTTTTACCAAAATTTTTTTTCGCGGAAATTTTTTTTCAAAAAAATTTTTTTTTTTCAAAAGTAATTTCCTTTTAAAGAAAGTTTTTTGCAATAATCTTTTTGAAATTGTGGAGGGTATCACTACATTCGGCAAGGCCGAATTTAACTTTTTTACTTGTTTTTATTAAATATTTAAAATAACCCTACAAAAATATGTCTGGATGGATCAAATCTGCAAATGATGGCCAGTTGTTGTCGCCCCTTTTTTGACTTCGCACGTCTGGGAAATTTTAACTGTCCTCCTAGATTTCCAGATTTGACCACTTTGGACTTAATTTTGTGGGGTTATTTAAAAAGAAAAATATACTTCTGCAATCCTCAGGCCAATGACTAAAAAGTAATAGAAATGCTTAAAAAAGGCACATTTTGCCGTGGCAAATAGAGAAGGCCATTAAGTCCAAAATTAAAACATCTCACATATGCAAATCGGTTGATTTATTTTTTTAAATTATTAAAAAAAAAAATATGTATGGGTCCAGTTACTTATTCAAAATCCAGCTGAAAATTTTCCATTGTCCAGTTATTTGACGTCTAGTATCTGGCAACCCTAATGACATCGTATATTATTTTTTTTTTAACACACATACATCCTTTTTCGCCTCCAAAATTGCACTTTGGGCCTTGCAATAAAGATACACCAGAACATGGATTTTCTGCAAACAAAAATGAAAAACATTATTTTATTAGTATTTGACCCGACCCAGACAATGCAAATTTAATTTACTCACCTTTGTTTCAACAATTTTCACGATTATATTCTGCTATTTTAATAGAATTTCGTGGTTTTTCTTTGTTAACAAAAATAAATTGAAAGTATTTTTTTATTTATTTGACACATATTTTTTTTTTAATTCCAGAGAACCAAAATGTTATGAAACTTTGATTGCAGAGAACAAGCTTTACAATAATTTTCACTTAACTTGTTCTGAATAATTAAAGTGTAATAGTGTATGGTTACCGAAGAATCTGTTCTAGAACAAGTGTTGTCAGAATCGGTTCTGAAAAATTTTCCTGGGTAGTAATCCAACAATTTAAAACTTGCGAACAAGTACGTTTTGTTCGGTGGCTTCTCAATTGATCTTTTACGAATTACAATTGATTTTTTACGAATTACAATTGGAATCTTAGAATTACAATTGGAATCTTCAAATTACAATTGGAATCTTCAAATTACAAATTGAATCTTAAAATTACAAGTAGAATCTTTGAATTAAAATTAATCCTTTACGAATTACATCTGTAAATGGTGTAGACATTTTGGTAGTAAGTAGCCGGAAAAATTGTTAGTTTTAAGTACAAAGTACCAACATCCATATTGCTTTCACAACCCTAAATGCAAGTTTCACCATACTTGTACGTTGCCATCACTGGTTCACCACCCTAATCTGTACATATTTGTAATAGCAGAGAGCGAAAAATACACACTGGAAAGTAATTTGCTCTCACATATTGTAAATTCCACCCTAAGGTTTAATTTTTTTTCTTCTTAAAATACTTACATTTTTGCAAAGTGCACTTGAATAGCATATGTTTCAGTGACTCCAAAATTTTTATTTTTTTTATTTTATAAAATTAAGGGCGTAGAGTTGTAGAGTTTTGAACCATCAAACAATTTGCACATAGTGTGTAAATATATACTAAAAACATGTCATTGTCTGCATTCTAGTAAAACAACCCCTCTTGATTGGGGTAAGTGACGATTTTTCATTCCAGTGAATTTTGACATGATTGGAATATGTATTTTTTGTATTCATCTATTAGCAGTTAGTCGATAGTTCTCTCGATAGAAGCATGACGGGGTAATATACATAGTTTTCGGTACTTTAGTGTTTAATATATTTAAGTGTTAAATAAATATAAGCTGAAAAATGAAATTAATAATAAACCGTGTTGCCAAATAATTGCTGCCACAACAGTAGTTCATTTAAATTTATTTTAATATTTATTTTCCACTATTAATTTTAAACTTTAACCAAAAGTTTAGACTAAAAAAAGTCTACAGCCGTTTTGTGTATGTATACGGTGTCTTGTTTTCATAATAAGGGAGGAACATGATGTAAATTTAAACTACTTCCTATTTAATAAAAATAATTAATATATCTTAAAAAACAATATTCTAAAATCCTTCAACTTGATAATAATTAAAAAAAATCAGAAAATAATTTTAAAAAAAGAAAAATTAAAACTAAATCGCTAAAATATTAGTTTGTGCAAAAAAAAAAAACTGAGTTGAATTTTTCTGGTTTTAAAGTGCTATAGAAACTATTTGCCGTCCTGTTCTTGCAATTTTTGGAGTCCTTGACTTGCCTTACAATAATAAAATACATATTCTTTATGTAATTCCTTTTGCTTTATAATTGCAACAACAAAATAAAATATTAAAAAACTGGTGCGAAGTGTCATCATTTTCCTGAATTCGTGCTTTAAAAATGCTTACGTCAAATGATATATATTGGTGAGTAAAAAAGGAACTCCTTTCTTTATCTAATAAGAATTATTGATTTTTCAAAAATACAATCGATTTGATTTTATACAGTGGACGACAAAAGTCTACGTACGACAAAGTCTACATACGACTATTTGCAATGCTTTTTGAATGTTTTTCATGAATAATTTTAAAATTATTTTTGGAACAACTCTATTTAAGTGGTATTTAGTGTATTCAAAAAACCGGACAATTTTAAAAACCGGTTTTCGGTTTATTCGAAAAAGCTAATTTTCGAAAAACCGGTTTCCGGTTTCGGTTTTAGGAAAAAAACCGGTTAAACCGGTTTTTCGGTTTTTATTCTTCAGGTTAAAAATAAAGTAAACTAAACAATATTTTTACAAAAAAGTCATAGCCCAATAAACGCAAAATCGATAATATCATCTGTATGACACCGTTTACGATATCACATTTAATAAAATTTTGATACCATTCCAAAGTTTTAGTGATTTTACTGTTGCCCAATTTCGCTGGAAACTTCGACAGCGAAAATGAAACGATAGAAATAGCGATGGTATTTCAATAAAACTTGAAATAAGGCAGTATTACTATCGTTATGACAGGATTTTTGATAGCGAAAACGATATCATGTTTTCATGGTACACTTTATAATGAAAAACTACCGTTTTTTTATAATATGTGACTTTTAGGTAATATTGCTTCGATATTTCAACGATATTGTTTGGATTATTGGAAGTAACAAATAAATTTAAATCCTTTGCAATTGAGAGATGAAATCCGTAGAGATTTTATTTCAAAATTTGTTTTTATTGAATTGTTTAAAGAGTACAATTACTAATAAATTCAGGCATCTGTCCTAACATATTCATTTGTGCTGATTTAGCCAATTCCGATTTCAACAATTTCAAAACGTTACTTAAAAAAAATGGTTTACCATAGCACTCCAAGGTGCCAAATTTAAAAAAAATAGATATTGATTTCAATATTAAAGGAAGAGATGGACATCCGGAACTCGGTGATACCCAGTTGGAAAATGTGTCACTGAGGAAATTTCCTCAGTGATTCCTTGAGGAAATGTCTTCAGGTTCTGACAAATCATAGGTAATCTTTGATGACATGTCCTAACATTGTCAGCACTGAATATTTGATTTAAGATAGTGGACAATCTCCTGGACAATTCCCCTAAGAATTTCAAATCTGGGCAACACTTCAATTTCCAAGAAAAAGATGGCAATATTATCAATTTATTTAAAATAAAATCAAAATCTAACAAGTAGAATAAAAGTAATAAATAGACAAACAATTTTCAAAATAAAGTTTGGAACAAGTAGTTAGGTGTGGGACTAATAAACTGGAGGTTCCAGGTTCAAATCCAGTTGGGACTAAAAAAGGCAAAAAGTTTTTTCTAAATATGAGACAGATAATTTATAAAGGAAAATGGATAAAAGTAAAAAATAAAGAAAATACGAAAATTTTTTGTATTTTCGCATGACCTACGTCAGACATTTCCTCAAAGAAGTCTTAGGTGACATGTCCCCAGAAGGTCAGCCCTGACCACTGCTGACTTTGACTGAGGACATTTTGAAAATTTGTATGAAACTGTTCTCAACCCAGTACATAGAGATGTCTTGTGTATGTCAGCAGTGACTCTGACATGTCACCGCTCCGTCACTGAGGATGGCTCGAGGACGTTGCCAACTGGGTATATTGATATTGACATACCAACATATCGACAAACTGATTATGGTAGTACCGCTAAGTTATGTTAGTGTTTCTAAAAAACTGTGTAAAGTCAATACATATTTTAACCCATTATATTATAACTTTTTATAAAAACCGGTTAACCGACACAGAAAAACCTGTTTCTCGAATATTCGAAATTCAAAATTATTCGAAACTGGTCGAGTTTCTAAAAATTAAAAAACCGGTTAACCGGTTTTCGGTTTCGGTTTTGAATACTCTAGTGGTATTGCTCAATTTTTTTTTTCGAATGTAAATTTTTTTTGAAGAAAATCCAAAAATATTGCTTTAAAGCAGTGTTGTCTACCGTTACCCTTTCAATACCGTTACAGATTAAAAGCCCATTAATATTTTATTTATCGAATGGCACTGGTACAAAACAATTTTAATTTTAGAAATATAAGCATTACAAGTTTAACAGATTATAAAACAAACTTTAGTCATGAAAAAAACTAATGCCTCAATGGCTAGATCCCAAGTATGCCAATACTGAAATAAACCATTTTAAATACAGTTACCGATTTAAAACCATTACCTTTATTCGGATTTGTACCGGTAATATATCGGTTTTATTCGGTTGCCATAATATTACTTATTTTGATTTTTTTTGTAGATAAAAAAGCAAAATATTTTTAATGTACCTAAAATAAAATAAAAAAAATTATTCATTGCAAATCGTATTGTTGGGGCATGTCACAGACTCAATTCCGTTCGGATTTGGAAAAAGTGGTTTACTCGTAAAACGCAAAGCAAATATTTTTTTTCGAAATGAAACCACTTTTATGCAATTCAATTCCACTTTGATTTTTGAAAGTGATTTCATTCCGAAAAAAATAATATTCGTTTTGCGTTTTACGAGTAAACCACTTTTTTCCAATCCGAACGGAATTGAGTCTGTGACATGCCCCGTTATTTGCACTAAAAAAATGAGGAAATCGGTCCAACCAATGATTTTATTATGTGGACAAAGAATATGTTTGGGCAAAGAATATGTGGAAATGATCACGTTCGCAATTTATCAAGAAGTTCCGAAGGGAAAAGTGAGTGCCACGTAAACATTCAGCCTTACCACAGAAAAATAAAATAAATTTAAAACAGACTTTTAATTTTATTTCCATTAAAATTTTTTTTGTTTTTAAAATTGACTTTCAAAAAATGTATAGAAAATTTGAAATTTAAAATAAAACTTTTGTTAAAATATACTTTTTATTTTTCTTTGGTACGGGCCATTGTTTAGTGTGAATATAAAGAGATAATGGAAGGGACAAACTAAAATTGTGCCGAATCGCTAAAGTGTTGCTGGTGGAATCATCCACGCAGGTAAGGGTGGTGAGGTGGTTCCTTGAAGTTAAATACATAATGAGCCCACAATCAGAAGAAAAACGCTATCGAAAAATCTGTAAAACAATTTTCAGTTTAAATTAAAAAAACTTCTACCAGATTTTTCTGTAGAAATATGTAGACACTTTAACTAAATTCTCTGTCATTAAGATAACAGAAATGTTGCTGTATTTTTACTGACTCTGTTTACTTACTTTAAAATTTTATTTTTTAAATTTAAGTAGATTAATTTTACAAACATTTTTTGTTGGCATATTGTTTTATTTTTGTCTAATTTAAACGATTTAAACTACAAATTGTTCAAATGAAAAAAAAAATCAGCTGGTTATTTTGATAATACAGAAATATTTAGTTGTCCTGTTTTTAATAAAATTTTCTTGAAAAAAAAAATAAAATTTTTTATTAAAAAAATCACAATTAAAGAAATGGTCGTATGTGGAATAATCTTCCCGCAGAGGTCTTCCCAGTTTCTTTCAATGAAGATAAATTCAAGTCAAATATCTTCAAACACTACTCCCTCTTTCCTCCTCCTCATAACCTATTTTCCTGATATCAACACAATGCACTGCATTAAGAGGGGCATCCCCTGAGTGTTGGTTCAACGTAAAAAAAAAAATATAAAAAAATGTGTTATATTAATACCGTTATTCGGTTGCCAACTCTGCTTTAGAGTTAACAACAAAATCGCTAAAAATTGGAGTTTTAAGTTTTTTATTGGAGTTTTAAAAATTTTATTAAAATTTTTTTAAATAAAATTCAATAGAAAATTGTAAAAATAACCTACGAAATCATTAATTTTTAATGTTTTCGTAGGTAATTTTTTTTGATGTTTGTGAAACAAATGAATAATTACTGGGATGATTTTCAAATGTTTTATTACTTGTTTTAAATATGTTTTTTATTTGTTTTTGCCTACAAAATATTTTGAGTGCAACTAAGGTAATTTTCCTCCCCTCTTTCCCATATGCAAATTTTAGGACAATAGGAGGATGGACACAGAACCTCAAAGTTAAGTCCATTGATTACCGTAGAGCACACCATTACCGCGGTCGGTAATGCAGTGCCCAACTGTTGTTGTTATAACAGCTCGACCTGTAAATGTATGTGAGTTTATGGTTAGTATTTTGTTATGTTTTCTCTCCGTGGTCTGTTGCCTCATCCAAATCGAGCTCTAAAAAGCGTGCCACCTCTATGGGCTGGATCCATAAAGATGTAGGATTCAAACGAGTCGCGTTTGCCGTGCAGTTGAAGATGTGTGGTACGTCATGTGGAGAACCTCCACATGCAGGTCACGTATTGGGTATAGTCGGGTTGATTCTCGACCAATAAGAATTGAGCCGACTAAAATATGCCCGTACCACTCTTGTTCTTCTTGGCAGACTTCTCTCTTCTTCTGTGGTGTGTAGTAGGCTGTCGTCAATTTTACCGTATCCCTCTGAATGTCATTCAGAATTGACCGACATGAGATGGAATTTAGCTGTTGAATGTCGTATTGCTGGATATCTTTCTCATAACATCGAAGATCTTTTCTAACATGCCTCGGGGGAGAATCAATTTCCGTAAGGTTATAATTCGGATGATCTCTCCGAACTGTTTTGCCAGCATGTGGCTGTGTTCCTTAACCGGAAGTATCTTCGTCTCCACGTGTAGATGGTGTTCTGAGGACATCTGAAGGCAGCCCGTTACGGTTCATAGGGCTGCATTTTGACAACTCTAAAGCTTCTTCCACTGCGTTTCGCTTACACTGGGTGACCACACTGGCGCTGCGTAGTTTGCCATTGACCGGTCAATCGTTTTTTAGGTAGCCAACAAGGTTTCTTTATTCTTACCCCAAGTGCTGCCAACTAGCGACTTGAGGCTCTTGTTTCTACTGCGCAATTTATTGCACATTGCAGTGGCATGCGCCGAGGACGAATAAAAACTTTCGAACCCCAATATTTTGTGTTGGTTCACTGTCGGAATTTTTACGCCATCGACTATAATATTCAGTTTCGTTGACTATAACATGCGTTTCCACGTCAGTCGGATCTTCGAAAAGCCGAAACGACTCGGAGAGTCATCCCCGACCAAGGACTGTCATCCCAGCAACCCCAGCTTATGTGCTCTACTGAGATTTACATTGCTGTCAATATCAGTCCAATACAAGAAAAAAGCTTGTGTCGTATACACTTTACGCATGATTTAGATTCTCAAACTGAGCTAAAGATATTTTCTATTGAAAAGCACTTTGGCGATTTCTGATAAAAAAAATTTGGCAATGAGATCTAACGAAAATCTGACAACCCTTATTGCCACATAAATGAATGTTTGCTTGTTTCCAAAGTTTTTCTCTTCACAATTACGTCATTGAGTAGTGCAAAGATGAATGTCATTCAATACGATGTTATTTTCGAGAGTATGTTTAAATTTTATACAAAAAGTTTTAAAATAAAAATTAAGACATCAATTCAAGCTTTTTTCTAATTGTTATGAATACAAAATAAACATGTGAATGTCTATGTATAAACATATGTTTTATACAAAACATATTAATGTACAAAAACAGTAATAATAATAACAAGTGAGAGTGTTATATTCGGTTGTGCCGAATCTTAAATACCCTTCGTCATATTTACAAAAAACTAGTGTCCGACCGAATATTGGGCTTCTGACAAAAATCACTATTTGGCTACTATTCGGCTTCGGCCATTTTTTTTGGCCGAATACCGTATAATAGTATAACATTTTTACTCACGTGCTGAAAACCACACTAATCACACTTTGAATCACATTAGCAAGCCACAAAAACATTTTACTAAAGGCCGTTTGTCACGATAACAAGCAATAACTCGAAAACAGGATCAGATAGAATTTTCGTGATAATGATTTTTAAAGTTTAAAATAAAGAGGAGTGAAATGACATTATCCGATTTTGTCGCCATTTGAACACAACCTAAACTTGCTTCATGAGGGGTGGGCTCGGTTTTGGACGGATAGTGATAATTAGGACGAATTTTAGGCTTTGGCCAAAAAAGGGCATTCGGTCGAACACTACTAAATTTATTATCTGTTTATTACAATATATAGTAAGAGGTTCTGCAATTTATGAATAATAAATAATATCTTCCAAATGTCCCCCTGTACACAAATCGATTCGTTTAGCAAATATTTGGCATAATCTTTTCTAAAATCCTTGCTTGCCAAAATTAAAAAAAAAAATTATGGTGAGATAAAAAACGGCCCTAACTTTATCCCACCAAAATGAAATTTTTAATCGTTAAAAAGCTAATTAAGTAAAATAATAATTAAAAAAAAAATTTTAAAATCTAAAAAAAAAAAAAATTGGTTTGTATTGGGGAAAATTTTTTTTAGGGCTAAACTTTAACGCTCTAAAGGCACGGGTTAATTTTGTCCGATTTGGCTAAAAATTTAAACATAGAGTTTTTATACCAAAACGAACCATAACTTGCCCGACGATCTATAAAATTCGAAAAAAGTCATTATTTTTGCCACATGTACATTACATGACAGTCCATTTTACTGAGTGTTATCGTGCCAATTGGCCTTAAACATCATCTATCTATTTGTTTATTTATGTTCATTGTTTGATTCATTTTCTTGTTCCATAATCAGTGAAAGACAAAGTAAATATCATAATAAAATGTTGGTAACAATGAAAAAAGCAAAATATACATTAGACTGCCTCAATTTGTATAGCACCGTTTGCTGGTATTGTATTTAATGTGTCGATTAGTTAACTTTTGCAAAAAAAATAACTGTATCGATGATCTGACAACACTCTACTCTTTTTTAGTTCCATAAACGAAAAAAATTTTCCATAATTTTTTCGTTTCCATAAACGAAAAAAATACAAGTATTTGTATACCCCTAACTTACAAGAGAAGTATCTCAACCCTTATGGGAGTAAATCCATATCAACATAGCAAAAAAAACTGAATTTTTGACGTCAATCGACCCAAATTTCATGAAACTCGGTATATATGTTGGGACTTACTCGACTTATACTAAAACGAAATTTAAGACTTTTGACTTCCATAGTTTTGGAAATATGACGTCTCAAAAGTCAAGAAAATCTTTTAAATGGTAAATTATAAATATTTATATCTTGAAAAATATTTGAGGTATATCACTCCCAGATAGCTTTTTTTAAAGGCAAAATCATTACCTTTAACATATCATTTTGCAAAAATTTGTATTTTGGGATCTTTTTTGTGTTTCTGCACAATTCGCGATTCGCAAAAATTTATCAAAAAAAGCGACATTTTTAAAAATCTGAAAAAATACATATTAAAGGTATGAGTCTTAGCTACAAGCTCTAAAAATTTCGAGTTGGTGAACGTATTAAGTCCAGAGATATTAATAAAAATGTGTTGACAAGTAGGATTTTTTTTTAAAATCTAATGAATATTTAATTATTATTTTTGAATATTTTTGAAAATACATAAAATAAAACGGTGAAAAAACTAAAGTTGATGGTACACCCGAGTACTACACATGAATATAATGTAACATAACTTTTTATCGATTACACTACTTAACAAAAGTCAACTTTTTTTTGCAGAGACTTCTAGAACACATAAAAAAGACGCGTTTAGTGGATTTACGTTAAAGATGACAAACGGCTTAAGAAAATGTATTTTAAACAATGAAAATTACAAAAATAAAACTTTTAGGGAAAAAAGTATGTATATGCAAATAATATTTGCAAATTTTGCTCAAAATTTAGATTTTTTTTTGCATAAACTCAATGAATTTTGAAATAATATGCATTTTTAATAATTTTTCCAATATAAAGTCATTCGTTGGTTTTTATGGGCAGGGACCGCAAAAAAGGTTTTTTCCCGAAAAGGCAGTTTGATAAAAATTTTTTGATGACAGATTCGTGTTACAAGAGATCAAAATACTTTAGCAAATGTTATCTAAGAGTCTGTGCAAAAAAAATGTGATTTTTGTAGAGTAGTGTAATTGATAAATATTCATGTTATATTGTAGCTATGTGTAGTACCCGTATGTATCATTAACTTTACTTTTTTCACCGTTTTATTATGTGTATTTGAAAAAATATTCAAAAATAAAAATTTGATATTCATCAGATTTGATAAAAATTTACTACTTGGCAACACATTTTTATTCATATCTCTGGTCTTGATACGTTCACCAACTCAAAATTTGTACAGCTTGTAGCTAAGATAGTAGCCAATAACATATATTTTTTTCAGATTTTTAAAAATGTCGCTTTTTCAGATATATTTTCGCGAAACGCGAATTTTGCAGAAATAAAAAAAATTTACAAAATAAAATTTTTTGCAAAATGTTATTTGAAAGGTCATGGTTTTGCCTTTAAAACAAGCTATCGGGGAGTAATATAGCTCAAATACTTTCGAAGATATAAATGTTTATATTTCATCCTTTAAAAGGTTTTCTTGACTTTTGACACGTCATATTTCTGGAACCACGAAAGTTAAATGTCTTAAATTTTGTCTGAGTATAAGTCTTATAAGTCCCAACATATACACAGAGTTTCATCAAATTCGGAGACATCGAAGGAAATCAGGGGTTCATGTTGAAAAATTTTAACTCATGGACTGATTTGCCTGACACTTAAAATATGTATAAAAGAGATAATATTAAGGTAGGGATGTCTCGGCTTATCAACCATATCCCCGAGGCCCAAATAATGGGTGAAATAATGACCAAAAAATCGTTTTATTTTTTTATTTTTTAGCCATTTCTTCATAAGAAACTACAGTCAAACCCAGTTATAACGAACTCCGAGGGACCAGTAAAAACAGTTCGCTATAAGCGAAGTTCGCTATAAGCGGGGTATATTTTATATCAACCTAATTTTATTTCCAAAAAAAAAAATATCCAATTTTATTTTATTTGACGTTTTTTTGTAAGTACACTACTTATTTAGAAGAAAACATTAAAAATATAAATAAATTTTATCAAAATTATAATATTAACCAAAAATGTCTAACCTTGGTTTGAGTTTGGTAAGCATAATGCCGCAAATTTCAAAATATTTATGAGAGTTCGTTATAAAAAGGTAAATATACATGAAATTGTGTTTCGTGGGACTAGGGTTGCCATCCGTCCTCTTTTCCCCGGACACCGTCCTCTTTTTTATGGCGTCCGGGGCAGTCCTACTTCTTTTTTAGAAAATGTCCGGGGTTGTCCTCCTTTTTTCCTCATAATTTTTTTTTTTTGTATTATTTAACGTTCGAATTATTGGCAACGCTGTATTTTCGCTTACCAGCAGTAATGCCAACTTTTTGAGAGCAAAACGAGCACAGAAATAAAAAACACTTAAAAACTCGTATATTTCGAGTGAAAAAGCACTTTATTCTCCGAGAAAAGAAGAAGTAGAAAAAATTGTATATCAAAAATTTTCATTTCAAAATTTTCTAAATGGTTTTAAGGAAATTCTATTTGAATTTCCAAAAATTGTATTTCACAAATTCCCAATTGTATTTCAAATTTGTGTTTTAAAATTTTCTAAATGCTTTTTAAAAATTCCATTTCAAAAATTTCAAATTGTATTTCAAAAATTTCCATTTATAAATTCTGATTAAGTTTTATTAAAAAATAAAAATTGTTTTATTCGATCTTTAAAATATTATATTTTGAGTTGGTTTATTCTAGCTCGAGATCATTATTTCCTTTACTAATTAAAACTATGATATTCTCATAGAATAATTTTCAAGAAAATTATGTTTCTGTTTAAAATTTGTTTATGTTAGTCATTTTTTGCAAGACTTTATCGACACGTTCATTAAGTCCATTAAGTCTTGTAAAAATGACCAACATAAATAAATTTAATACAGAATAATAATTTTCTTGAAAATTATTCTATGAGAATATAATAGTTTTAATTAGTAAAGGAAATAATGACATCGAGCTAGAATAAACCTACTCAAAATATTTCCATTTATATTCAAAAATTTTCCAAATGCTTTTCAGAAAATTCTAATTAAGTATATGAGGCATTCCACACCAAATGTCCAGCGAAAAAAAAACATGTGTACCGTAAACTTCTGAATAGGTGATATGGATAGCCCTATATGGAACTTAGAAATTGCGTTTTTGGTTTTTCAATTTTTCAAAAACTGGGCTTAGGAGGCGTGGTCAAATATTGGAAAAATGGTAAAATTTGTGGTGAGTTGCCTTGATTAAATATTTATCACATTAAAACGGAATGCACCACAATGTCAAAAATTTACGTTCTTATATAGTTTTGTATGGGCTATCGATTAAAATTTTTTTTTTTGGAAAATTTTCAGAACCCGTTCTGAAATTTTCCATTTTTTAAAAAAGTCAATTTATCAAAAATCCGGCCACTTTTTTTTTCTTTTTTATTTATTTTTTTAAAAGTTTAGATGTTTGTCCATCCACACAAAAAAAATCAGAAACACGTTCATCTTTTTTTTCGATAAAATCGCATTTGAACTTTAAATTTCATAACAATTTAGTAATTTGCTTGTATTTTCTTGTGTCAACAGAGCGTATGACGAATATTTATGCAATTAATATTACTCATTCGCAACTTTAAAACAAAGAAATACAAGCAAATAACAAAATTGTTATGAAATTTAAAGTTCAAATGCGATTTTCTCGAAAAAAAAGATGAACGTGTTTCTGATTTTTTTTTTGTGGATGGACAAACATCTAAACTTTAAAAAAAATAAATAAAAAAGAAAAAAAAAGTGGCCGGATTTTTGATAAATTGACTTTTTTAAAAAATGGAAAATTTCAGAACGGGTTCTGAAAATTTTCCAAAAAAAAAAATTTTAATCGATAGCCCATACAAAACTATATAAGAACGTAAATTTTTGACATTGTGGTGCATTCCGTTTTAATGTGATAAATATTTAATCAAGGCAACTCGCCACAAATTTTACCATTTTTCCAATATTTGACCACGCCTTTTAAGCCCAGTTTTCGAAAATTTGAAAAACCAAAAACGCAATTTTCTTAGTTACATATAGGGCTATCCAAACAACCTATTCAGAAATTTACGAGACACATGTTTTTCTGTAGCGGGACATTTGGTGTGGAATGCCTCATATGTCAAATTTGTATTTCAAAATTTTTCAGAAAATTTTGATATACAAAAAAAAACAAAATTTTGAAAAGCAGTTACATGATTTTTAAATCAAAATGGAAATTTTTGAATTACAATTAAAATATCTGAACTTATTTAAATTCAAAAATAATTTTCTTAAAATTATTTAGAGAATTTTGAAATAAAAATGAAAATTTTTGAAAAACAAATGGAATTTTCTGAAAAGCATTTAGAAAATTTTAAAATAATTATAGAAAACTCTGATATACATTGACAATTTTTGACTTATATTTAGAAATTTTTTAAATATATCTGGAATTTTTTAATTATAAATAGATATTTCCAAAATATAATTGAATGGATATATCCAAAATATTGAAATATAATTGGAAATATATTTTTTTAGTGGAAAAATAATTTTCTTAAAAATTTTTTTTTTTTTTTGCATTTTGTATTGCGTTGTTGACTTTTTTCAAATTAATTTATTTAAAAAAACTGTCCTATTTTTTGGGTAAAATGTCCTCGTTTTTTGAGGTTGCCGCCCTCTTTTTCTCAAAATGCAAATGGCAACCCTACGTGGGACCATAATAAGTGGTTCGTTTTAACCGATGATTCGCTATAACCGAGTTCGTTATAAAAGAAGTATTTTGTGTGAAAATTGTTGCCAAAACGTCCGGACTTTAGAATTAGTTCGTTATAACCGAGAATTCGTTATAACCGAGTTTGACTGTATATGATGTTTCCGTATGAGAAGAAAGACAAAACCTTGTAAAAATTCGGCTTCGTTAAATATTTTTTTTCATGAAATATGGTAATTTTGGGGGTATTTATGTGAAGATATAGACCTACGATGTCCATATAAATACGAAATAATCTTTATTAAATTAAAGTCGACACGTTTTCTTGCTCTAGACGATATTCCTCTTAGTTCGGGAGTTATCGGAATTTTCCCGAAGGTCCACATTGCTTCATAAGAGGGCAACGAAATTTTAAAACACTTATATGGCCAAAAAGCCGATACACCCAACCTTAAAATCGTGTCTTTTATATACATTTTAAGTTTCAGGCAAATCGGTTCATAACGGTTGAGATACTTTCCTTGTTAGTGATAGAGGTCATATATACAGGGTGTTTCAACTTCGAGTATCTTTTTCAAATGCAAAGTAAACACACATTTGTAGAGGAAATTTATTATATGTTTATTAAATATATAGTAGAGATTCTATCATTTATGAATTATAAATAATATCTTAAAAATGTTCCCCGTGTGTGCACGTACACACGTCGATTCCTTTATCGAAATTTTCGACGAAATTTTTACCGCCGACGGATTACGATATTGTGACATGTAGACAACTTTTTCTTCGCCTATTGTTGATGATATTGAATTAACGATATGTGGTTTTAATAAGATGATGCGCCATCCCATGCTGCCAACGAAACAATTAATTTATTGCAAGCGAAATTCCCGGAAGAATAATTTCACGAAAATCTGAAGCAATTTGGCCGCCAGAATCTCTAGATTTGACGCATTTGGTCTGTTTTCTATGGGATTATCTTAAAGAGAGTGTTTAAACAAATAAACCAGAAACAATTTAAGCCTTGAAAGACAACATTCGGCGTGGTACATAAAATAATAAAAGCCACCGAATAATAAAGCCACGTGTGTAAGCTTACACACGGGGACATTTGGAAGATATTATTTTATATTCATAAATGGTAGAACCTCTACTATATATATTAATAAACAGATAATAAATTTCCTTTAAAAAAGTGTTTTTACTTTGCATTTGAAAAAGAAACTCGAACTTGAAACACCCTGTATATATATAAGTTTATCATTCTGTTTGTAACTTATCGAAATATCGGTGTAGGGCCTTATAAGGTATATATATTACTCAGGGCAACACTTTTATTTGCTCGGATTCTGGTAGCTAATTTTGGGTGATTTGGTTGCGCTGTTTTTAAATCTGGCAACCGTATTTTGGGTCAGCTCTTACAATTAGTTTTTTTGAATCATTATTAGTTTTCGAGATATCGCTAAAATAAAAGTTTAAAATTGTCATTTAGGTCCTTCTTTAATTTTTCCACTGATCATCACTTTGCTAGAGTTTAAAGACACAATTTAGACTTAATTGATAATAAGGCACGCATTTTTCAAAAATGCTTTTAGTTTTATCGTTTCAGCTTTAGTTTTAAAGTTATACATTCACGATATGACACATAAAGTACTGCTCAAAATTATAGCGCACTTTAAATTATTTTTTACAACTTATTGTTTCTATTCAAAATATCAAAAAAATGTCAAGTTTTTTTGTGTCAATTAAACATTTTTATTCAAATTTATTTAATTAAAGTCACAATTCAGTTTTAAATAACACAATAAAAATATCAGAGGTGGTTTTATAAAAAAAGTCTTAAATCGACTGTTCATAATTATAGCGCACTAAAAAAAATTAATTCAATAAATGAAAAGTTGATCAAAATTTAAACACTGCCTGATGAAATACTTGTTCCTTTAGCTTTTAAAAATACATTTAATCCTATCTGAAATCGATTTGACCGATTTGGAGCAGTCATTTATGGATGCTTTCGATTAGATATCCTTCATAGCGCTGATCAATTCACTTTTATAGTTATTTGGTAGATTTAAGGGGCACGATCGGTAGTAGACCCAATGTTTTCAATTGGGTTAATGTCTGGTGACTATTTTAATATCTTTTGGCCAATATAATTGGGGAAAATTGTTGTTTCCAAACCAGTCCATCGAGAATTTCGCCTTATGACAGAAGGCATTTTTACTTTGAATGCAGGCCTGGGTCGATTCAGACCCAAATATTTGATCAAAATATGATGGAAATTCTTCAGAAATTGAATCGATATAGCTGCTATCATTTAAAAGTCCTTCTCAAAAGAGTAATAAGGCGGTACCATGGGTTGTAAAACATTTGCATACGCTAACAGAACCACCACCACGTTGTGCGCTTGGCTGGAACCAATATGGTTGATCCATATCCTGCATTATACATCGAACAAATGATGGATTTTAACCATTTATTACTTCATTATAATAATTTATTCATTAATTGTAAAAATAAATAGTTTTTTCACTGTGGATGACATAATTTTTTTTTTGAGTCACTCTAATGTACATATATTTTTAAAACAAAAAGAGAGTTTTGTTTAAATATTTAGATCCACTGAATTTCTCGCAATTTTAAAGATTTGTCTGAGCTTGTGTAAACATTCGTAATTATCGTTTGCGTCTGTATTAATTTGTTTCTGCCTGTGTTGTGTGCTATTACATCGTATATTGTTGAAGCTTATTGAGAGCAATGAATCACTGAACCGTATTTAAACGCAGCTTTTTAGAGGGCTTTTCTTTGTTAATTTCTGTTTTACTTTTTTTTTTGTAAATTTGCAATACACGCTTTGTGCTACGTCGATTTAAGACATCAATAATATGTACATTTTTTGTTCGTTAAAATTTTGTAAATTCGGGCCATTAAAGCAAATTTTAAACTTTATATGTAAAATAAAATGCGTAAGGAAAATTAAATGAAAATCTGAGCGTTTCTTAAAAACTGGACTGAAATATATTATATTTATGTATTTTGAATGCTTAGATGCATTACGCAATTGACACTCAAAATACTACGTCAGTAAAAACAAGTTAAAATAGGTAAATTCGGCTTTGCCGAATATATTGATACCCTCTACAATAGAGTGGTGGACACTTTTTTGATTTTTGTTTAAGGTACCTGAAAAATATATTAAGAACTGGGGAAAAAAAACACTTTCAAATTTTTCCATAATATTTAGGTGTTGCTACCTAAACTTTGGCTCTTATTTTTTTTTTTCGATTTTAATTTTTTTATTATAACTTAACTTGATAAATACCATGTTTCCATTGAGATCAAAAACACTTGTTTCGAGCAAAACGCTTCAAACTGTTTCCAATCAAGTTAAAGTTGAATTTGTAACGTCAAACTAATTGCGAATTTTCGAATTTAATTTGACGTTTTCTTTATAAAATAACATTGTGAGTACGTGAAATTGATACACCAAAACGCCGAGACAAGTAAACTTAATTTTGGGTCTTAGAATTCTCCGTTTTGACAGATCAGGGGATCTAATTACGTAAAACGATTGACGATTGATAAAAACAAAAATTGCAGTTAGCAAGTACCATAATAGGGGATTGCGCCCCACACCATTACACCGTTTATCTCGACTATGTAAACGATCGCCGCAAAGCGATCGACTATGTTCACTATCTTACTGATTCTCCTCTTTGCGGAGATCGTTTAAATAGTCGAGAGAGAGAAGGTGTAATGGTGTGGGGTGCAGTCCCCTAGGGAATAGCTCATGCAATGCCCGTATATACATAAAAACATTGGTTTTGAAATCCCCTTTCTCGGGAAACTTACAGGAACAAAATCGGTTCACGCATTGCAAAGAAAACGCAATACACAGGTATTGTAATAAAATGCACACAACTTTTCAACTAATACACATACAAAGAACGTATACACATAAAACCCATGGTGTTGACGTTACCTATTATGGAAAGTTTGCAGAAACAAAATCGGTTAACACATTTCTGAGAAAACGCATTACAAAGAAAATACAACTTATTGTTATATATCATCTAGGGTGTTCAGCCGATTAATTTTTGTTCGAATAATCGAACAATTTCAGACGAATAATTGTTCGATTAATTTAAAATGGTTAATTTCGATTAAAGGGTTAATCGAAGAATTTAATCGATTAATAATAACATATGGTTTTTCTGTAAATTTGTATAATTCATGACAGTCATGTTTACAAGAGTGGTTCTAATTTTATTTTTTTTCTGATTTTCGCTGCTACTGAAGAATTGGATTTGTTAAAGTACCTGATAAAATTTTAGACCAAATTGGTTAACTATGCCGCGCAAAGATCTGTCAAAGTTTCGAGTTTTGACCAAAAACCCACTAAATTATAAAAAAACTAAATATTTTTTGTTTAACATTTTCCAAAATGTATTTACATAATAAATATAAAATTTTTGTGATATCGGTAATTCATATAAATTTGGCAACAAAAATAATTTTTTAATTCTAAAAATTTTTCAAATCTCAAAAATTATTTTTTTTTTAATTTTCTCAAATAAAATTGCAGAAAACTTAAATTTTGATACATTTTGTAATGCTGTTACATTTGTTTTTTTTTTAATAAAATGTTAAAATACTTGTAATTAATATTGTTTATTTACCTAATAAGCACAAGAAAACTAAAATTTCAAGTGTTTGAAATTTCACTTGAATTTAACTTGTTTTTACACTGTTTTGTTTGACTTGAATCCGTTTCCTAGTATATGCTATTGAATTAGTGTTTTTCAAGTATAATTCCAGGCTTGAAAATTGAAAATATGACTTGAATTTTACTTGAATTACACTTGAATTCCAGCAATTTGGCTTATTGGGTACTTACGTACCAATTTTTTCTAAAATTGTCGAAAAAAATCTTGTTATTTAGAAAATTTCTGAATTTGGAATCGATCAATTTTAAATTTTTTTTCGATTAATCGAACAAGTCAAAAATGCCAATCGATTAATCGTTTAATCGAACAATAAAAAAAAACCCGATTAATTAAACACCCTAACATCATCAATTCCACGAGAAACCGAAAAAATATGACTAATATGCTATTTACATATAGCCCGAAATCCACATAAATTTGGATTTCAAATCCAATTAAAATCTATACCGTTTACATATGCTTTTTTGACATTTAGCGGGATTTTGTTTGTACTAACTCTGTATTTTCTTTTGATTTGTGTACAGGGTTGTTAGTTGGAAAATTACCCAATTTTATAAATATTTCTAAAAACAATGATTTTTCTTTGCCGGAGCCAATATTTTCAATCCCACTAGTATATGTTGGAACCACAATATCAAAAAATGTGTTTTTATGAAGAGCTGCTTCTTTAAATGCAAGAAAATTAACATTTTTGCCAAGTTTGGGGCCGCCACCATTGAGTGTTTTTCTTTGTTAGGAAGACCAAATTGGTCAACTAAATTGTGCGTTTACCATTTGCAATGGTAAATTTTAAATGAAACATTGTTAAACATTGTTTTTATTAATCTTTTAATAGTTTAAAAAAAATAAATTTTAATTGTTTTTTACTTTATAAAAAACAACAACAGCTGATAAAAAATCGTGTGCAGCGTTGTAAAAAAAGCATTAGGGATGATTATTTTGGGAAAACCCATAGTTGTACAATTAAGTAGTAGAAATTTTTTGGATTTTAAATTGCGATTTTACGATTTTCCCAAAATCCAAGTTTTTTTTTTGTATGGGATTTGACATTTGAAATCCAAAAAAGTATTTGGATTTACTTGGATTTTCATTGAAATCCCATTTTTTTTGGATTTCGAGGCATATGTAAATGGCCTATAAGGGTCTTTGAAATTTTTCATATTTTGCACAGACAAGCTCTATGGAGGCATAACGATATCATTTATCAGATCCAAAAATTTTAAAATATTCGCGATTACTTCGAACAGCTATACATTTCCAAGTACTTATTGTATCTTTATGAAATAAAGCGCAAAATGACGCAATCTTAGTCAAAATATTAGTAAAAGGTGTTGTAATTTAAGTCAACCAAACTTTAGCAAACAAAATTGTAAAAATTTAACTTTTACAGATTTTTTTTGGCAATTTACTATTGGTAAAATACCAAATTTTTTTGGTATTTTTTTCTATATTTTCTTGCTAGTTTTTTTTTTTTATTTTACTATGGCCTCTGTTCTGTCTTTCACAACTTTTCAATTCACACGAAAATTTCGGAATCACATGAAATCAAGTTTAGTGTTTTGTTGATCACGTTTTCATTTGAAGTTGAAATCGAGTAATTTAAATTTAAAAAATTATACGTAAAAAAGTGCATTCGTTTTAATTTCACCAAATTTTATTTATGTGAAACAAAACGAAAAAGAAATTCGGATGTGAAATCTAGAACACCAAAAAAATTCGGAAATTTTCACATATTTTATGTGAATTACTTTTTTTGGAACAGCGGCCTATAATTTTAGCAAAAATATTAGTATTTTTCTTAAAGATATGTTTAAAGTGTTTAAGTGAAAAAAAAAATCATTTTGGTCTTTGATGTTGTTGGAAGTCCAGTTGCTGCAACTACAGCTGCTGAGAAGAAGGCAAAAGAAGATGCTGCCACCGTCAAGCCGAAGAAACCTTCCAACAACTGAAGTAATGGTTGATGCTGCTATTACTACATTTAATGAACGTGGTGCTCAAAAATAGACAAACAAATTTTTAGTATATTCGAGCTAAAACACCTCAATTCAACCGAGGAGTTGACCGCACCCCCTTAAAATTTAATGAAATTAAGTACTGATGTTTACTTTAACAAAAAAAAGATTTTGCCTATTTGTCAGGCTTCTGGTCATTCCAGTATTCGAGATATGGGGTCTTGAAAATTGGCAAAATCGTATATATTTGACAAAAGTGTTCTGAGATAAATAAAGATAACTCGAAAAGTAATTACAATATACGTCTCAGTCAGGTCGCAAATAATAGGTAATAAGACACCCTTTAAAATGGCATTCCCCATGATTTTTTTTGAAAAAGGTCAAAGGTCATTGATTTTAACCTTAATTTTTGGAGAGCTATATCTCAAAAAACGATATTTTTAAAATTTTGGAAAAAATATATGTGATTAAGAATCATCTATACTACTTAAGTTTAAATTTTCAGGATGGAGACTTCATTGGAACTTTTTATATTAATAGAAACGTTGTGACAGGAAAGAAAAAGCGGTGTAATTTCCCTTAGAAAAAAAATATTTTTTTTTTGTCTTTGAAATTCTGCTACCAAAGTTCATTTTTCTGAATGTTGTTGACGTGCTGAGTCCAAATATGACCTTTGAACTGGCCTATCGCTATTACTTTTCAAGATATATGCACCTTAATTTTTAAAAATAACAGCAATAGCATTTTAGCAATTTTCACATATTTATGTGCAGATATCTCGAAAACTAATAGCGATAGGCCAGTTCAAAGGTCATATTTGGACTCAGCACGTCAAAAACATTCAGAAAAATGAACTTTGGTAGCAGAATTTCAAAGACAAAAAAAAAATATTTTTTTTCTAAGGGAAATTACACCGCTTTTTCTTTCCTGTCACAACGTTTCTATTAATATAAAAAGTTCCAATGAAGTCTCCATCCTGAAAATTTAAACTTAAGTAGTATAGATGATTCTTAATCACATATATTTTTTCCAAAATTTTAAAAATATAGTTTTTTGAGATATAGCTCTCCAAAAATTAAGGTTAAAACCAATGACCTTTGACCTTTTTTAAAAAAAATCTTGGGGAATGCCATTTTAAAGGGTGTCTTATTACCTATTATTTGCGACCTGACTGAGACGTATATTGTAATTACTTTTCGAGTTATCTTTATTTATCTCAGAACACTTTTGTCAAATATATACGATTTTGCCAATTTTCAAGACCCCATATCTCGGGAAGAAAAAGTACCAGAAGTACAAAATTTTGGCACTATGATTTTTTTGTAAGGGCCCAACAATTTTCCAAGTTTCATCAAATTCGAAAGGGGTAAGGTCAAAAAATCTACTTTTTTCGGTTGAATTGAGGTGTTTTAACTCATTCACCATATTTTAAATCAACTACTAATCAGAGAAAAAAAGTTACTAAATAAAACTGTTTTTTGACAAAATTAAATTTTGTTTTATCAATTTCAATTTTACCATTTTTATGGTAATTTTACCATATTTTTTGATAATTTTACAAGGTTGATTTTTTACAAAAATAAAATGGTATTCTTGTAATTTTACCATTTTTTTTCCTAATTTTTTGATTAGCAAAATGGTTTTGCTAATATGACTAAAATTTTTAAATCATTACGACACATTAAGTATACTTAAAAAAATTTAGCTGTTCAAAGTTACAAGGATTTTGATTTTTTTTTGGTTTTTTAAAAAATGAAAATCGCGCATAACATAGCGATTTTTTTTTAATTTTTAGATATGATAAATGTAATCTTTACATCCCGAGTAAAAATTTTAATATGGCGTCACATAAAATTATATAACGTTTGATCTGTCCTCGAATACAATTAGATATAATTTGAACCCAAAAATGGTGGATAGAATTGCATTAAATTGGATTTATTAATATCTTATTTTATTCATTTGTATATAGTTTGATACAATTTTGTCCGAAATTTGTCTCTATCCAATGGCATCAAATTATATGTGAATGGATACAATAAGATCCAATTATATCAAATTGTATAAAATTTTATCGGGTTATAGTGAATCTTTTTTTGGTTGAAATAACATACATCACAGGTCAATGATACATACACCAAATAAAGTTTGTGTACGCTTCGAACCAGAAGATGTAGTTTATCAAACTGTAAAAATACTTGTAAAATTTTTAAACTGTAAAAAAACTTCGAAAAATTTCAAACTGTAAAAAATCTTAGAACAATTTCAAACTGTAAAAAAACTTTTTTTTAACATATATGGTTATATATGACATCACCTAAGGACTATATAATTATATATTAAATGCTCTTGAAAAAAAATTAAGTTTAGTTTAAGATATAATTTTATATAATTAAAGCTGACGTAATATATATTTTTATATAAAACGAAGTTTTGATACTTGTGCCTTATATAATTTTATATAATAACATCAACCATATTTATTTATATCTGAATTATCATCAAATAATGTGTAATTACATATAACTCCATATGAAAATTAAGAAAATCTGTTAACTTATATGTAATCATATAATGTTTTATATGATTGGATAAAATTATATACGTCTATATATAATTATTTCTACTCGGGATGGCTCCATAGAGCTTCTGTGAGCCAAATATAACAAAAATCAGTAGATCCTATTTAAGATTATCTTTCTTAAAAAAATATATCCAAGTTCCTAATGTTGTTGGAATTGAAGATACTGAGTTAAAAAAAAAACAAATTGAGGGGGTCCAATTCATGTGGCAAGAAGTGTACAATAAACTACTGTGCACTGTTGCGTATGATTGTTATTTAAATGTAATTGCAAAATCAAGTATACGCCTCTTATACAGCTTGCAAATAATTATAATTATAATAATAGTTCACCAACTTCAAATGAGTGTAAAAAAAAATGTGGCACTAAACTAAAAAAGCCTTAAGGGTTTTGTTATGATAAATGTTAATTAACTTTCATTTGCTTTTGGTGTCATCCCATTCCGATTTTGCTTGCTTCACTGTGTACTGTACAATTTTGATTGCACACTAAAAATCTCACCTTTGATTGCGGTATATATTGTACAATCGTCAATTTAAAGCACACACTATCAATTTAATTGTACAACACTGCAAAATTGTACAGTAATTACAGTGTGCAACACTCAAAATCGGAATGGGATGAAACCAAAAGCAAATACAAGATGACATATTCCATAACAAACCCCTCAAGGCTTTTTTCCAGTTCAGAGCTAGATTTTTTTTTTTACACGCATTTAAAGTTAGTGCACTTTTATTATAATTATAATAAATGATTGAAAATTGTATTAGTGGCGAATGATTAATATTGTAATTGCCTTTAAATAACAATCATACGCAACGGTGTCCAGTGTTTTATGTTAATAATTGCCTTTAAATAACAATCATACGCAACGGTGTTTTGTGGTTTATTTGAATAATTTGGCTATTCAGTAAAAATGTACTGGACCGATTGCAGCAAAATTCATACCAGTCATAGCTAAAGTAATTTTCAGCTTAAGTTTGGAAACTGGACCCTACATGTTCAATAAGGGCACAACCAGGGGTCTTTAAAGTAGGATATGTTTAGTACACACAAACTTTAAATGCTTTAAAATCGCCAACTTTAAATGCGTGTAAAATAAAATCTAGCTCTGACCTAAAAAAAGGCCTTGTGGGTTTTGTTATTGAAAACGTCAGCTTTCATTTGCTTTTGGTTTCATCCCATTCCGATTCCGGAATTTTGTATCACTGTGTTATTATTAAACGTGTGTACCAGCCTTAAGAAACATTTTTAATAATTTTTACCATTTTTTTTAAATAATTACCAAAGAAGTGGCAACACTGCCACATACATTAGTGACCAAACAAAAACTGTTTAAAGTTGTAAGCTCTGAGCGATAGCGGTAAATTGTGTGCTTTATGTTTTGTTTTTCATTACATATTCGTACTCATTTTATCGTACTCTGTAGTTGCAATCGCATTCGTCTGGGTTTTTTTTTTTTTTTTGTTGTCTTCTCAATACTCGTACCAGCTATGTACGAATGTATGTTCGTATGAACAACAGAAATGAATGAATATTGTTTATAAGCAAGCTGTATGGCCTTAATGAAGACAAGCTTAAATGTAAGCCAAGCTTTTAACACATATTGATAGATTGCTATGTATGTATGTGTGTTTACGACGCAGTAGTATGTTCGTGATGGAGTGGGTATTCACAAATTCATATGAAGCGAGCAGTTTTAGTTTATATTCGTGTGTTGTGTGAAGCGTGTTAGTTTATTTTTATATATTAAATTCGTCGTGTTGCCAAGATGGTATTGAGTTTCAAACAAAAACAAAAAAGAAAAAGAAAAAAACAAAAAATAATTACTATTTATTGGATTTTTCATAATAATAAAATTGAATAAATATTTTACAATTTAAAAATAACAAAATATTTGCCAAAACACAATTAATTAGATAAATTCGAATTTGATTTCGTTTTTTTTTTTCGTTTGATTTAATCGTGTTTAGTTAATCCATTGAATATTTCTATTCGTATATACACATGCAAAATTTGTCAATTGACCGATCATCATGATACTCTAGTAACGGTTCGATAATTTTCGTGATACGACGCCCAATTTCCGTTTGTTGTTCGATCGATTGATCTTTCGGTAGTATTATATCGGTTCGCCGATCAATCTGTCAAAGCAGATGACAAGTGATGTTTATTGAAAAAAAAAAGAAAAAATAATAAATAAAAAATAATCATACATACATACATATATGTATCTGTATATATAAAAAAAACTAAACAACCGTCATGGAAATTTGCCTTTCTCCACCTTGTACCACCATATACATACATACAAACATTTAACGTTTGTGCATAGATATGTATGTATGTATGTACATTCGATTGCTAAATAACGACTCACATCTCCACAATTGTATACATACATGTGTTAATTGTTATGTTCCCACATCAAAGAAAATGAAATAAAAAACAAACGAATGAAAAAAAAAAAACAAAACAAGTGCTCAACACTCATGCACTTACACAAAGAATGTTCACGAAAGAAAAATAAATTTTATGCAACTGAATTAAATATATCAAAGAAATAAAAAAAACTAGCTGTCCCAGTAAACTTTGTTTTTGGCTGGAAATATCTAAATAGCTTCATCCCCAGCGCCACCTATCAGGTCCATAGTTTAGGCTAGGTTGGAAGTGGCTGCTTACTTTTTATGTCATCACACACTGACTCTGAGGTCCGTTGTGATACTACGGGACTGTAATATGTTCTCCTACTAGTCCCTGCCGTCCTTATGAAACTCCTAAGATATTGAATTATGACATCCTACAAATCAGATAGTTTCGATAGTTTCCAACTCCTCCTCATCCATGCAACTCCTGCAAAAGTCATTTGACGACAAATTTAACCGCTCTGCGTGCTTTACTATAAGACAGTGCCCGTAATCTCTTATTTAGGGGCCCCTGTAGGTTAGTTGGTAGCGTGGTAGCCTATGAAACAGGAGGTCGTGGGTTCGATTCCCACAAAAAACCCTTGGTCGATTTCGCTACAACGAGACGACGGTCATTGTTACCAGTTCTCGTTTAGGTTTAAATTATTAAAAAAATGATTTGTAATTAGATTGGAAAAATAAATAAAAACTGATCTTTGGATCAAATTATTATTATTATAATCTCTTATTTTGGAAGCTGTAACAGCTTACTTTTGCGCTTCTGAATAAGAGAAGGACTTACACGTCCATCCATTTGCCTGTCTCTGATTTCTCTCCGTCAGGAAACAAAGCCGTAGATTTAGCTTGCAAGCCAACACATTCCAATTCTGTTGGAATCTGTAAGGTAGTTCCTAGACAAGCTCATCGGATTTGCCTTTCTCTGGAATGTCTCTGTGCTCTGGGACCCATATGAGTCGTATGTCAAACTGCTTGGTCATCTTATTTGTAGACGTGCGGCATTTAAGGGCAGATCTGGTTTGAGAAACATTGACTTCAGGGACTTGACCGCGGCTTGGCTGTCAGAATATATGTTGACTGCGGTTGTCGCAAGACATTGCAGACATCCACTTCATGATCTGCTAAAACCCTATCGTTTTCCAATGCCTGTTTACAGGAATATAAAGCAATCGTTGCTTTTCTCAACCGTATGTCACTATTACGGCTGAAATTTTACTTCATATCTAGAAATACTCCAAGATACTTGACTCCATCTGAGAAAGCGATTTCAGTGCCGGCCAGAGAAATAGGATCAAAAGCAGGAATCTTATTTTTCCTTGTTAACAAAACAAGCTCTATTTTACTTGGATTAACTTCCAGACCACAGTATTTTACCCATTTAGACAGATCTTTTAGAGAACCCTGAAGAATGCCGCTCGATGTTGCCAGGTACTGTCCCTTTACCGCTATCGCGACATTGTCAGCATATGCGACATGACAACCACGCGTTTCTAGAGAGAGCAGCATTGAATTCTGTGCCAGCCTCCACAGAAGCGGCGAAAGAACACATTGCTTTCGGGACAATTAAAAAAAAAAAAATAATAGAGGTATTCAGATACCTCTATTTATTTTGGAACGTTAAGTAGAATCGGTTGCAGGGTAACTTGATGCGTTCTGGAACCGATTATTTGGAACAATAACTTTTCTGGAACCATGAAAAAAAATGCACATCGGTTCTCATTTACTCAAAAAATATCGATACATCCCTAAATAACGGTATTTGGTTACTGTAGGGCAATGAATCGAGTGCGAATTATTGCAGTGCAATGACAAAGATAATGGAATAAATCTTCTTCTGCCCCATCGTCCCCACATTATCTGCACAAGTCATCTCTTATAAATTTCAACATATTCATATAACCTTTCAAGCCAATATGGCCTGTAATTAAACCTACATACTTCCTTAGATCTGCTTTTTCCATATAACGAAACGTTTTTTGAACACTTTTTCCGCCACAAGTCCACAGAGCCTTCGTTTGGATACAGTCGTGTATGCCTTTCCATTTTGAATCTTATTGGCGTTAAAAATGTTCATATAAATAGCATCCGTTTGATGGAAGAATTTTGCACATACGAGCTAGCTCGTCTGCTTTTTCATTTCCTGAAATATTTTGATGACCCGAAACCCAGCGAAGTCTTAAGAGTACCAGTGCCTTTAAAGCTGCTTGACTGCCGATGTAAATAATGATCGCACTAGAGTAGATCAGTCTCATCGAAATGATACCAGCTGCCTCTGACACTGCAAACAGTTCCGCCTGAAAAATATTTCAGCCGTCCTGTACCCTTAAACCATATTCAATTCCTAGTTCCTTACAGTAGACTTTATGTTCCCTGTTGCATATTGATCCATCAGTGTAACCCTGAAGAGAGCATTTTTCTGGGGGGGGAAGCTGCTAAAGAAAATACCTATTTATTTTATTCGAAAAATGGACCCTCTTTTAATTAGGGTCACCAAGAAAAAGCTGCTGCACAACCTTTCCGTTATAGAGTAACAGACAAAGGCTCCATGGGAATCGAACCCACAACCTCCGCACTTAATTCCAGCCGGCACGAAAAAAAACTTGAAAAAAAAAAAACGCACTGACTAATGACACAACCAACTATTGTTTTCTGGAAAATTTAATCATATTTTACACACTGTTTTTGCGTGCATGTAACTACTACAATTTCTGACGGATTTTACTAAAATACCTCTTATTTTCTTCATAATAAATCAGCCTTGAACTTGACATACCAAAATAAAATTTAAAAAAGTGTTAACTTACAAGGGAGGTTTTTCAAAGGCCACCCACCCATTGTCCTGAAACTTGCATATTGGAATGAGGGGATACAAATAAGAGTTACTTACCTATTTTTATTTAGCTGTCCAATCTCAAATTTAAAATCCAGTAAAAATTACTAATATTAGTACTTTGAAGATACTAAAAAAACTGGTGTATTACTGGTAATTAGTAACTTATTAGTAGATTTGGGTACAAAATCACTTACTAAAACGTTTACTGTAGAATTATTTTGAGTGTAGTTGATTGCGGTACAGTAAATCAAGTCAACCATGATTTTTTTTCAAATAATAATGAAAAAGAAAAAAAAAACTTTATATTTTCTCCCAGTTTTTTAAGTAATTGTAAACTTTTAGTCGTTTGCAGTCTTTGCATACAAAATAAAAACTGATCATGCTCCCATATTTAGTTTTTCTTGTTGTTTCTTCATACATTATGCACATAATCAAATTTTAAAGTTTTATTTCATTATTTTCTTGTAGTACGTGTTTTTTCTTCTTTTTTAATTTGTTTCCGCTAAATAAATAAAATGCAAGTAAAAACTAAAGAAATAATAACAAAGTAAAATCGAAAACAATAAAGTTTCTCTCAAAAAACCTAAAACGAAATAAAATAAAATAAAATAAAACGCCCGAACTAATACACTTTCAAAAATTAATATTATTTCATTATAAATACAATTTTGTTATTTCTATGTGTATGTGTTTGCGAATTAAATTTATATATATAAATAAAAAAAAAGTCTCACTATATATTAATTAAATTAAAAAATAAAACTAACTAAGTGTCACGAAAACTCCAGCGTATTCGCTTTCTATTATTAGTTAAAAACAGTGGAATTTTTTTGACCTTCATGTCAAATACATATGAATAATGAAATATTATTTTTTTGCCATCCGATTTTATCAAAATCAAGTGAGAGTGTTAAATTCGGCTGCGGCGAATCTTTGATACCCTCAGAAATGTAAAATATCTAAAAAAAAGGGAAGGGGGGTGAGGACTGGGTTGTTATTTGGTTTTGGTAGGGGACATGGGGGCATCTCACTAATCCATAACAAAAACTTTATGGGGTCCTAAATCCGTTTTTCGATGCGTTACACACGAAATGACAAAGTGAGTATAACCCATACTGTACACTCAAAAAAAAGTGAACTAAAATTTGGGAAAATTAACTCAATTTTGAGAAAAAGAGGGAATGATTTGGCTCCAAAGATTTTTTTTCTTGCTTTTAGTTCATAATTTTCCCAAAAATAAGGAAAACAAAGTTATTTAATTTTAAGCCAATTTTAACTAGAAAATGGGAAAAATTATACTTCACATTTTAGAAATTGATTGGGTCTAGACCCTGGACCCATGGGTTCGGACCCCATTTAACTCGAGACCCCGTTGGGTCCTTTAAGGGTCCCCGTAGATTTTGAACCAAAACTTCTGTCCGTTTCGCTCTAACTTGCTTAGTTTTTGAGATACGGTAATGAGGGGCCTGATAGGGTCTTGAGAATCTTAAAAACCGGAAAAACTATTAATCGGAGGGCTTTTGGGTATTTTGCGGAAGTGTTCTACGAGTCAAGAGCTACAAAAATGCCGTTGGACGTTTTCTCGTGTTGGCAGTATTTACCGAGATATGTGTATATTAGAGTTAATTTTGAAAATTTGATCTGCGGATATCATCATTTTTTTGAAGGATTAAGGGGAACTAAAAAGAATGGCGGTATTTTTTTGGAAAAAAAATCGTTCCTTGGGGTGGTTCAACGCATCTGAAAACGCGAATTTTGAGGTGATTTTTCTGCAGAGAAAAAACGGCTAAATATATCGCAAATCTGATTTCACCAGTCGATTCTACAGCAAAAAATAATACAATGGTGGTTTTTCAAACTTTAAAAAAAAGTTCCAAAAACCCACCACAGAGGGCGGAAATATAAGGTTTTTCCATTTTCATTTTAAATTATTTTTTTAAATATGTACAATTAAAGAGCATTTTCAGCTTAACAAAATGGTACCAAATTTTCCGTTCTATCACAACCCGTTAAAAAGTTATAAGCTCTCAAAAATGGACAAAAACACGTTTTTTGATAACTTTGACCTCAATTTTCTCGAAAACATGACGTGATAGAAAAAATTGGAAACTAGATTCAGAATCAGCATCGAAATGTTAATCGAAAACAAGTTTTATGATCCCAGAATATCATTCAAAAACATCATCAAAAAATGATCTCAATAATGCACAAAAATGCGTTTTTTTGTGAACTTTGACCTCAATTATCTCAAAAACCTGACGTTACGGAACATTTTGGAAACCAGATTTGGAATCAGCATTGAGATGAAAATCGAAAACGAGTGTCCAGACCGCTGACCCATCCAAAAATTTTTCAAGTTTCGGTCAGTGTTTTATAATTTTGCCATTAGAAACAAAACTTTGAAGCCTTATAACTTTTTAATGGGTTGTGATAGAAAGGTGCTTTATGTACCAATTTTCTTAGCAAAAACTGACTCTTCATCGTGCATGATTAAAAAAATAATTTAATTTTTTTTTTAAAAAATCGATTTTTTCCGCCCCCTGCTGTCGGTTATTGGAACTTTTTTTAAGAGTTCAAAAAACTGCTATTATTTTAATTTTTGCTGTAGAATCAACTGGTGAAATCAGATTTGCAATATATGCAGCCGTTTTTTCTCTGCAGAAAAATCAGCTCAAAATCCGCGTTTTCAGATGCTTTGAACCACCCCAAGGAGTGAAAATTTTTCCAAAAAAATATCGGCATTTTTTTTAGCTCCCCTTAATCCTTTAAAAAAATGATGATATCCGATAAACAGATGAAGTGACATAGTCACCAAACGAACTCTAGTGTATATATATAATCTCGGGAATTTCAAATTTTAGATCTAAAATTAGGGTCTTGAAACCCCGACAGATATGCAGAGCTAGGCTATTCCATATTTTTCTTTGTAGTCTTTCTTTTGAAAATTTCATCCTTTTCGCTCTATCTCGCTTAGTTTTCGAGATATCGCCATTTTGAATTTTTAACTAAATTCTAAGAAGTTTTTTCTAAATTTTCAGAAGTCATTAACTAAATTCTAAGAAGTACACTTCCTCAATTCAAAGAAGAGAAATACGATGAAGTTTTTTTTAGTAAATTTTAACTAAACTTGAACTAAATTGTTTTTTAAGAAATATGTCTTAAAAATAAAGATACGATTCTTAGATTTGTGGAAAATTTCTTTGGCAGTAAGAATTTTTTTCCTAATATTTCAAAAATCCATTTAAAGAAAACTATGAACTAATTATAAGTAAATGAACTAAAATTTTTTCCTTATAGTTAAGAAAATTTCTCATTTTTAAGTTAAATTTAACTAAATTTTAGGAAAATTCATGATAAATTTTCAAAGACATTTTTTCCTTAAATTTAGTTATGTCTTTTTTTTCAGTGTAGTTGGAACTAGAGATGGGATCGTGAGTGACTTTTCAATCACGATCACGCACGCTCACGAAAAAAAAATTGTAATCACGCACGATCACGCACGAAAATTTTTTTTCTGCTCACGCACGCTCACGTGAGTAGAAAAAAAATTAATCACGCTCTCGACGTAATCACGATCACGAAATACTCACGAATTAAAATATGTAAAAAAAGTATGCCATATTTTTTTATGCATTACCTCGTTGGGAAGGTCCTCGAGCCATCCGTGGTGATGGCTCGCTGACATGTTAGAGTCACACCTGACATCCCCATGACATCTCTATATACCGAGTTGAGGACAGTTTCATAAAAAATTTTAAAATATCCTCAATCATAATCAGCAGTTCTCAGGGGGTGCTGACATTCCCATGACATTTCCCCTAAGTCGTGTTTGTGAAAATGTATAATATAGGTCATACGAAAATGCAAAAAATCTTCGTATTTCTATTAGATTTTACTTCCATCCATTTTTCTGTATAAATTATAATTTAATTATCTAATTATAATTATCATATTAAGAAATAACTTTTCGACTTTTCGACTTTTCGATGTTTCCGATGTTTTTCTCAGAAATTGAAAAGTTCCCAGATTCAGGTCCATCTTAAAGTATGACGCTGGGCACATAAGAATTTCGGGCCCCGCTGGAAAGCATGCTTTTGGTACAAATTAAATTCATGTTTTAAGAAAAAGAAACTAAAAAAAATATATTGAGGTAATTTTTCTTTACTTATTAAAACCATGATATTCGTGAAAAAAATTGGTTTTAATAAGACGTTTTCTATCTCAGAATCTGAGACATTTTCTGTACCAACAATGTCTCAGAATCTGAGAATATTTTTATACGAAAAACGTCTCGGAATCTGAGAGTTTTTCAATACGAAAAGTGTCTCAAAATTTGAAACTTTTTATTTTGGAAAAACTTCTCTGAACTTTAGACTTTTTAAAATCTCAGAATCTGAAACTTTTTCAGTACGAAAAATATTTCACATTCTGAAACTTTTTATGTAGCAAATATTTCTACGGATTTGATTTTTGATTTACTTTTGATATATTACAAATATCTCCTATGAAAAATTCAAGAAAACGTAACCAAACAAAAAAAATCTGGGAAACAATTAAAATCACGAAAAATTCACGCAAGAATTTTACTCACGCACGACCACGCACGAACTTTATTTTGTTACTCACGATCACGCACGCTCACGTGAGTAGAAAAGATTTACTCACGATTCACGTGATTCATGCGTGATCTCTAGTTGGAACTAGAGATGGGCGCTGGTCACGTGATTTGCGTAATTCATGTGAATCACGCGTGAGTGTGAGTGATTTTCATTTCAATCACGTGAATGTGAGTGAGTGTGAGTTGAAAAAAATGTGAGTGAGTGATTAGTGAGTGAGTCATTTATTTTTTACGTGAGTTTGCGTGATTAGATTTTTTGATTTGCCCAATTTTTTTTTTAATTTTTGTAAAAATTTTTCTTTTGGATTGTTTTTTCCTTTTGGTAAGATAATTTTATTGCGTGAGTAGATTTTGCGTGACTCACGCGTGAGCGTGATTGAATCTAGCGTAAGTCACGCGTGAGCGTGAGTAAGTTTTTTATTACTCACGTGAATGTGAGTGAGCGTGAGTAAAAAAAAAAGTTGCGTGAGTGATTAGTGAGTGATTCGATTATTTTTTGCGTGAGCGTGAGTGAGTGTGAGTCGAAATCCACTCACGCGCCCATCTCTAGTTGGAACCAATGGGTTCGAGTGTAGGACTTTGTCCTTCGTCTGACTTAAAAATATTCTTTTGTTTAACAAAAATACAAAAAAAAATCGCTAAAAATTTCATTTTTCAGAGGTTGGTGTAGTTTTTCATTCGGGAACTTTTTTCTGTTAAATTTTGCTCATTTTCAAACTTAACTAGCCTTTGATCATTCGTCGTGCCCAATTGCACGAGTCTAGCTAAACACCATATTTTTCCTAAGGTGACAACCCTTTTTAATCCCTAGGATAGCACCTGAAAGAATAGGTTGAACTGAGGTTTCGGAACTTGTTAACATATATTTATTGCATATTAATGTTTTCAAAATTTCATAAGCTTGTTCAAGCGGAAAGCAAATAATTTTATTCCGCGGACGTTATTTACAACCTAAAGTTTTGAGCGGGAAAAAGCTGTCTGTGCCAAAATAGGATTAAAAAAAATATACTTGCCCACTCATATGTCAAATTTGTATTCCAAAACAACAAAAAATTGTATGAAGTTTATGTTAACGAAATTTTTCGGTTCTAAACACAATTAAAAAATAAACAAATTTCAAATTAACTACTTTTGTTGTTAATTTAAAAATTTATAGAATCGTTAAAACGACCGACAATTCTCGTTAGTTAACGTATCGATAATTTTGTTAAAAATGTTACTGAATAGCACCCGATGTTGTCACCATTTTAACAAAACCTGACCTTGATTGAAGAGGGGTTTGAATGAAACATTAACTCTTAAAAGGCTTAATTAATTATGCTATTTAGCTTAATTCAAAACGTAGATCTTTTTTACTATTTGTATTTAAAATTTTTTTATGCTCAAAAAAAAAGATTTTTTTATGTGTTTTTGCATTTTTAGAATTTAACGTCGTATATTTTTTATTAAAATCAAAAAAATAAAAATCTGGCTACAAATTAATTATATGAACTAAAATCGGTTCACTCGTGTTTTCTGTAGCGTGACAGCCGATTTTGTTTTTTACGAAAACACTATAAGGAAATGATAACCATGGAAACCCTGGCAACCCTTTTTCTTAAATACTTCAATATGTATCTTTCTAATACAGGAAATAAAAAAGAGTTTTTAAGGTTGAACCCCCTTAAAGGTTGTTCAAGTAGTACTCTGTTCGATTTCATGGGAAAAAATCTGTCAAACTCCATTTAAAAAAATATATTTTGGAAACGCGAGGAATTATAGAGAAATTGTTAAAAAAAGTTTTCACGCATTTTTATTATACAAGACTATTTTAATTGTGGTGAAAAAGTGACATTCCAGTTTTGTTTTGATAGTTTATTTCTTAGAATTGTCAAAAGTTGTTGATTTATACATTTTTTAATTACGATTTGAGGCATTTAAAGTTTTAAGTGAAATTTTCACCGTGAAAAACAGATTACTAGTATTTACTCGAAAAAGTTTATTTGCAGCCAAGTTTTAAAATGTGACAAAGAACAAAATATTTTATTTGCTCTACTTCATTGTACGTTCGGTGTATAGATATTAGATGTGCAATTGTAGTAAATACATGTTTATGCCCGTGCTCGATAGAAGCTAATTCTACAAACTTGTTTCTTTCTATTCCATCAAGGTTATGTCAGGTGCATTTACATACTTGCATATACTATTGACTTTTCGAACTAAAATAACTGCTCTTTCAAAAAATGCACTTAAATCATTAGACTATCGAACTTGTACTCATACCAGAACTTCAAAGAATGAATTTAAAAAAAGATAAAAGCTAACGAAAGAGTAGAATAATTTAAACAGCATTTGTTTTTTTAAGCTTTACATTGTAAAGTTTACAACAACATGGTTGGAGAACAATTTTCAATGTACATTAGGGTTGTAGCGAAATGTATGGGGATTTTTTTTTTTAAATTGAATATTTCCCGGTTAGAATATTGTGCCACATGGTCTTAAACTGATGTAGAACAATTTTGAACTAAATCGGATAAATTTAACCCGTGCGCCATTGAGGTCAAAGTTCACAAGAAAAAAATTTTCAAATTTTTTCTTCGATTTTTTATTTATTTATTTTTGAATGTTAGTGAGCTTAAAAGCTTAAAAATGGGAAAAAACTATTTTTGATCGGATAAGTTTTCAATTCCAAAAGATACTAAAAAAAATAATTGAGGCTGGTTGGGGACTTATTCGTAAAAGTACAATTTTTTTTTTAGTTTTGACAAGCATACATTAGAAATTTTTTTCGCTCTTCAAAATAGGTTTTCTTTGTTTATTTATTTATATTTTGGTGACATCGAAATTAAGGTCTAAAATATTGCCAAAACTCCATTTTTGCAGTTTTTGACACCAGTTTTAGACCAAAATACGGTGTCACAAAAAAAAAGATTTAATCTATTTAAGTACAAGAGCGACAACAAATCTTTAATGAATGTTTGTCAATACTCCAAAAAAAAAAAATTTTTTTAGAGCAAGTGACCAACCATCCTTAAATTTTTTTTTCGGAGTCGATTTTAGAATTGAAAAACTAGTCCGATCGAAATGGAATTTGTTTACCGTTAATAAGCTAATAATGCTTTCTAAAATTCAAATATAAAAAAAAAAAAAAAAAAATTTGTTGCTTGTATGGATTTTTTTTTACAAGTGAACTTTGACCTCAATTGAGTACGGGATAAAGTTGCCCGATTTGACTAAAATTTGTCACCCTAATGTACATATAATTTCATAAGCGCATATATGGTCCATTACACTGCTAACAAATCAAAGGTTTCTGGCTTGACTCCCGTTTGAAGTTCCATCGAAAATTTTTAAAGATTTTGACTCTCTTATTCTAAATCTGTACTCCTTTTCATCACGTCTAAAATTTTATTAAAATTTTTGTTTTTTTGAAAGCTTGAACAGCAGCCATTAAAATTGGATCCTGTTGAGCGATGTAATTATTCATAACCTCAGAAGAAAAACTGTCGAGTAACTCCAATTTTACAAAATTTCGGTCACAAGAAAATACAAAGTATTTTTTTAAAATCTGTATTTCGACAAATAACTTTGTCAAATATCTGTCGAATTAAGATTACATTCATTTTACAGAGTATTTAACAGATTAATTATTTTGAGTGTTTATAAAATAAAAAAAATATTTAAATAAAACTCAATTTTTAATTTTTATGTATAAAAGAACAAGTTTGTACGATTTTGACTCGTTGAAGATTTGACAAAATAATAAATTTTAAAAGATTCTCACTTTGCATATCACGGTTCATATTTTTGCGGAAAAATGTTTAAAAATTTTAAAAATATATAGGGTTTTCACAGTGACGATTAAATTTGCCTTTTTTGTTTGGTATTTGGCAAATGTGCCAAACGTCAAAACAATGCCAAGTTGGCATATTTTTCTTAAAATGCCCAACTCAAACCTTGTCTAAAAATAAAATGCCAGTGTGCAAATGAAAAAAAGCATAAAAATGAATATAGCTGTGATTGTTTATGCTAAAATTTCGAATGCGGCAACAAAAACATTTATACAAAAAGAAAAATACAGATTTTTGTGTTTATTTTAAAATTGTGAATGTAAAAAGTTATTAAGGTTATTTTGTGCAAATTATTAACAAAAAGTGCGTTCACGATATGTAAAGAAAAAATGGTGGCAAATACTTGACGTTTAGTAAAATGGCAAATTTGCCAAATACCCACTAAAAATGGCAAATTTAATCGTCACTGTGAAAACCCCAATAGTAAAATTAAAAACTATGAATTTTTAAGAGCAAAAATGTGCAAATCTCCACTTCGCATTGAGTTTAGTTAAAATCTACAAAATGCTGATAAATCTGCGAATCTGACAACAGTGGTCAGTAGTACCATTTTCACTTTTAATTTTACTTTTTTTTTTGTTTTTATTTAAAATTCTCTTATCATTGTCAACATAATGTTGGTTTATTTAATCGGCTTAAAAGTTTTAGATGAATTTTAACACACATTTCTCGTTTGTTGTTATTGTCGTCATTGCTGTTGAGCTCAAAAGCTATCACACACTCTCTATCAAATACAACCAGTCTACAGACAGTGTTGCCACCAAAGAAAATTTAAATTACACATGGAAGCAGTCAAAATTACTTATGAACATTTAAATTAAACATACAACATTAATTTATTTTCAACTGAAGAAGAAAAAAAAAAATTTCCAAAAGAGGAGTTTTAAATTATTGTTTCGACATGATGTCCTTTCTAATTTTTTTTAACAAATTTTTTTCTTACTACTTTCAAAAATTTTTAAAATAAAGTTAATAAAGTTAATGTTATTATAGACATTAGAGAAGTCAAAAATAAAAAAATTAGGATTCGATCCTAGAGGGGTGCAATGTAAGACCGACCCCACCTTAATTTTTACTCCCCAACATTTTTTCTGAACAAATCTGCTCCATATCTCCACTCCTTAAGGGGTTTCCATACAAAGGTTACGTTTTTATGAAATTAGCTACCATCGCTCTAACTGTCTTAAGGATGCCCCTAGAGGAGTCAAATGTATATCCGACCCCAATATGTGTTTAACCCCAACATTTTCTCAAAACATACCCAGCAAAAACTTCGCTTACCAAGTAATTAACTTAAGGGGTTAGCAAAAATATGAGTAACTAGTTACCTCCGAATTTCAATGTTAATTACTTTAACGCGGTCATTGGAGGTAACCACATTTTGCCTTTTTGGCGTAAAGTAATGCTAATGGTAATTAGTAGTATTCAAAGCCATTACCACGTAAGCGAGGCAGCAAGGGGTACCCATTACCAGTTTTTGCTGGGTATCTACCCACTAAAATTTTTTTATTTTTTATAAACTTCTGCCAAATAAAATGTAAGAACGACCTCATTTTTGTAGAACAAACCTACCCCCTTATATCCATTTCCTAAGATAGCTTCCATACAAAGGTTACATTAAAAAAAGTCGAGCAAAAAAAATATTTTATTGGTTTTTTTTCACAGTGGGTTAAAGTTGATTTTCGGGTCAAAAATGGGTAATTTTTAATGGGCCTGGTGGGCGCAATATTAACACCTCGGCCTCCATTTTTATACCCTCCACTTAGTGATAGAGGGTATATATAAGTTTGTCATTCTGTTTGTAACTCATCGAAATATCGGTCTGGGACCCCATAAAGTATATATATTCATGATGCCCGATCGATTTTAAGACATTCTAGCGATGTCCGTCTGTCCGTCTGTCTGTCTGTCTGTCTGTCTGTCTGTCTGTCTGTCTGTCTGTCTGTCTGTGGAAAATGCTGTAGCGGACAAAATATTGCACAGAGATGATTGAAACTTAACATATTTATTGGAAGTTCTCCCGAGAAGTTTGGTATTGCATTTGAGCGATATCGGTTCAGTGGTTCAAAAGTTATGAACGAAAATGTAAGCACACCTCAAAAATTTCAGTACATTCAACATAACCTAAAAATACAAAATGCTTTAATTCGGCTTCTGGTTGACATATGTGAACATAATTGAACACCAAATGGTATTTAAACAAGTACGAACATATTTTTTACAAAAAAAAAGAAAAAAATCGCGGATTTTTTTTTTTTACCAAAATTTTTTTTCGCGGAAATTTAAAAAAAAAAAAAAAATTTCAAAAGTAATTTCCTTTTAAATAAAGTTTTTTGCAATAATCTTTTTGAAATTGTGGAGGGTATCACTACATTCGGCAAGGCCGAATTTAACTTTTTTACTTGTTTTAAACTCATATACCTGAAGTTACCTTTCAAACTAGTCAAAATGTTCTGAACGAAACTTTTTATCTATAGTCACGACAAAAAAAATCGTATTTTTTAAAATTAATTTTTAACTTTAAAACAGTGTAGCTTCTGCATAAAACAAGATATGGCTTACAATTAGTTTTTTTTTAATTAAAAATCTATCTACACCATTTACAGATGTAATTCGAAAAAGATCAATTGTAATTCGAAGATTCTATTTGTAATTCGAAGATTCCATTTGTAATTCGAAGATTCCATTTGTAATTCGAATACTCCAATTGTAATTCGAAGATTCCATTTGTAATTCGAAGATTCCAATTGTAATTCGAAAAAGATCAATTGTAATTCGAAAAAGATCAATTGTAATTCGAAAAAGATCAATTGTAATTCGAAAAAGATCAATTGTAATTCGTAAAAGATCAATTGTAATTCGTAAAAGATCAATTGTAATTCGAAAAAGATCAATTGTAATTCGAAAAAGATCAATTGTAATTCGAAAAAGATCAATTGTAATTCGTAAAAGATCAATTGTAATTCGAAAAAGATCAATTGTAATTCGTAAAAGATCAATTGTAATTCGAAAAAGATCAATTGTAATTCGTAAAAGATCAATTGTAATTCGAAAAAGATCAATTGTAATTCGAAGATTCCATTTGTAATTCGAAGATTCCATTTGTAATTCGAAGATTCCAATTGTAATTCGAAAACCAACGGGTAAAATCGTTTCTTACGCCTTTAAAAACATTGTGTTTTGTTGATTTACTCGTTGGTTTTCGAATTACAATTGGAATCTTCGAATTACAATTGGAATCTTCGAATTACAAATGGAATCTTCGAATTACAATTGATCTTTTTCGAATTACAATTGATCTTTTTCGAATTACAATTGATCTTTTACGAATTACAATTGATCTTTTTCGAATTACAATTGATCTTTTACGAATTACAATTGATCTTTTTCGAATTACAATTGATCTTTTACGAATTACAATTGATCTTTTTCGAATTACAATTGATCTTTTTCGAATTACAATTGATCTTTTTCGAATTACAATTGATCTTTTACGAATTACAATTGATCTTTTACGAATTACAATTGATCTTTTTCGAATTACAATTGATCTTTTTCGAATTACAATTGATCTTTTTCGAATTACAATTGATCTTTTTCGAATTACAATTGGAATCTTCGAATTACAAATGGAATCTTCGAATTACAATTGGAGTATTCGAATTACAAATGGAATCTTCGAATTACAAATGGAATCTTCGAATTACAAATAGAATCTTCGAATTACAATTGATCTTTTTCGAATTACATCTGTAAATGGTGTAGTTTTCCAATGAAATTAGTTTGAAATAAATCGGAATAAATTCAGCCAAAACAGGAGCTTGATCGGTCACAATTCGAAATTTCTTTTTAAAATGGCTCTATCACGGAAGTTTAAGAGATAATAACACTCTTAAGCAGTTGTTTTTTAGGCGTGTTTAGATATAATTTTTTAAGAAATTTGATAACAATCAAAAAATTATCAAGTGTTTGTATGTGTCCCCCATTTAACCGCTGTGCTACAACTTTCAAACGTTAGCTATGACCATTTTAAATTTCATGGCTATCCGTCCAGTACTTACTGTGCATCACTTAGATCCAGGGTGGGCGTGGATATAAAAAGTTTATTTAAATAATCCGTCCTGTACTTACTGTGCATCACTTAGATCCAGGGTGGGCGTGGATATAAAAAGTTTATTTAAATAATCATAACATTGTAAAAATTAAGTGCAAAAATCATATAAATTAGTTTGTGTCCCCAAAGCCTCCGGCCGAGAGTCCCCCCTCCCCCTAAAATCAAAACGTTTCTGACAGATTTTTTTTTTAAGTTGCTTACAATCAAATATTTAAAAAAAAACACATTTTGGGGATCAAATAAAATCTATTTGTTTTATATTTTTAGTAGGGTATTTATTTAAAGCCAAGAAAAGTTGAAAAATTGTAAATACTTAATAACCAGAACAAATCACTGTTAGTTTTGGATTTTTTTTTTTATATTTGAAACTGTTTCAAAATCACGTTTATTTAGTTTACGTAATGTTTCCGTTAAATAACAAAAAGAAAGCCTTTAACAACAAAAAAAATCATATTTTTGTAAAAAAAAATATTGTTTGAAATTATATTTTACGAGAAAATAAAAATTAATAATAGTTTTACCAAAAAATAAATATTTTTAACCCGAAAGAATAAAAACGTTTAAATAAAATTGTAGAAAAAACACTTTTAAGCTCAAAAAGCAACAAACACGTAACTGTGATAAAAAGAAATTAAAAAAAATGTTCGAAAAAATTTTGTGGTTTGTGATTTTCGCTATCAAATTCTGTTCGAATTCGTCTACCAGCAGCGGAATTAAAAACAAATAGAAAAATTAAATTCGACTTACAAGGGAAGTCTCCCTGGTGTCACCCTCCGATCTTCATGAAATTTGGATATGTTGTTAAAAACGAAAATTAATTCGACACGTTTTTTTTTTTTAGCGGCCCAAACTCATTTTTAAGGGGGGTCGATTTGTATGGGGGAAATTGACCTTTTTCATTTTTTTACGATTTACGCCTATTTAAACAAAATTAATATAGGCATGTGTGGTATCAGATTAAAGGTATTAAAAATACCTATCTCGTGGTGCTAACAACGGGCCAAAGAAGTTAATATTTTACGACTTTTAACAAAAATGTCCTAAAATTTTGGTATTTTACTCAATATGACGTTTTGCATGATTGGACACGTTCTTAACACACGTAGATAGGTTTTCCAAAGACCTTTCATTTGGTATGTAACATGACTAGGTTTCTTTGCATAATATAGGAGATAAACGAAAAAAACTGAAAAATGACCTTGTCTTCCCCCCTACTTTTTACCCCCTAAATATGAATTTGGGCCGCTAAAAAAAAATACGTGTCCCTTTATTTTTTCTGATCTACAAAATAAAACCAATTCCATAAAGATCCGCGGGTGACACTAGGGAGACTTCCCTTGTTAGTCGAATTCATGAATACCATACACAATGCCCTTATAAAGTGATAGTAAATTTCCTAACGTGAAAAAGTAACAGTTTTGATTCGTTAGAAATATTTTATTTTTAGTAAAAAACTTTTTTTAGTAATTTTTGTTAAAAAAAATACTCATTTTTTTTGAGTGTATTTTTTAATGTAAAAATATTTTTGACTGACAAAAATACTTTGTAAAATATTTTTGTGACTTACCAAAGTTTTAAAGGCTTTATTAACGGTTGTTTTAATACGTCATTTACATAATACATTTAAGGTGAAACCAATCTGAAATTCACGATTTTGCTTATAACTTTTGAACCACTATGGTTCCAAATCAATTTTTTTTTTGCATAAATTCCAAAAATGAAGCAAAGTCGCTAGTTTTGATCTGGAATGCTTTTTTTATCTCTTAACGCAATCAAAGAACGATTTTCAAAAAAAAAAAAAAAATAAAAAAAATTTTTTTTTTTGGGAATTTTTTTTTTTTTTTTGTTTGAAAAAAAAAAAATTTCCACAATAATATATTTATAGTAGTCAGTTAGCTCGGCCGAAGGCAAACAAATTATAGTTAAAAAAATATAAAGATGTGTCACGCAAAAAACAGAAAATTTTGACGAAATTTGTGCTAAACTAAAATGACAATTTTTTTTTTTTTTTTTTTAAAAGAAACAACACTCAGGCAATGCTGCCTATCAATTACTACTGTAACCGTGATGTTTCTTTCGGAAAGGGGATAGAAGAGAGATGAAAGATTTGAAAGATAGAAGGGCTTCAGTATGGCAACACTGTAATTGCGCGTGAGTACAGTTGTTGCATCGCCATCTGTTATTGATCTGGCGAATTTTTTTTGAAGCTGTGTTTAATAGCCATTATTTTATTATTTTACTTCGTTGACGTTTTTTTTAGTGCTATTTATCAACGAAGGAGGGTGCTGCGATAGATATTAGTTATAAATAGAAACTAATAAATATCTGAAAAAAATGTTGTTCTGCCTGAGCCGGGAATCGAACCCAGGCTTGCTGGCTAGTAGTCCAACGCGCTAACCACTAAGCCACAGCACCCTCTAGAAAACACTTTCGCATTTAAAGACTAATGCAAGTTCGTTCCCAAACATGACGGATGGACATCGCAAGATCAACTTAAAATCGATCGAGGATCATGAATATATATACTTTATGGGGTCCTACAGCAATATTTCGAGGTATTACAAACGGAATGACAAAATTATATATACCCTCTATCACTAGAGTGGATGGTATAAAAATGTAGGTTATGTCAAATGTACCAAAGTTTTCGAGGTGTTCTTATATTTTCGTTTATAACTTTTGATCCGTTCAACCAATATCGCTCAAATGTAATACCATACTTCTCGAAGTCATCGCTGTTACTTAATGGGCCCAGACATTTTTTTCAAACGGAATATTGGGTCCCAGTCCAAACATGGACCGATTGGATCTATATTTTGTTAGATCTTTAATTAGTGTAGAAAACACACACATATAAAATTTTAGTGGAATTGGTTTATTTTTGTTGCCAATAGACTGATTTAACTAAATAATGGTCGAAATTTTAAAAAATAATTCAATTATATTTAGATTGGATTAGCAAAGTACACGTTTAACACCTACAAATAAAATTTTAATGAAATATTTTGCATTTTAATGAATTTTAAGGAAATTATGTAAATATATCGGTAGGGTGGTTTGTATGGGTACTACAAGAAGGACTAATCAGATTCCTTCAAAATTTGGAACAATGATTTGTGCATACAGAATAAGATTACCCGCCAAGTTTCACGATACCAGTTATAAAAGGTCATTAAGAGTTACTTAAACCATATTTAAAGGAGACGTTTGTATGGGGGCTAGGTCTTAACGTGGACCGATTTCCAATTTCAATAGGCTTCGTTCTTGAAACAAAAATCGCTTTAGTTTAAATTTTCATGTCAATCGATTGAAAATTGCGACCTACATAGTGCTTAAACCGTTTACATGGACAGAAGAACGGACGGACATCGCTAAATCAACTCAAAAAGTAATTCTAAGTCGATCTGAACTCATTATACTCTGTACCACATAGTGGTGTAGGATATAAAAAGCAAAACCACCAAATTTTTCTTCTCTGGTAATTCAACATAAAGTGGTAACACTGTCTATTTCACTTCTTTGCTGCTTCATATTTGTATTCTGTGCTTTTCGTTCTCATTTTTTGTTGTTATTAATAATGCAAAGTTGACCCACAAAATGGAAATTTACATTTTTATCACATACTCGTACATAGAGTACGCAAAATTTATCCTACATCATAAGGTGCTCTGGTAAGACGGGTTTCGGCGTACAAGTACCTTTATATCGTCGGCTGAAATATAAACAAGGCAACTAATACATTTCTTTATCTATTTTATTTTGTCAGTTAATTTTTGTGGTTCAAAAATTTTGAAATTGTTGAGTTAAAGAAAAATAAAATTAAAGCTGTGTTTACTTCATAGGATTTTCGGTATGATTAAACGAACTATCGTCGATGTTTTGCATGTGTACCGAGAGAAAATCATACCGAAAATCCTATGATGTATACACAGCTTAAGCGATGTCTTGCGAAAATTGTTCGATTTTACTATGTTTGACTACGCCTTTCTCGTCTATTTTTGTGATATTTCTAAAACTAAGCGAGATAGAGCAAAATGGATGAAATTTTCAAAAGAAAATACAAAAATAGAATAGCCCAGATCTTTACTCCATTGGCCTTTTATTTGTAATTTAAAATTTAGAATTTTGGAGATTTTATAAATGCCGTCGTCCAAAAAACCGCCGATTTTCAAAAACCGGTTTTCGGTTTATTCAAAAAATCTAAAATTTTAAAACCCGGTTTTGGTTTCGGGTTTTATATAAAAAACCGGTCAACCGGTTTTTTCTGGTTTTTTGATCATTTTAGATTTATATTTAAAAAAAACGAAATTTGTTAATTAAATAGAAGAAAATAAAATACAAAATTATTTTATTAACTTCACTTCACTTAAAACATAAAAAACGTTTGTTTTTATATTCTAAAATAATTATGGTATTCACTTCAGAAATTTTTGGCCCTTGCAACAGTGCAATATTGCAACTTTAAAAAAAAATTTTTTTTATTTTTTTATTACCTTTTATATGATGCGTCGTTGCAAGAAAATATATGCAATTTATTTTAGTAGTCATACAATTGCTTCTATTCATAAAAAACTAGCAAAAAAGTTGTTGACGTGAATTCCATTAATGTTTTAGAAATAAAAAGCAATTTTTGAGTTCTGGTTGTTTTAAAATTTTTGATTATTTTCAATAAAACTTGATTTTTGTTAAAAATTCACGTTCAATTTTTGTTTAGCAAAATATCGTTCAAAATTTTGGACCAAAGTGACACCAATGTTTTGGTTTTTCATATAAAAATAAACCGGTTAAACCGACCTAAAAACACCGGTTTTTCGAATAACCGAATTTAAATAAAAACCGAAACCGGCCGGGTTTTTAAAAATGAATAAACCGGTCCACCAGTTTTCGGTTTCGGTTTTTGGATACTCTACGTCAGACACGACGAAAAGTCCAACGGAATTTTTGTGGTTTTTGACTCGAACAACAAGACTGAAAAATACTGAGCAAGGAAGAGCGAAACGAACAAAAATTTTGGATCAACATCTTACAGAACCCAACAGGGTCTGAAGCCAACGGGTTCTGAACTCAATACAGTCCTCAAATGTGTATGAACCAAACTGAACACAAATTTTTTACATCATTTGTTATTCGAAGATTTCATTTGAAATTTGAAGATTCCATTTGTAATTCGAAGATTCCATTTGAAATTCGAAGATTCCATTTGTAGATCGTAGATTCTACTTGTAATTCGAAGATTCTACTTGTAATTCGAAGATTCTTCTTGTAATTTGTAGATTCTACTTGTAATTTGAAAGTTTCATTTGTTATTCGAAAATCCAGTTTGTAATTCTAAAATTCCAAATGTCATTATAAAAAAAGAGCAATTGGAATTCGAAAAAGGTCAATTGTAATTCGAAAAAGGTCAATAGTAATTCGAAATAGATCAATTGTAATTCGAAAAAGATTAATGGTAATAACCCGAGTAAAAATTTTCTGATATAATTATATATAATTTGATACAATCTTATATAAGTTAATATGCTTCCATAAAAAATTTATATAAAATTATATCTATCATTTTGATACGGTTGATCCACTTTATATGGTTAGATATTGCTCCATATATGATTAGATTCGTATTTTGGTTTTGCTCATCAAATTGTATAAAAAAAAAATATTATAAGATCAATTTGATATAATTAGATTTGACCAAATTCAGGATCAAATTGTATCAATTTTTATATTTTTTGATCTAAAGTAATACAATTAGATATTATTTGATACAACCATTTTACGGATCAAATTAGATCTATTTAGTAAATTCCCGAGTAAAAATTTTCTGGTCTAATCATATATAATTTGATACAATCTTATATGAGTTAATATGCTTCCGTATAAATTTATATAAAATTTTATCTATCACTTTGATACGGTTGATCCACTTTATATGGTTAGATATAGCTCCATATATGATTAGATTCGTATTTTGGTTTTGCTCATCAAATTATATAAAAATAGATATTATAAGATCAATTTGATCTAATTAGATTTGACCAAATTCAGGATCAAATTGTATCAATTTTTATATTTTTTGATCTAAAGTAATACAATTAGATATTATTTGATACGACCATTTTACGGATCAAATTAGATCTATTTAGTAAAATTAGCATAATATTTTTACTAGGGTTTAGCATAATATTTTTACTAGGGAAGGGTTCATTAATTGTAATTTGAAAAAGATCAATTGTAATTCGAAATAGATCAATTGTAATTCGAAAAAGCTCAATTGTAATTCAAAAAAGCTTAAATGAAGGACTAATTGTAAACACTTGATAAGCCACATTTAATATTTGATGTTTTTCGCCTACTTCTAATGTTCCATTGGCAGATTTTTGGTAGAACTCTTATTTTTAGTACAAGTATCTTGAGCATGAAAGTTCTAAAAAAGTAACATTTTCTACTTTATTTTAAAACTTTTAAAGTTTAAAAAAATTAAATGCGGCTTTTCGCATTTTTGCAATCTGCCTTCAATTGTAATTCGAAATTAATCAATTGTAATTCAAAAAAGATCAATTTTATGATAGACAAATTTGGGAGTGATAAATGGATTTAGAATCAGCGCAAACGTTACCAAAATCAAATGATAGTTTTCTTGTTGAGCTGTCTTTTTATACCCTCCAAACACATGGGCATTAGGGTTATAACTTTTTTTGGACTTTATTCTCCCAAGGGTCTATCTTATGGGCAATATTGTATTAATGATATAAAAAACAATTTCAGTTCATTTTGGTTAAAAGACCTCACGCACCGAAAGCGATTTCTAAAATGCCTTTAACGACTTTTTTTATTATTTTTTAAAAACCATATTTTTCCATTTCCATTGATTCAAAAACAGACTTTACCAATGAAAAAAACATATCTTAATTATATACACTCAAAAGAAAAACTCTGTCAAAAAATCTGTAAAACGACTTTCAATTTGAATTGGCAATCTATTAGCAGATTGTTCTGCTGAGAAGGATATTTTTACTAAAATCTCTGTCATTCAGTTAAGGAAAATAACAGACATTTTACTATGTTTATACTGATTTTGTTTGCTGAATTTCATTATTTTTTCAAGAAATTTTTTTATATAAAAAAAAGCAGATCAGATTGTCAGCAGATTGCTCTGCTGAAATCAGCAGATTGCTCTGCCAAAATCAGCAGATTGTTCTGCTGAAATCAGCAGATTATTCTGCTGAAATCAGCAGATTGTTCTGCTAAAAGATTTTTCTGCTAAAGATTTTTCTGCTAAAATCAGCAGATATTTCTGCTAAAATCAGATTTCTCTGTTGTCGAACAACACACATGTTTAATAGCTAAAACGCCAGATAAAAGTATAAGCTTCCGTAGCGTAGTGGTTAAGAAGTGTACTTTCAAATCGGAAGATGGCGAGTTCAATGCTGGCTGGCGGCGTATGTTTACTTTTTTTTTTCTTGTTATATTAATTCACCTCTTATGACAGATATTTAGCAAACCGTGTCTGCTAAAATCAGCAGATTTCTCATATGGCTCAAAATGGGTGTATTTTCAGCAGATTTTTCTGCTGATTGGACAGAGAATTTATTTTGAGTGTAGAAATTATGGTCGAACCTCAAGAAACAACAAATTTTAGTTTTTTTTTTGTAACATAGTGCTATTAAAAACTTCAATGCGTTTGGTGCGTGACATTTTTAACGATTGCGAAAAACTAAGAACACAGTTGTTAATATATGCCCTACACGATTTAACTTGAGAGATTAGATATTTGCAAAAAATGCAAAAAGTTATAACCCTAATGGGCATGTTACAGACTCAATTCCGTTCGGATTTGGAATAAGTGGTTTACTCAACGAATATTTTTGTTTCAAAAGGAAATCACTTTAAAAAATCAGAGTGGAATTGAATTGCATACAAGTGGTTTCATTCCAAAAAAATATTCGCTGCGTTTTGCGAGTAAACCACTTATTCCACTTCCGAACGGAATTGAGTCTGTGACATGCCACAGTATGGGGGTTTACTCACTTTGTCATTCCGTGTGTAACGCATCGAAATATACAAAGGTCTAGGACCCCATAAAGTATATATATTATTGATCAGTGATCGATTCTAAGAGATTCTAGCGATGTTTTTTCGTCCGTGGAAGACACGATACAGTCCAAAGTAAAAGAGTAGGCTCCTGAAATTTAGCACAAATATGTCTTAATGTCTGGTTAAGTTCGGAAATGCGCAATTTAGATCAGGGGGAAAAAGTTCCCACTTAAAGCCTAGTACTCTTTTTTTTTTACGGCAAAAATGTAACTTAAGCTTTGAACTAGAGATGGGATCGTGAGTGACTTTTCAATCACGATCACGCACACTCACGAAAAAAAAAAATTAATCACGCACGATCACGCACGAAATTTTTTGGTTTACTCACGCTCACGCACGCTCACGTGAGTAGAAAAAAATTTTAATCACGCTCACGATGTAATCACGTTCACGAAATACTCACGAATTAAAATAAAATAAAAAAAAAACTTTATTCCATATTTTTTATTTTTTTAACATTTATTTAAATTTACAAAATGTTTTTGTAATTATAGAAGGGCAATTCTAAAATATTAAGAGCCAATTTTAATCGTTTTTGGGAATGGTTTCTTCAGATTTAATTGAAAATTGTCACATAGATAGCCAACATACCTATGAAAATGTAACTTTCTATCGTTTTTTAAATTCGGTTTACTGATTGTTTTATTGCAGGTCAAAGCTCGACTTTTTTTTTGCAAAATTAGAAAACATATCATCACAATTATCCGATTTTCACAATTCTTGGCTCATATGAGAGCTTAAGTCTTGTGCTTTTTGGAAATAATTTTAAATGCAACAGGATTCTTTAAAGAAAAGTATCAAAAATACAAAAACTTTTTTCTTTGCGAATATTTAAAACAACACATCTTCGATTTTTTTTTTAAAATTCGGTGATAGTCAAAATATTTTGTATAACATATCCAAAATTCAGAGGGGGATCAAAAGCTATTCTGGTTTGAGTACGAGGTTCCCATAATTTTCCATTTTTTTTTTTATTTTTGAAATGTTTTAAAAAATTTAACAGGGATAAGATTATATTCCTTATACAGGTTGTATTTTTCTCACTTTTGCTAAATCAGTCGAACTTCGACCAGCGATAATTTGAAAACTATACTGAATTCTGAAAATCCAAATATGAAATATGCTATGGCAAATTTTAAGTCAATTCGAACAGTGGAGCGAAATTTTTTTAAAATTGCTTAAAAAACTTATTAAATTTAAATTTATTAACTTATTTGAAAGAACTTAAAAAAATAAAAAAAAAAACGTAACCAAAAAAAACGGAGAAAAAATTAAAATCACGAAAAAATCACGCAGCAATTTTACTCACGCACGATCACGCACGAACTTTTTTATGTTACTCACGATCACTCACGCTCACGTGAGTAGAAAATAAAATTACTCACGAATCACGTGATTCACGCGTGATTCACGTGATTCACGGTAATCACGTGATTGGTGCGCATCTCTACTTTGAACGGCTTAAACCATCATGCAAAAAATTTATAAATCAACAACTTTTGACAATTCTAAGTGGGTAGCAGCTTTAAAATTTTCAAATAAAGTTATACATACCTTTTCGAATTTCTGCTGACAATATGTAGAATTTATTTTTCGTTTACACTTGAAGAATCTAGGAATAAAAACAAAGAGGCGAAGTGGAAGTTGTTTACTCTATGTGTACTAATTATTTTAATTTTTTTATTTTTTGTTTTTCATTGTCGTTCTTTTCGTACAAACTCTACAAGCTATTGGTTTACTAATTCGGAACTGGTTATTTGATTAAGAGCGCACATACATACATATTTAATGAAAATGAGGTGTAGTTTTATGATTGTGTTCCCAATTTAACATACAGCTAGGCTAATTTTTATATGCTTTCACACAAAATTGACATTTCCTATGTGTTGCACTAACTGAATCTGGTTTTGTTATTATAACAGATTTTTTTTGCTTGGTTATTATGTTAACCCTTTTGTATTATTTGGGTAATTTGGCATGTTATAAAAATGTTTGAAAAAATATTTAACGTTTTCCTTGTTTTTTAACAAAAAAATTTTTGACCGAAATTTACATTTTTTTTGGTAATTTTACAGTTTTTCTTGTAATTTTAAAAAATTCTAAGGTTTTTTACAAAAAAATCTAGAAAATTTACGAGAATTCCTTGTAAGTTTTATTCGCCAAAAAAGTTGTAAATTTACAATTTTATTGGTAAAAATCTTGTAAAATTACAAAAAAGGTCGTAATTTTTACTAGGAATTCTCGTAAAATAGGAGGTAGCAAAAATCTAGTAAAGTTACGAAACCTTCTTGTAAGTTTTATCGCGTCAAAAAAACTGTAAATTTACAAATTTATTGATAAAAACCTTGTAAAATTACAAAGAATTCATTTTACATGCAAAGTGTAGTAAAAGTAAAGAGATTGTAATTGATTCAACTCTCTTTTTTTCTCTCACACGAAGTCTGTCTGGGATCAAGGATTTTTTTTTTTTTAAGTCATGAAATTTGTACTTTTTTTGCACTTTTAATATTTTTTATACCCTCCAACCACAGTATGGGGGTATACTCACTTTGCCATTCCGTGTGTAACACATCGTGGTTATAGAAATTAATTAAAAATAACAATAAAAATTTATTATTTAAGCGTAAATATCATAAACAAATAATTTGTAAACATATATAGCGGGGGTACAGGTGCCCCCACCCACTCCGCCGACCCCCTCACCAAAAAAAAAGCCCCTGCTATTTTTTTTTAATTTTAAACGTGTGGAGGGTATAAAAGATTCGGCACAGCCGAATTTAAAACTCTTTTTTGTTTTTTATTATATTGAATCATTAACATTTTAAGAACGTAAATTTCATAAATTTGTTTTTTTTAAACCATATAAAAGTGTGTTTTTAAAAAAAAACAACAAGCCTTTTTTTCAATTCCTCTTTCAAACTTCATTCTATTAATCCCAGGCAGTTAATGTTTGAGTCTGATACCGCGAAACCTCCATACAAAAGTATGCAGATATTCAATAGATAAGAAGTTCTCCCAGAGTTTTAACAACTTCCAACTACTTCCCGGAGCAGTTCTTATCTACTGAATATATAGTACTTTTGTATGGAGGTTTCGCGAATGGTAGTTAAGAGCTGAATATCTTTGAATTCTGGATTAGAAAAGAATATCTGTGCGTTTTATACCCTCCAACCACAGTATGGGGGTATACTCACTTTGTCATTCCGTTTGTAACGCATCGAAATATCGGTCGGAGATCCCATAAAGTATATATATATTATTGATCCATGATCGATTCTAAGACATTCTATGAATGTCCGTCCGTTCGTTCGTCCGTCCGTCTGTCTGTAGATAACACGATGCAGTCCAAAATAAAACAGCTAGACTCCTGAAGTTTGGCACAAACATGTCTCATGTTTATAGGCAGGTTAAGTTAGTGAATGGGCAAAATCGGGCCAGGGGGAAAAAAGTTCCCCCTTATAAAACTGAACCAACATCTGAAAAAATACACTTTTTTACGTGTTTTTTTTGTATTTTTGTAAAATTAATGAAACATTTGGTATATTTTCGCAATGGGAAGGTGCTCTCAACGTCCTCACTGACCCCATCAACCCCCCCCCCCCCCAAAAAAAAAAAAAAAAGCCCTGCCATTTTTTTTTACATTTTAGAGGGTATAAAAAATTCGGCCCAGCCGAATTTAACACTCTCACTTGTTTCTTGTTTTTCTTTTGTTATTTTTGTTGTATTTGATTAGATTTGTGACTTTTTTTGCAAGGATAGACCTGCGATATCCATAATCTTTATTAAACTTATGTATGTCGACACGTATTTTTTGCTCTGGACGTTATTAGTGTTAGTTCGGGAGTAACTGGATTTTTTTTTGAGGGAACATTATTTTTCATAAGGTGGCAACGATATTTTTAAACACTTATATGGACGATAAACCCTCTGACCGAGGGTTTTAAATTTTTATTTAATTTTTTGTATAAAGTTGCTCTATTAGAGGTGGATTGCTCAATGTTCCGTTATAAAATAACTCTCCGTTAAATTTAACTTTTTCATACAAATTTTGACATAAGGCTCCGTTAAATCGGCAGTTAGCAGCTAACTTTTCATTGAGTAATCCGCCCTAAAACATAAGATTTTTTAAATAAAAAAAAATTGAAAAAGAAGTGTGTTACTTCGAAACCCAAGCAGAAATTGACGACGGTTCTAAAAAAAAAGCGTTCTGAAAGCACTGTAACGAAAAAAAAAGCATTCTCAAAACGCTATTTTCAAACGTTTTTGAAAAGAGTTCGGTAAGCACTGCAACAAAAAAAAGCAAACTCAAAACGTTTTTTTCGAACGCTTTGAGAGCGTATTCGAAAAGCGTTTTAAGAGTTCTTTAGATTTTTTTTTTTTTTAATTTTCAAAGTTCCGAAACTAATTTGAATAATTTTTTTTTTTTTTTTGTTTTTAAGTAAAAAGAAAATTATAAAAAATGTTTTTAAATTTTTTTTAATATTCTAAGTTTCGAAAATTTTTTTGGAAATTTTCTAAGTGTTTTAGGAGTACAAAATTTTTTTTTTTAAGATTTCACTTTGTACTAAACAAATTATTATATCCGAACTAAAACAGAAATTCTTTACTTTGGGTTTTTAAAGCGCTTTGATGACTTAAAAAAAAAAAACGTTCTCAAAGCACTTTTTTTTTTTACATCGCTTTTAAAACGCTTTAAACCTAGCGTAGATCGATGTTATCATTCGGATCTTCTGAAGGCGCTTTGGTATACAGAACGCTCGTACAACCTTCCACAACGCTTTCACAACGCTTTTGCGATTGTATTTTTCTGGCTGGGAAGTTTCTTTCGGATTCTTTCGATTTAAAAACCATTCTATTCAGTCTGTTGTCAATGCAATAAAGAAATAGTAGTAAATTTTTTTTTATAGTGCATTTTTGATGCAAAAGAAATTTTTTGGATGCTTCAAAACTTTTTCTCTCCCTTTAATTTTTTCAAGATTGAAAGGGGTAAGGTCAGAAAATTATTTTTTTTCTGTTCTTTAGTGGAATTTGTGATATATTTTCAGTTTCAGGAAAATTGGTGTATAACGGTTGGAAGACTTCCCCTGTGAGTTTTTACAAAATAAAAACTAAATATTAGCGGAAATTTAAACGGGTCAAAATCGTTTAAATTGTGATAGAATTAAAAGCTTTTACCATTCTTATGTTAAACGCAACCATCATGAAAAAACTGGCTCTCCATTTTTAGAATTTTTTCAAAAATTTTTTGAAAAAAGTTAGTAGTATTTTTATTTTACCGTTTAAAAATCCCCAGCAAAAACTTCGCTTACCAAGAAATTAACTAAAGGGATTAGCAAAAATATGAGTAACTAGTTACCTCCCAATTTCAATGTTAATTTCTTTAACACGGTGATGTCATTGGACTCCAATGATTGGAGGTAACCACATTTTGCCTTTTTTGGCGTAAAGTAATGCAAATGGTAAGCCATTACTACGTCAGCGAGGCAAGGGTACCCATTACCAAGTTTTTGCTGGGTTCTTCGAAAAACGAAATGTCTGTAAATGGCTTAATCGGTTTTTGGACAATTGTGTTGTTTTTGCATAGACTTAAATTATTATACACGATTAGATAGAAAATTTCCATGCAGTGAAAATTTTAAATAAAAAGAATTAAAAACTAGACTTGTGAACTTTTTTTTAATTCAGCACCTTTGTTTGTTGTTTTAGAGAAATATTTTGTTATCCTTATTTTTTAAATAAAAAAAAATAATTTAATACTCAATTTAAAAAAACAAAAAATATTTTTTATTATTTATTTTTTTTTATAAACTTACAACTTTTCTTAAAAGTATTTTATTTTATTTATTAAAATTGTTTAATGAGAAGAAAATTACGAGACGAGCCTCGCGCCTCCTATTTTACAAAAAAAAACTTGTGGTTTTACGAGGTCCACCTAGTAATTTGGAAAAAATAAAAAAAAATTCTAAATTTACAACTTTAAAGAAATGTTTAAATTTACAAGTTAAAGTTGTAAATTTACAAAAAAGTCTTAATTAAAAATTGTTTTTAGCAATTTTTTTTTTTAAAAATCACTAATAACAAAATATTTTTCTAAAATCAACACTTAAAAAAAAATTAAAGTTTTTTTCAACGGTTTATAATTAATTAAAATTAAATATTAAAATTAATTCAATATGGGCACATTAAATAAATTATATTATGATGATTATCTTAAAAATAATGCAAAAAATCAAAAAGTTTTCAAAAAATTATAATGTTTTTAAATAATTTTACATCATTTAGCTGAACATATTTGTGTATATAAATCGTTTAAAGTGACATGTAATCAATTAAATTGAACACATATAAAGCAATATTATAATGATATCAAAGAAATGTATAATTAGAATACCAAAGATAAAATACTGTAAATATAACCAACGTAAAAGTTAATACACACAATAAATTATTTGAGTTTTTGAGTGCGGCGTAACAGAGAAATAATGTCAGAAACGGATTTGTATGACAACCCAAACTCTGAAACATTTCTCCAATATGGGCCAGACAAACAACAACCACCCATTGTTGTTGTCGTAGGAGATGGCCGCAGTCGCGTACGAAAGGTAGTTCGAACCGCTACACGCCATGTAACCGTTGTAAGTTATTCAACGCGACACAAAGAGACAAGAACGCATACGTCACATCATGTAACAACCGTAAGGTAAGAAATTATCCTTGAATAATTACATTTTTAGATGTATGAATTAAAAAAAAAAAAATCACTTGAAATTTTAAAATTAAATATTCCATTTAAAAGATGCACATTGAAAATTTCATTTCAAATTTGAAAAAGGTCAAGTAAAACTCAAATTAAAATCAATAGAATATGTAAAAGAAATCAAATGAAATTAGAAAAAATAATAAATAATATGAAAATTCTAAGGAAACTTTTGATTTTTTTTTATACATATTTCAGTTTTATGTACACTCAAAATAATAACTCTGTAAAATACTCTGTAAAATGACTGTAATCTCAATTCAACAGATATTTGACAGAGTTTTCTGTCAAAATACAGATTTAAAGAAAATACTTTGTATTTTGTTGTGGCAAAAAAACAAAGTTTCCTCTGTTATATTACTTTTTACTTTGCAGTCTTAATTTTACAGATAATTAACAGAGTTTTCTGCTAAAATACAGATCTAAGCAAAATACTTCGTACTTTTTTATAACCAAAAAAGTTTTCTGTTTTGAGTAGTTTTTGTTTTTGTTACCAAACATCAGAATTTTATCTGTATATTTTTTTTTGAGAAAAAGTTGAAAAAGTAGCAAACAAAGTTATCAAATTTTTTTTTTCAGAAATCTTATAAAAATTTTACAAAATAACATGCGTTTAACTAAATTCTGTAAATTTACAGAGTTTTTTTCTGTAAATTTTTTTTTGCATCAAATATATTTTACAAATATATGTAAATTTACATAGTTTTCTTTGCTAAATGGTGGTTTATCTAACCAATATTTTACTAGAAACTCTGTAAATTAACAGTTTTTTTTTTCTAAATCATTTTACAGAGTTTTATGGTAAAATTACAGAGTTTTCTCTGTAAAAAAGCTTTCATATTTAACCAATATTTTACTATAAACTCTGTAAATTAACAGTTTTTTTCTGTCAAAATCATTTTACAGAGTTTTTTAGTAAAATTACCAAGAAATGTTGTTAGCTGGATTTAACAGAGTTATTATTTTGAGTGTAATATATTAAATATTAGTGTCCGACCGAATATTCGGCTTCGTCTTTGGCCAAAAAAGCACTATTTGGCCAGTATTTGGCTTCGGTCACTTTTTTGGCCGAATACCGAATAATTGTATAAAATTTGTACTCACGTAAGTGTTTTTGCAGCTAAAACAAGATTTTACACTAAAAAAAAATTTTCGATCGAAAAAAATTACACTCAAAAAAATTTGTATTTACAAAAATGTCTAAAAAAGTTTGTTGCTCAAAATAAATCGTTCTAGACAACATTTTTATACATTTGTGTATTCCGCCAAATCAAGTTTTAATTTTTTTCTTGTTTTTACTACATAAATAATATTTTTCGTAATATTCGGCTTCGGTTTCGGCCGAATAGTGAAAATATGGCCGAATATTCGGCTTCGGCCAAAAAAGGTGTATTCGGTCGGGCACTATTAATCGCTATGTCTATGCGAAGTGCCCATCTGGCACCGCCACCCTAACCTAACCTTATTGGGAATTCGAATAAAAAAATATGAATAACTTTAACATACATTTTTCCAATATTTAAAAATTTGTTTGTTTTGAGGGCTTGGTCCACAAAAAATGAAAACGCTTATCTCGAGAAGGCGATTTGATACAACTTTTTTGATGACAGATTCGGGTTTAGCAGGCCAAAATACTTTAGAAGTCTTAAACACTCAAAAAGAGAAAGAGTGAACCCCGCATTAGCGTAACGATGGTTTTAAAAACAAACCTTTTATCGACCTACTCTATTGCACAGTGTTATCAACATTTAAAAATACACATAGTTTGTGTGTTTTGAAATCCATGATTCGGCACACTCTTATGAACAAGTCTCTGTAAGTACGTCTGTATTTACTTACATACATTTCAAAAAGTCAGTACGAGCTCCAGAGTTGCCAGTTAAGGGGTTTTGTCCCCAAATAGGGGATTTTTTTTTGAAAATGGGGATGAAAATTTTGATTTGGGGATCCGGGGATTTCATGGGGATGACACTGATTTTTTCGGGGATTTTAAGGGGGTGAAATATTTTAGATAAACAAGTGTTTTTTAAATACATTAATCATTAAATAATGATAAAATCGGTTTAATGAACTCTACTTTATTCAATCGTAAACATTCAAGCATAAAAAACCGCAAACGTAGAAATATCATGATTTTCTTTTCTTATGAACCAAATTGTAGATTTTCATACATTTTTCATAGTATATAGTTTTGGAAACCTATTCCGAAATGTTTGTAAAAAGTTAAAGTTTTTACAGCAATATATATCAAACCTTAAAAGAATTTTCGTTGTTTTTTAAGAGTACAAAAAATTTCTTAGGGCTGATGACTTCTGTTTGCTGGGAGAACCTTTGGGGAATTCAATATAAACACAAAAGTAAATCAAATTTGGACAAAAAAAAAATACTCAATCGATGCTGTGTTAATTAAAAATTCCTGATGCCTTTATGATACTTTCTTTTTTCAAGTTACTTGTTGCATCATTTATTAAGGTTTTTCTTTGGGAGTTACGAAAAATTCAAAATTTTTGGTTGAAGTTATCGAAATTTTTATACAAACACCATAATAAATGCAGCACCAAGTAACTTGAAAAAGCAAGTATCATACACACTTGAGTTACTTATCCCCTATAAAAAATTTCCGTTGGTTTTTGAATTTGATAATAAAACTTGTCGGTTTTAAATAGTGTGCTAATCGCTTAACTTTTTATAAAATTTTAAACTTGGAAAGTTTTGTTAACACGCAAAAATCACTTACATTTTTTAGCCAGTGTTTTTGTGTTGGTTAACCAAGTTTTTGTTCTAAAAAATTGGCTAAATTACGAAATTGCACTTGATGGGTTGTATTTTACAAAAAAAATTGCTAATAAGTAAGAGGGTTTTTTTGTGTAGTATATTTTTTGAAGAAAAACAAAATTGGGGATTTTTGGGGATGAGAAATTTTAAATTGGGGATGGCACCCAAAATAAAACTGGCAACCCTGACGAGCTCTTACTTAATAAATGCGGCTAAAGTGGGAACTTAAATGTCTCTATACATATGTATATGTTTGTAGATATATAAAATTGAAGGTTTCTGTTTGTTATTCCGACACTAACACATGTTGCATATCAATTATTTGTGTATGTACTATAATAGTTATTCATGTAAATATACTTACGAGTACTAACTAGTAACTTCTTGAATTAGTTTTTTCATAAAAACAATAAATATATACAGTGGCCGACAAAAGTCTAATTACAACTACATAGTAGATGAAATTGGTCAACGACAAATTTATAAAATGATAGACCTAATTATTATCAAACAATTATTTTTGTAAAAAGTGCCGTGTAGGTAATTTATCAAGCTTTTATTTAAGCTTATTGATGTCCAGATTGAGTAAATATTAAATGTGCTACGAGGGTCGAAATGGAAAGTGAAATTATTAAAAAACCTTTTTAAAAATGTTTTTTGAAAACTTCAAGTCGATTTTTTCCAAGCTCAAACATTAAATTTAAATTTACTTAAAATTTTTTTAAATGTTTTTAAATAATTTTTTAAATGTGTCAACTAAAAATTTACTCAAAATTTATCAATTTATTTTTTTAAAAAATTTAAAAAAGTTTCATATTTAAAAAGTTTTTTTTTTAATTTACCAAATATATTTATGTCTTAAAAGAAGATTTCATAAAGATGGTTTGAAACTTTCATATACATATACAAAATACAATAAACTAAATGAGAATTCAAAAAACAAAGAAAATAAAAAAAAATATTAAATATTTATTAAATTACACTGTGACACAATTGAAGGGTCATTTCTTAGGGCCTCAACCAAACCAAGACAGTTTGAAAGTACTTGTGTGTAGTAGTTAAACCCCCAATGGGTTTTGCTCTGTAACGTCTCAATTTTTTTTTATAGCCCACTAAATTTTTAATTATTTTTTCAAAAGGCGTTTGAAAAAAGTCGAATAAAATAATGTAACTGTTCTTTTGAGCTTAAAATAGTATTTGGATGTCTTCAATAGAATTTGATGGGGAATTTTTTCTAGAATATATTAACCCTTTATCTGCCGTATTTATTGGTCTTTTAAGTAATTTTCTTAAGAAATGGCTCAAAAGTCTACTAAAGCTTGCGTTTAAAGGGTTAAAATGTTCTACGAATATACTCTGCATCAAATTTCACTTCGGGTTACTGAAGGCAGAAAGTTCGACTGATATAAGGAAAATGCAGAAAAAAGATAAATTGTGAAGTATCATTAATTTTTTTATATTTTTGGCAGAAATTGTATACAATTGTGACTAACAAATATAGGAAAAAATATAAAAAATTAATGATAATTTACAATTAACCTTTTTTATGCATTTTTCGTATACCGGCCGAACTTTCTGTCTTCAGTAACCGCCAGTGAAATTTGATGCTGAAAATAATCGTAGAACATTTTAACCCTTTAAACGCACGTCTTAGTAGGTTTCTGAGCCATTTCCTAAAATAATGGCGTAAATGACCCGGAATGAACGGGATATAGAGGTTTAGCGTACTCTAGAAAAATGTTCCCCATAAAATTCTATTGAAGACATCCAAACACTATTTTAAGTTCAAAAAATCATTAACATTAGTTTTTTCGACTTTTTTCCAACACCTTTAAAAAAAAAAACTGAAAAATTCAGTGGGCTATAAAAAAATTTGAGACGTTACAGAGCTAAACCCTTTGGGGTTTTTACTACTACACATAAGTACTTTCAAACTGTCTTGGTTTGGTTGAGGCCCTAAATGTGCTGCTGCACTGTGTTATTTACTCAAATTTCATTTTTAATTTTTGTGTAAATTTTTAATTGCGTCAATTAAAAAATTAACCATTTTTTTTTAACAAATGAATACTCAAATTGTTTTTCTCAATATTTTTTTCTGTGTGTAGTTGTACGTAGACTTTTGGCGGCCACTGTATATATATTAATATATGCATACATTTTTCTTACGTAACAAAGTACAAATATGTACTTTAAGTGTAAAGGTTTTATTTCCAATTAAAAAAAAAATAGTAGTACATTGTAGTGCTGTTAAAGTATTGAGTAGTGGGTAATACAGTATTTGGTCGCTATAGGAACTCGATACTATAAAGTTGCTGTTCAATCAAAAACGTCAATTTATAAAGACTTTATGGAACATAATTTTTGTTGCATTGATTAGTGGTGTTAGTATCACAAATGGCATTTGGGAAAACGGGAAAGTTTGTTTACTTTTTAGTTTTCATTAAATTTTCTTTTTGTTTTGTTTTTTTTTATTGATTGTTTTTATTTTAATCAGACATACATAATAATTTATAACAAAAGTATTTAAAATTTTTTGTTTCGTTATTCCGAAAAACTATCCAAATACTTCTAAAGGTGTGATTAGAGAGAGAATTCCCCTAGATTTAAATGTAAAAACAACTCTGTGGTAAGTTTTAAAATTGGAATGTCAAATAAAATTTTATTATATATTTTTTATTTACTTTAATTCGATTTCCAATCTACAAATTATTGACTAAATGTGCGAAAACAAATAAAAATATAATCAAAATGGTAAGCAAAAACAAGTATTAAAGAAATGAGATTTGACACAACAATTTTTAAAGTCAAAAGTATATTACCACAGAGTTGTGTTTTACTTTAAATCTAGGGGTTTTCTTTCCCGTCTAAACGCGCCTTTAGAAAAATAATGCCACCTTTTAATACACTATTACTTGGGATGAGATTTTTATGCACTAAAAAATCGAAAATATGCGCTAAAAAATTCAAAATATGCACTAAAAAACCGAATAATATGCACTAAAAAATAAAATTTATGCAATAAAAATCTTGTTTTTATGAGAAAAACTTTTAAAAAAGTAAAAAATAACACCGGGATTGAACAGTAACATTTAAAACTTTATGTAAACAAGATTTTTTAGAAACTAAAACAATCTATAAAAAATATAAAATAATTAAATTTTTTTTTTTTTATTTTCAAAATAAATTTTTCAAATTTTAGACAGTTTTTGAAACAAATAAATTTCAATTTGTGTTTTTGCTAATTTATGCCAAAATATGCAAAAATATGAATTTTCTCCAAAATATTCAAAAATATGCAAAAACAAATCGATGCAAATTTAACGCAAATTTCTTTATTCGGAAAGGTAATTGGTCGATATTATTTTTAGAATATCGACAAAAACATGAATTTGCATAGAAATCACATTCCTAGTTATTACCAAGAAGAGGACTTTCATGCAAATGCATGGTTTTTCCTATTAGTCTTAGAACAGCAATAACCAAATATATTTACAAATCAAAGAATTTTCTTTAAAATGGCATCGATTCGTTAGTGCATGTTTATGCATATTCTTCTAGTATTCTGCTATAAATGCATATTTTTTGTAAACATTATTAATTTTCCTGTTAGGCAGGCCTTACAATTTTTTTTACAAGGTCAAATACTTGTCTGAACGAAACATTTTCAGGGGATTTTTTTTTTAATGTAGAAGGAATTCAAAGTGTTGCACTTGGACTAAGGAAATTAGAAAAGGCCATTTTTTTGGAAATAAAATTTCGAAGAAGTTTATCCACTTTTTTATATCACCATTTTTTATTGAAGCATTAATTTTTGTATTATTTGTTGCATATCAAATTCTCTTTAAACAAGGACCACTATCTACGCTTTAAGTTATCCCAAACTTAATATGTGGTCGAAGTAGCCAAACCACCTTTAAAAACTAAAATAAAGCATGGGAAAATACATTTTTCATAAAAATTTTCATAAAATTTTACTTAAAACTTTTTTTTTTGAGATTAGCATACCTAAAGTGCACCAAAGTTCTAGTTAAGTACCAAAGTGCTTATTAAGTACCAAAGTAGAGATGGGCACATGAGCAGATTAGAGCGTGATTGTAACTGATTTCAATTTTACTCACGTAATTGTGAGTGAGAGTATGAGTGGAGAAAAAAATTGCTTGAGTGAGTGTGCGTGAATCGATTTTTTTGCGTGAGTTTGCGTGATTTATTTTCTTTTCTTATTTCTTTTTGAAACAAAAAAAGCAACAAAAAATTGTAAAATATGGCTCAATTTAATATTTCGTTTAAAAAAAGCAAAATTTCGCTAAACTTTAAATTTTGCTGAAAATTTTGAAAAAATTTTGAAATTTTTGTATAAATAAGTGTTTCGTGAGTGTGAATCAACGTGAGTGTGAGTGAAGCTTGTGTGAGTGCACGTGAGTGTGAGTTGTATTAAATTTACTCATGTGATTGTGAGTGAGTGTGAGTAGAAAAAATATGCTCGTTAGTGAGTGTGCGTGATTCAAAAATTCTTGTCATGAGCGTGAGTGAGTGTGATTCAAAAGTCACTTACGCGCTCATCTCTTTACCAAAGTACTTGTTAAGTACCAAAATTATACTTTTTTCAAGTACTTGATACTTGTGATAGTTTTCAATTACAAGTTAGTAAGTAAAGTAAGTAAATACCCAGTATTTCCAATCAGACTGATGTATATAAATTTATAAATTTGTTAAAATATTAAAGGTATTCAGAGTCTTACTTGCCAGCCCTGTCACTGGTAGCAAAAGAGCACTTTTCAAAAATACCTTTCAAAATACGTGTATTTTTGAAAAAATATCTTTTTTGCTACATTGCCAGGGCTGGCAGCTAGACTCTGATTCAGAGTATCTGAATACCTCTATTGAAAATCATATGTAACTCAAATGAGCAAACCTATTATGAAAGAGCAAAGTGTTTGTGTTTAAAACCAATTGTTAAATGCCTACAAGTACGTAAGCAATACAACCAGCTGTCATATTATAACGAATCTTTTTTGTGTGTGTGTTGGTATCTGTGTGATGTTAACATACAATACAACTCTGTTATAACGAACTAATTCTATAGAATTATAATGTCCGACGTTTTGACAACAATTTTCATACAAAACATTTTTTTTTTGAATGCCCGACCCAATACCAATTTTTTTTGGTCGAAACCAAATATTTGGCCAAATTTTCATTATTTGGCCTTTAACCGAAGCCAAATATATTTTTAAATAATTAATTTTTTTCGAGATTAACTTTATTTATTGGTTGATTAAAAACAAATTCTAAAGTTTAATTCTATTTGGCCGAATCCACGAATATCCTCCATAATGTCCTCTATAAATGTGTTAGTGCACAGAAAAAAACGAATTGTTATATTGACCCCCAAATTTGTGAATACAATAAATTTTTTTCACTGAAAGTGCTCCTATACGGAATTTTGTAATATCAACAAACGTTTGTAAATTTTGATTGTTGAAAAAAGAATTTTGTTTTTTTCAACAAAGAAATTCAACAAACACAATTTGTTGATCTGACAAAAGTAAGAAATTTAATTTTTTTTTGTCAACAAAGAAATTCAACAAACACAATTTATTGATGTGACAAATGAAACTTTTTTTTTCAACAAAGAAATTTAACAAACACAAACACTATTTATTGACATGATAAAAGAATTTTGAAATAAAATTACTTGACTGCGTTTGTTGAAAACAAAATCGAAGTTTTGTATTATAGACTAACAGGCGGCCGTTTTTACTAAATGTTTGGTTGATATCATGTTTGGCCGATTTACAATTGAGGTTTGTTGATTTAAATTTGTCGAGTTTATTTTCTGTGTGCCCGAAGCCTATGCGAAAACAGGGCTATTTTTAAAACATTTAAATTTTGCATTTAAGGCATCCTTGGCGTTATTCTTGGTTGTTGTGATAATGAGGATTTTAAAGCCAAAATAGCCTTCATCTTTGTTTGCCTAATTTTTTAGTTTAAAAAAAAAAATTAAAGTGTTTTAAGCATAATTTTTAGAGTCCGACCGAATATTCGGTTTCGGTCTCGGTTTCGGCCGAATAATGGGGTTTCGGCCTCTATTCGGTATTCGGCAAAATTTTGGCCGAATATTAGCCGAAACCGAAACTTTTTGGTATTTTAAAAAATATGTAAAAAAGTCGGTGAATTTTTTGATTTCGTATTTCATTACACTTGTTTCAGTTCAATTGAAGGAAATGTTACAAGTTTATGCAATAAATGTAAAACTGTTTCAGTTCAAAAATTATTTTCTCCTAATCTGCAAATGAAATATACAATTTTCTTGTAAGTTTTTTAAAAAACATATTTTTTTTTCAAAAATACATGAATTCCTATGGTTTAAAAGCATTATATGCTGTATATTAACCTTTATAACTTTTTAATTATTTTATTCATGCCAGGCGGTAATTTTTTTTAAGTTTCGGTTTCGGTTCGGTTTCGGCCGAATATTACTTTTTCGGCCGAATATTCGGTTCGGTTTCGGTTCGGCCTCGAAAACTGGTTTCGGTCGGACTCTAATAATTTTGCATCCGTAGTGCAAAATGACGCTTAAAACACTTCAAATTTGTTTTTAAAAATAACAAAAAATCAGGCAATGATCAATGAGATTACAAGGAAAACAAATATTTTCTTAAATGCACTACGGTTGCAAACTGATGCTAGTAACAGTTTAAAACATTTTTTAAAAATCTGAAATGAGAACGCAAAACTATTTTTTTTTAAACCACTCTAGACACCTTTATAGCGAAATTCGCTGATAACGAACTATTTCTAATTGTTCAGAGGAGGGCGTTATAACCAAGTTATACTGTAGTACATACACGTAAGAATATAAATACAAGTACAGACATATATATTAGAGTTGTCCCAAAAATATCTGTTAAAGCAAACAAAGTGAAAACTGTCAAATACATGAAAACTGCAAATTGCAATTCGCAGTAAACTATTTAAGCAATCAAAGACACCAAAGGTTGTTTCAAAAAATACAGAATAATCACTTTTCGTGATCCATTTTTTAAAATTTTATTTTTCTCTAGTTCGTTTATCACCGTTCTACTTTTGAGATCAGAAATTCGACAAAAACAATTTTTCTACCCTCTCTAATACACATATTCGTATTGTATTCTAAAGCAGATGTTTTCGAATATTGTATTTCGAAGGATACAACTAATAATTATAACTACAAATATATCAGAGATGGGCGCACAAATGTCCAATTGGGTCAAATTTGGAATTATAGAAATATACAGGGGGCCGCACCAAATTATTAACTTAAAACTAACCCATTATCTACCATTTAAAAACGTTAGTTTTTCAGATAACTCTCATGTAAATGAAACTAATTAGTTAGAAATACTTTAAATAATTAAAATGCATGAAAATATAAGAACTTTTGTTTGATATACATATTAAGCTTAAGAGTTAAAACACCTCAATTCAACCGAAAAAAGTAGCATTTTTGACCTTACCCCTTTCGAATTTTATGAAACTTGGTATATAGTTGGGCCCTTACAAAAAAATCATAGTGCCAAAATTTTGGACTTCTGGTAGTTTTTCTTCCCGAGATATGGGGTCTTGAAAATTGGCAAAATCGTAAATATTTGACAAAAGTGTTTTGAGATAAATAAATATAACTCAAAAAGTAATACAAATACAGGTCTCAGTCAGGTTGCAAATAATAGGTAATAAGACAGCCTTTAAAATGGCATTCCCCAAGATTTTTTTTGAAAAAGGTCAAAGGTCATTGATTTTAACCTTCATTTTTGGAGAGCTATATCTCAAAAAACAATATTTTTAAAATTTTGGAAAAAATATATGTTGTTAAGAATCACCTACACTACTTAAGTTTAAATTTTCAGGATGGAGACTTCATTGGAACTTTTTATATTAATAGAAACATTGTGACAGGAAAGAAAAAGCGGTGTAATTTCCCTTAGAAAAAAAAATATTTTTTTTGTCTTTGAAATTCTGGTACCAAAATTCATTTTTCTGAATGTTTTTGACGTGCTGAGTCCAAATATGACCTTTGAACTGGTCTATCGTTATTACATAAGGACAACATACATAAAGGACAACAACAATGCTATTGAGAGTGTTTCAATAGAAAATAAAAAAACACCAGCTGAAACATGTCAATATTCAAATAGTGATTTAAAACAACAAAGGGTTCGTTCACCTTTGTGTGGTTCGTTTTCTTCAGATCTTTCTGCTAATCTTGTTGATGGTCATCGCGTTAATGCTAAAGCTGTTGTTGTTCCTGAGTTTAATAATAATGCAGTTACAACTACTGAACCAAGTGATCGTGAAAGAAAGAGCCTATGCCTTGATGATTATAATCATAATGATGTTGATCATAATGCTAATGTTTTTAGTTCTGCGAGTGTTCGAGTACATACAAGGAGAGAAAGTCTTTGCTTTTCTCAAACATCAGTTGAGAATTTTAATACAGCTACTGTGAATATTGATAACCCAGTCAATAATTCTGAATGGATTATTACTTTTCAAGATATATGCACCTAAATGTTCAAAGAAACACAGCAATAGCATTTGAGCAATTTTTACACATTTATGTGCTGATATCTTGAAAAGTAATAGCGATAGACCAGTTCAAAGGTCATATTTGGACTCAGCACGTCAAAAACATTCAGAAAAACGAATTTTGGTACCAGAATTTCAAAGACAAAAAAAATATTTTTTTTTTCTAAGGGAAATTACACCGCTTTTTCTTTCCTGTCACAATGTTTCTATTAATATAAAAAGTTCCAATGAAGTCTCCATCCTGAAAATTTAAATTTAAGTAGTGTAGGTGATTCTTAACAACATATATTTTTTCCAAAATTTTAAAAATATCGTTTTTTGAGATATAGCTCTCCAAAAATGAAGGTTAAAATCAATGACCTTTGACCTTTTTCAAAAAAAATCTTGGGGAATGCCATTTTAAAGGCTGTCTCATTACCTATTATTTGCAACCTGACTGAGACCTGTAGTGTTTTTACTTTTCGAGTTATCTTTATTTATCTCGGAACACTTTTGTCAAATATATACGATTTTGGTAATTTTCAAGACCTCATATCTCGAATACTGGAATCACCAGAAGCCTGAAAAATTGGCAAAATCTCTTTTTTGTTAAAGTAAGCCCCAGTACATAATTTCATTAAATTTGGAGGGGGTGCGGTCAACTCCTCGGTTGAATTGAGGTGTTTTAGCTCTTAAATGATGTTTATTTACTCCAAAAATTATGTCGGTATTTGTTCATTAGTTCGTTGAAAAGGCGTTTAATACATTTGTCGGCAAAATCAACTTAAGCAAATGTGGTAATCATTTTTATTCGGGTATGTGATTAAAATGGAGTTTCAATCACACGTGATATTCTGTTCATGTGACCATCTCTACCATCTAGATCGATATAGAAATACTCTCGATTAACCAACAAAAACTTACAAAATGAACGAAAAAAAACATTTCATAAGTTACATTTATTTACCTGCTGTTTTCCAAAAATGCACCTGGTCTCTTTCATTGTATGATATTTAACAATATACAGGTTGAAACCTTTATACATTATTGTTTGTTATTTTTTTTTATCCTGTTTTGTTATCCCTTTAATGCGAATAGCATTAATTTTGGCAAAATTTTATATACAGTGGTTTAAGGTTGGATTTTCTGTCTTACTTAATAAACATTTTTACACATTTGGTCGATAGGCAATTTAATTTTTATTGAACTAACGAACCCCTTTCACACTTCGTAAAGCAATTGCTTAGTTACCCATTTTTACCCTAAAAATTTTAATTTTCAAATTATATCAAAATTTTCACCTTTTAACACATTTTTTCGCTATTAGAATTAAAAATTCAAGTTAATAAGACTATTATTTTAGGAAATCGATTCGTACCTTGCAAATATTTTCCCATGCACAAAAATACATATAAAACGAGCGTATCTTCCCAAAAACCTTAGGTGACGCCAACTTTCATGGGAAATTCGCAGAAACATAACCGGTTCACGCATTACACAAAATACGCATGACAAACACGCATGACAAACACGATGCAACTTATTTTATATATAGTGCACTAAAATGCATATAGCTCATGAACCAATACACATAATAAGACCGTATATACATAAAAACCTTGATGTTTTAACAAAAAAAAATGGAAATACCAAACTTCTCGGAGCAACATAAAGTACTAAATATGTTAAGGTAATGTCATACACACCTCTCTTTAATTAAATTAAAAGCATAAAGACAATACTTAACATTCGTAACAAAATTTACCTGAAATTCCAACATTTTCATGCATAAATAATTTTTTGAAAAAGATGAACTCTAGGTTCAAAAAATCGAACAGTGGATCGAAATGGGTTAACACGAAAATCCTAGCTGATCCTGTTTTCGAGTTATTGTTAAATAATTGCACTGTTTGACAACAAAAACCTCCCAGTGAAATATCCAACTGATTCTTATAGATTTTGCAAATTTTTCTAGCACGTACCGTTTTTGAGAAACTAGCTGTTAAAAAAAGTAAAAACAAATAATTTAGCACTTTTGGGGTCCACTGTTACATATTATTACGTTGCTTTGACAAAATATGGATTGATTTCATATAAAAAGTCCCTCCTGATTTCAAAACTGCAATCAAAATATTTCTAGAATGTTCCGTTTTTTGAAATATTCGCGTTTGATTTTTTTTTAATAGCCAATATCTCAAAAACGGTACGTGCTAACAAAATTTGGATGACCGATTTGGAATCAGTTAAATATTTCACTGTGATGTTTTTATTCAGTTATCAACTAACATTTTTCTAACGACCCAAACTAAAATGAATTTTTTTTAAGTACAGTAGAAGAAATTCACATTTTTTGACCACCATTTTTTTTGTAAACAAAGAAAAGATTTTATTGCTTAATAATTTTAGTACACCTAAGTGTACAGTAATGAGATATAAAAATAATTAAACAAAAAAAATGGTGGTCGAATGAATTGGGGTTCAAAAAAAAAAATGCGGATTTCTTCTATTGTGTTTAAAAAATTTAAATTTTTCGATTGATAATTTTTGAATTTAAATTGATTTTTAAACATAATTTTGGTTTCTGTTTATGAATTTATGTAGTTTAAAATTAAAATTAAATGAATTCTGAATTTAAATTGAAAATGAATACTTAAACTTTTTTAAATTATTTTTTTTACATCTCAGACCACTGTCAAAAATCTTTCACAAAACACCTTTAAAAGGATCCTTTGATCAGCTTGAGCGCATCATTATGTTATTATTATTTTTTATTTTTTTAAAACAATCCATTGAATTCATCCAACAAAACATGAACACATACATACACACTTGCATTTAGAACTGTGTATCCTGTTTACCATTACCAATGCGTCTACTATTTACTCAGATTGGTGTAATCATGAATTTAGCTCTGTTTAGTGTGTTTTAGTCCGTGTCTACGTTAACAGTGTTATATGACGCATGTCGTCTCGTCTTCAAAAAGAAGAAGAAAAAAAATGTTTTAAACTTTCAAATTAATCGAATACACCACAATCTGTGTATTTTATTGTGATTTCTTAACAAATATTTAGACAAAACAGCTAATGTGATAAAATTAATAGTTTACAATTTTGTACAAACGAACTAAAACTGTGATTGAGCTGCTAGAAAATACATAAAACATGATTATTTGCATATCTGGATTTATAATTGGAGAAAGGTGGATAAAACTTTTAAAAATTAAATTATTTAAAATTATCGAAATTAAATACAGTACAGGAAATACTAAAAGAATACATAGTTAAAGGCTCTAAATGTCCTGAAAAAAATCACTACAAAAATCACCACAACTAAAAAAATCTGGGGGCTAATTATGTAACTTGATAATCGTCATCGTTAGCTCATTATTCTATTGCCATAAAATGAAACTATATGGTAATGGAATAACGATGGAAACGATACAATTGACGACTATCAAGTTACATAATTACCCCCCTGGTATAGTTCTTATTCGACTTAATTCTTAATGACTTCATTATGAACCTGCTACCGGAATCCACGGAAATTTTTTCACATTTTAACTGCACTCAAGTAGACCGATATCGTGTAAGAACGAAAAGTTCATATCTGGGTTAGATGCGTTAAAAAAAGGCGATTCAATAACACCGTATTAAAATCTTGAATGCTAAAAAGTACCTGAACCAGCAAAAACTGTTTTACATTTCTGATTACGCTTTCCATCACATATTTCAGTTTTCAGAGAATTAAATAAATTTATATGTAGTTTGATAAAAATATATATAATTTAATCCAGGATTTGGTGGATATAATATAAAATTATATTAAGTTATATCTAATTTGACCGAATTTGATCTAATTTTATAAAATTATGGCCACCAAATCCTGGATATAATTATACATATATAATTTTATCCAATCTGAAAATTGAAACTTATCTCGGAAAAAAAATAATGTTTTAACACAACGAATCAAATTATCGTCCATATTGATTAAAATATAATAATTGGAATTATTTGCTATCAGCCCAAAGTAAAATAAATATATATAAGCTGGATTTTTCTGCTAATGTGTATAAATTATCCCATACAAATTTGAGGTTTATAAATTATATACAGAAATTTTATGTCAAATTTGTGTGGGATAATTTATGCACATTAGCATAAACAAGGGAGAGCTTTAACTTCGGCTGTGCCGAATCTTTTTTACCCTCTAAAACGAAAAAAAAAAAAAAAAAAAAATGAACAGTAGTGTTTTAAATGGTCGGTGGGGGTTTTTGGAGGACAACTTCCTCTCGCAATACATTTTAAAAATTCATTTATTATGATTTTTGCGTTAAATTAATACAATTTTATCTTTTTAAATTAAATTTAAATAAATAAATAATATCTACACCCACAAAAGAGGGCTGACCGAAAAAATTTAATTTTAAATCCCTTGAAACCAAGTGCAGGACTTTAAACTTCTTTTGACATAAAATGTTTTATTTGATTAACAAAAACAACAACCACTTGTTGTAGTTAGTGTCCGACCGAATATTCTGCTTCGGCTTCTATCAAAAGTCACTATTTGGTCACTTTTCAACTTCGGCCACATTTTTGACCGTATATGGCCGAATACCTAATAATTGTATAAAATTTCTACTCACGTGCTGAAGAATATACTAAACACACTTTGAATCACATTAGTAAGCCAAAAAAACATATTAGGTGTGTTCCAGAACTTTCCGGGTAAAGTTCGGTAAAATGAGAGAAAATCAAAACACCTCTCCCGATACCACAAAAATGCAGAAAAGTACGGGAACGCAAAAAACCACATTTCAAGCCCAAAATAATAGAAAATGTAAACAAACCAATAACCCTAAAATATTTTCGTAAGAAAAATTACTTTAAACAAGAAAACAAATTGTAAAAGTTTATTTTAATAACAAATTATCTTTTTTTGTATTGAAATAACACATTTCCTTGCTTTTGTTCTTTATTTTATTTAAATTTCCAATTTAGCTTCACAAAAAAAAAAAACAGCTGTGCGGGTAAGTTCGGTAAAATGAGAAACTAATTTATTCTCTCAAAAACTCTCTCATTTACCCAATTTTTGCGTACGGGACCGATTTTGTCATAATTTATAACAAATAGATCAGAAAAATGTAAAGAATAAAAAATTTATACCAATTTTAAATATGTTTATCAAGAGCCGAGATAAAACATTTTGAAATTTTGAGTTTCATTTGATTTTAGATTTTTTTAAGTTTTTTTTTAGTTTTCTTTGGTTTTAGTTTTCTATGTTATGTATCTACATCAGAGATCTCCAAAACACCGCACATGTGAGGATGCTCTCATAAAAATGAAGTGTGCTCTCACACCTACATGCGCTCATACATTAAACAAAAACAATTATCTCTTCTCTTCTTACTCATAATATACTTAGAGAAATAATCATAAAGAAATTGAATGTGAATATTTTGTAAAGCGAAAATTTTTGATAGACCAGAATGCTTAGTTTGGCACGCTATGTTACGTACGACATAGCTTGACATTTTAACCAATGCCATTTATTATATTTTGTATTTTTGATATGAATAAATGTATTTATATTTTTACTATAAGTTTCTCTAAGTGCATTGAGTAAGAGAGAGTTCAATCTTACTCATACAAAGACAAAATATGATTGTGTGTGTTTGGGGAACACTGATCTACATAGAGGAATAAAGTAAAGAGATTGTAATTGGTTCAACTCTCTTTTCATCTCTCACGCGAAATCTGTCTGGGATCAAGTAAAATTTTTGGTTTTTTAAAGTCATGAAATTTGTACTTTATTTGCACACTTTATTTATTTTTTAATTATATTGAATCATTAACATTTTAAGAACGTAAATTTCATAAATTTGTTTTGTTTAAAACAATATAAAAGATATTAACATGAGTGTACTGTTTAAATTGAAGGGCGTATTATTTATCTTTACAACACTAAATTTGTGATGTAATAATTTTAACTAAAATTATTAAAGTTAAAATACTGTTTAGATTAAGAGGATATTTTTACATATAATTTTTGACAATTCACGTTATTAATCATTAATATTTTCTATTCATTTTTAGTTTTCCTCAAAAACCAATTGAACGCAGTGGTTCAGCTCAGTATGGTATTGCTGCGATACCAGGTTCAAATACTTCTGGATCAGAGAGTGGAGGATATGTGTATTTACAACAACACTATGTTCCTTCAACTGCTTCCACAAATTCTGCCAATTCAATTGCTTACCAAACAGATAACCAGCCATCTATGGTCTTCCAACAACACCCACAACAATATGCATCGTGCCATCAACAACAACAACAGCACCAGCTGCCGATGAATCATCACACTGGTAAGGGGTTAATGCATTCGCTTATGAGTTAAATATATTTAGTATTCTCTTTTTTCTTTCTCTCTCTCTCTCTCTCTCTTTCTTTTACAGGTGGCATACATTATGCTCATCATATTAGTACTCATGATCATAGTCATCATAAAAATCATCATCACATCCATGGCCATCAGCACCATTATCATCACGGTGGTGCAGTTGTTATAGCAGGTAGTGCTGTTGGTACAGGTATTGGCAGTGGAGGAAATTCCCCATCAGCAATGCACCAACAAAATATGAATAAGAAGAACACAATTCGTAATGGCAGCGAAGTTCTTAAAAGATCTAGAACACAATCGGCGTAAGTAGTTTATGTGTATACACATATGTATTAGCGTGTCTCGAAAATGAAAAATTTTACGGTATATTCCTGGAATGATGCTTATTAAAGTTCTGATTACGGTAAAAAAAAAAGAATTTTGGTGATTATCTTCAGGGCGCAATCAGCGACAAAAGTTTGCACTAGTAGTACATTTTGTCAAAAAAAAAAAAAACTTTTTTTATTTTTAAAATTGAAGCCAAAAGTTTCGTTATGAGCAGTACATTGAGGCATATGCGCTGGTTGCACCCTGAAGATGAACTCAACAAATTTTTTAATGTTTTTTTTCTGTAATCAGCTCTTCAAAAAGCAACGTTCTATCAGCTCTTCAAAAAGCATCGTTCCCTAAAGAAATTCCGCAATTTTCTGAAAGTGGAAAAAATTAAAAAGTCGACTTTTCGACTTTTTAACAAACAAAAGCCAGTATTCTTCTTCGGCCATATTTGACCAAAAATACTAAAAAATTACAAAAAAAATTGTATCCATGTGTTAAAGAACACACTAAACATTAGGTAAGCCACAAAAACATTTAACAAAGTGTTTTTGTCACTAAAAAAATTTATTTACTCTTAAATTTTTTAACAACATTTTTATTCAAGATGTGTTGCGTTTGGTGACTAAGTCACTTCATCTGTTTATCGGGTGTCATCATTTTTTTGAAAGATTTAGATTAGCTAAAAAGACTTTTTTGAAAAAATTTTAGGATTTTTTTGAAAAATGTTTTGCTCATTGGAGTGGTTCAACGCATCTGAAAACGCCGATTTTGAGATGATTATTCTGCACAGCAAAAACGTCTGAATACATTGCAAATTTGTTTTTACCAGCCGATTTTACAGCAAAAATTATTACAATGCAAGTTTTTAGAATTCTTACAAAAAGTTCTTAAAACCCATAGCAGGGAGCGTTTTAAAATTATGCGCTATAAAGAGACAGATTTTGCTTAGAAAATTAGTACAAAAGCCACCTTTCTATCAAAACCCATTAAAAAGTTAAAGGGCTTTAAAGTTTTTTATAATTATAAAATTATAAAACAACCGACATTTGAAATTTTTTTGGATGGGTCTGGACACCTCTCTATGCTAACTCCGAATCTGGTTTTACGTAACGTCAGTTTTTTTGAGAGAATTGAGGTCTAAACGTATTTTTTTATGAAATATTAAAATAATTTTTTGTGATATTTTTGGATATTCTGTGATCGTAACACTCGTTATCGATTAACATTTCGATGCTGATTCTGAATCTTGTTTTCAAATTTTTCTACCACGTAAGGTTTTTGAGAAAATTGCGGAAATTTTTTTAGATGCTGATTCTGAATCTGGTTTTCAAATTTTTTATCACGTAAGGTTTTCGAGAAAATTGAGAGTTTATAACGTTTTAACGGGTTATGATAGAACGGAAATTTGTAACTTGGTAACATTTTGTTAAGCTCGAAATGCCTTTTCATCGTGCATTTTTAAAAAATAATTAAAAAAAAAAAAAAAAAATGTTTATCTCCATTAAATTAATTAAAAAAAAATTGAAAAACATTATATTTTGGAACTTTTTTTAAGAAAAATTTTTATCTCCCTTAAATCCTTCAAAAAAAATTATGATACCCGCAAATCAAATTTTCAAAATTAACTCTAGTATTTATGGCCAAGTCGATTTTAACTTGTTTCTTGTTTTTACTTCATAATTTTTTTTGATTTAAAAGAAAAAAATCGAATTGAACTAATACCCATATGACGATGTCTTTTTTAGAATGTTTTTCTTGTCTTTTTGTATGGGTTTTCTACAAAAATTTTAAAATTACTTCAAAAAATTTCAAATTGTCGGCGTAGTCGGTGGGGGACACCTCTCCCCTCTCTAAAAATGCTTTCTTATACATTTATTATGCTTTTTTTTACTATAGTTATTAAATTTTATCATTATTTTATCTATTTTTGTTTATCCACGCCCACTAAAGACGGCGGACTAAACAAAATGACATTTTCTTGTTCCCTTCGTCAATCTTCAGGACTATGAACTTTCATATGCTTAGCAAATTACAAAAAAAAAAAAAACTGTGAAAAATTTTGTTTCCTTTGAGGTTGATTTAGTTCCTTAGGAGGAAACTTTTTCCCCCTGATCCGATTTGGCCCATTTCCGAAGACATATTCGTGGCAAATTTCAGGTGCCTAGCTCTTTTACTTTGGACTGTATCGTGAGTTGCACAGACGGACGGACAGACGCACAGTAAAGAACAATTGACTTTTTTTGTCCAATTTTGCCTAAAGGTCGCAATTCTTAACCGATTTTAGTTTTCGTTTTTGTATTTTAGCTAATAAAATTTCACATCGATCTGTCATGGTGGATTTAAAAAAAATGTTTACTTTTTATTTTTTCCTAAAGTTTAGAAAATTTTATTTTTTTAGTGTTTTTGCAATAAAAAATGTATTAGGCATGGAGCTAATATGCTGTACAGACTAAATTAAAGGTATTTGAACCCCTTATCAACGATGTGATTAACAATTTGCAAGTATATTATTATTTTGGCTTTTATAACCAGACAAAAATTCAAGAATTTTCAGTTATAAAAGCCTATATCTTAAAAAATAATGTACCAACTTCAATGAAATTTTTTAGATTAAAGCTTATCTTTTGCTTAGTCATAATTGGTAAAGAAAATATTTAAAAAAAAAATATTTTCTTTTACTAAAATTTTACCTATGATTTTTGGATTTTTAAAATTTTTTTTTTTTTAGTATGTCTGTAAAAAAAAGTTATTAAGGTTAAGTTCGGAAATGGTCAAAATCGTACCAGGGGGAAAAAGTTTTCCATTAAAGAACTAAACCAACCTCTTAAAAACACAATTATTTACGTGTTTTTTGTATTTTTTTACTTGTTTTTTTATAAATATCCGAAAAATTAATTTAAAAATAAAATAAAAATAAAATGTAGCTAATGAAGATGATCACAATATTTTAATTCTGTGCAATTTTAGCTTTCCAAATCAACCACTCTCTTTTTTGTAAGTGATGACACTAAAAGATAGTGCTTCGTGTATATTTGCAGATTCTGTGCCACTATTTTTCTTTAAAAAATGTGTTCAATCTTTATTTAACCCTATAAAAATTATTTTTAATTCATGCTTAAGAGCAGGTAAATTTATAGATAGTTGGAAAAACTGCTGCGTGGTTCCTATATATAAATCTGGTGATAAAACAAGTGTTTTAAATTACAGGCCCATTGTTAAACAATGTGCTATGGCCAAAATCTTTGATAGAATTCTTAAATCTAAACTCTATGATCATGTTTCGAGAGCTATTTCACCACATCAACATGGATTTGTACCAGGTCGGTCAGCTTGTTCTAATTTAGCTATTTTGACAAATAACATAATTTGTTCAATGGAGAAGAAAACACAGGTAGATGTGATTTATACTGATTTTTCAAAAGCATTTGATTCAGTTAATCATAATATCTTATTGTGTAAACTTCTTAAATTTGGTGTTAATGGGAAATTACTTGAATTTTTTAAAAGTTTTTTGAATAATAGAAAGCTCATAGTTAAAATGGGTTCTTGTTATTCTAGCTCTGAAATTGAATGTTTTTCTGGTATTCCTCAAGGAACGCATTTGGGCCCGCTGCTTTTTCTTATTTTTATTAATGATCTACCCGATTGCTTAACATTTTGTAAGCCACTGATGTTTGCTGATGACTTAAAGTTATTTGCAGAAGTTTCAAGATTGTCGCATTCAATAATGATTCAAAGCGACTTAAAAGCTTTGAGAGAATGGTGTAATTCAAATCGTCTTTTATTAAATGTTGAAAAGTGTTGTTTTATTTCTTATTCTCACTGTCACGATCCAGTTATTTTTAACTATTCCATTGGCGAAGTTATTCTGAACAGAGTTTTTGAAGTTAAAGATCTGGGTATAATATCCCAGCAAAAAAAGAGCTTACCATTCACTACAAAATTCACCACAACTTATGAACCAGATGTACTTCTTCTTCAGCTGAAACACTGATGAATTTTATATGGGCGTGACACACAATATCACTAGTGTTTAGTATGTACATATATATTAACATCTTTATCACAACTTCTGAAGTAGTGATCGGGATGTTAATATAACTTGACCTTTTGGAAGTGCTTTTTTCATCACTTCTTTAGAAGTATATATTTCTTGGCATTTTGGATGTGATTATGTAATTTTTATATGGTGATTTAGAAGTGATTTTTTCATCACTTGTTGATAAGTACATATTTCATGACTTTTTGGGATTGATTTTAACTTAAAAAAATTTTATTAAAATTTTTAAGATTTTTTTTTTTAGTATTTACACTAATAATAATTAAAACCAAAACGATATTTTTAACAATGTATAATATTTATTATGTAATATTTAGACTTGAAATTGTTAAGATTAAATCGATGTTTTTAATAGTTTAGTTTAGCTAATAGGAAATATTAATTAAATGTGGATGTATATATTTTTCTAATAGTTTTTCATGCGCTTAATCCGAATCTGGCCTTAGAAGTGATTTATCTTATTTTGAGATATTTAGATTTTCGATTGACAGTACTGCATAAACTCAGATATTCGCAATGTTCGGGACCTTATAAAACCGAGAATTATTTTATGATGTATAATTAGTTCAGCACATCTAAAAATACTTCACTTATTCTTCAAATTACTTTTGCAATCCTTAAGATATCTTTTTTTTATTACGGAGATATCGACCGATAAAATTATTGCAATTTCGGCCCTAAAAAATAAAAGAAAACAAATTTGAAAACCAACAATTTGTCTTGTTGATATATAATAGTACCGAATTCGAAACTCTATTAGAGGTGCATCTAAGCCCGGCATCAATTTGGGTATCAATTTTAGGGTAAATTTTCAGGGTGCCATACAAAAAATCTTTATTTGGGCTAACATTATAGAGCTTCGCCATATCGGATAAAGATTTATTTTAAATAAAATTAATAAAATTCTTAAAAGTACATAGAGTTCTTATTGTTAGTTTTATATTCAATTAAAATTTTTATTATTCGGTTAACCGAATAATTCAAATTTATCCGATTATTAACCGATTAAATCTCAACCCCGCCACTCAGAAAATTATGTAAGTTACTACATGTTAGTTATTTGTATATTTTACAGTAGTTAGTTGTTTTCAACTACAAAGTCAGTTGTTTTTGTATGAAAAATATCAAACAACTATTTCTGTTAGTTATTTTAAGTCGTTTTTTTGAACAACTAACAAAAAAGTACTGTGATGTAGTAACAGTTATTAAAAGTAGTTAATTTTATTTTATCTCTGAAAAATTTTCAAAGATTTTTTACAAAAAATAAAAATAAATTTTCGTTTTTTTTATTTTTCATAACTTTTTAATAAAAAAAAAAAAAATGGAAAAAATTTGGTCTTCAGTTTTTTTTCTGAAAAATTTTTTGAAAAAAAATTATATATTGATTTTTTTATTTTTACTACATTTTAGTTGTTTTGACTACAAATGTAAGTAGTTTTTACTACATAAGTCAGTTGTTTTTTGTCAGTTAAAATAACTAACATTGTTAGTTGATTTAACTGAAAAAGTAGTTGACCCCAAAACAACTTACAAAGTAGTTATTTTAACTGACATTTTCAGTTGATTTTACTAACATAATTTTTTAAGTGCGATTAATTATTTGCCCGATAAGCCGATTAAACCAAAACCTCGATTAATTGAATACCCTAATGTTTAGAAGAGTTTTTATACCTTTCAACAGCGATACCAACTTAGTCATTTTGTGGCTATAATTCAGCCCTTTTTTTTAAAGGCTACCACCTTTTTTTGGTTATCTTTTTTAGCCCTTTAAGCACTTTTTAAGCCATTTGATTTTTACCATAATCTGGAAACTTTTTAGTTTTTTTTTTGTAACATGTAGTTAAAAAAAAACATCCAATAAATAAAATGAAGAGATAAAAAAAAGTAATTCTCTCATTTTAAATCAGATATCGTATATTTTTAGAAGAGTTTTTATACCTTTAAACGGCAATACCAACTTAGCTCTTTTTTGGTTATATTTAACCCTTGTCTTTTTTAAGGGCTAACAGTTTTTTTTGTTATCTTTTTAGCACTTCTTGAGTCATTTGGTAATTTTAACAAAAATCTGGAAACTGTATTTTTTTATAACATAATTTACATAACAAATTCGCTTTTGCGGCATATCAAGTTAATTCATTTATAAAATTTAACTTTTTATTAAATCAGAGAAAATTATAAAAAAAAAATATTCAACAAAACAAATCCAATACTTAAGTGCCACAAATTTGTACTTTTCAATTGCATTTGTAAACACATATGAAAATGGTACTTCTAAATCATTGAGGAAAGAACTGGTGAAAGTTGTTATTATTGGCATTTTTTTAGCAGTTTTGGAAGTGCTTATAAAAGTACTTCTTATGGAATATGAAGATCGGCACATATAGCTACTATGTATGTAGTGAATCACTTATTCTTTTTGCACCACTTCGATTTTTTTTGCTGGGATTTGATTCAAGATTAGATTTTAATAATCATATCAATCACATAACTTCTAAAGCGAATTCAATGTTGGGATTCATTAAGAGAAATGCTAAGGATTTTAAAGATCCAGTTGCTCTTAAGACCTTGTATGTTTCTTTTGTCAGAAGTAAATTGGAGTATTGTTCTTTAATTTGGAACCCTTTTTATGAAATACATGCTAACAGAATTGAAATTATTCAAAAGCTTTTTACAAAATTTGTCTTTAAAAAAATTGATTGGAGTGAAGACGTACCTTCGTATGAAAGTAGGCGTAAATTTTTAGGATTGCAGTCTTTAAGGGACCGTAGATCCTATTTCTCAATAATGTTTATTTTTAATATCTTAAATGAGATTAATTGTGAATATTTATCAAATATTGTAAATTTATATAATCCTCCTCGTGAATTGCGACATGAACGTTTGTTTTATGAAGATTTTCATAGAACTAATTACGGTAATAATGAACCAATTACAAGATGTTTAAAACTTTGTAATAATTTTTCAGATTCTTTAAATTTTAATTTAGATAAGAAAAAATTTCAATTAAATTTATTTAATATTTTTAATTGATACATTTATAATTGTAAAAAATTGTTAACTAGTCTGTAAGATGGAAATCAGTAGAGCGACGATATGAGGTTGTAAGAATACAACAGTATTTAAAAAACAACATAGGTTATCCATTAACTCTGCCCAAAACCAGACTGTTTTTAATACAAACAATCATCAAAATCTTAAAATACCACTATGCAGATCAGAAACCACAGAGCAGCGTATTAAATGGGAGCCTTTAAATACAAAAAATAATTAATAGAATTTCATATATTTACACACGGTTTTTTTAACGTGTATTTTGTTTTTAAATTAGCTGACGCGTACGATAAAAATTATCTTATCTTAAGAGTTGAAAGAATTCACCAATGATAAGCCAGACAGCCACAAACAATAGTTACTTGCAAAAAAAACCGAAACGTAAATATTGAAGAAAAACATTTTAACTTTTTTTTTTAAATAATACTGGTAACCATAATTGGCAATTGTTATTAAGAAGAATAAAAAAAAGAAACGAAATTAACAAATTAAATTAATCCAATTGAAATTTTCTGTCCGTCTGTTTTTAGGTACGAACTTTCACAAGATTTGCTCGACAAGCAAATTGAACTATTGGAACGAAAATACGGCGGCGTACGTGCTCGGAACGCTGCTATTACAATACAAAGAGCATTTCGTCATTATATGATGGTAAAGAAATTTGCCTCTATCACAGCAATGGCCAAAGCAGAGAAACGACTTAGTCGACGTACAATGGTAGTTGGTGGTGCGTCAACGGAAGAAGCAGCAGCAAATACATCATTGTCTTCGGCATATGGCAGTACCACAGAATCTCAATTGGACACAGGTCATGCTGCAGCATTATCGTCATCACAAGGAAGTCAACAGCAGCAGCAACAACAGCCTCGTGTTACAATTATGCCAGGGCCACCTGGCGGTGTCGGTGGTCATCAATCTTTGGCTTCCGGTTCAAGGACACCTCCGACACGATCATTATCTATGCGTGAAAGACGACATGTGGATGGCGGTACAATACCACGCAGTCAATCAGGTAATAAATCATATAAATATTGAATTATACTATTAAGTACCTAACACTATTGCAAAATGATAAGAGACCAGGCAGAAAAATGATAAATAAGACCATTTATTTGTTGCAAAATTTTTGAGGTATTCTTAAACTATTTTAAAAGTAAAAATCAGTGACGGTCCGTAAAGTTGCCACTGGATGTTTTCTACTTCTTTAAAATGTATATTAGGCAAGTTTTTGTGTAAAATACAAGCCAACGGGGGTTTTTTTTTGTAGAAAAACTTGGTAAGAACCAATTTTTTTAGAGCAAAAACTTGCTTAACTTACGCAAAGGCATCTGACAGCTTGTATTTTACACAAAAACTTGGTTAATAAGTGTAAGTGTTTTTCGCGTGTATACATAATGGTTTTCTGGACGTAACACGTTCCCGTGATAGACCGAGTTTCAATTTATTTTTAATAGACATGCAGCTAAAATTAATGTTATGTGCCATTTGTTTACGAAATATTGTTTTTTTTTTTGTTAATTGTCGATGTGATGCGCCTAGAGTTGTCAAAACCGGTTTCCGAATTATTCGAAAACCCGGTTTTTTCGCTTTTTTCCGGTTTTCTAAAACCGGTTTTTTTCTAGTTATTCGAAAAACCGGTTTTTTGTGTCGAATTATTCGACATTTTCAAATACTTGTACTTAACTTTTTGTCATCATTTGTTACAAATTTTGTAAAATGCAACTCTGTTAATTAAATTTTGTTTCTAAATTCATAGTGAATGACAAAAACTTAAAAAGGTTAGTCCAAGGCCTTCAAGTATACCGATCGACTCAGAATCACTTTCTGAGACGATTTTCTGATGTCCGTCTGTCTATCTAAACATTGTGAGCACGATACAGGTCGCAATTATCAATCGATTTCTATGAAATTTGAAACTTAAGCTGCCTTTGGACCAAGGACGAATCCTATTGAAATTGGAAAACATCGGTCCATGTTTAGACCTAGCCCCCATACAAACGTCCCTTATTTAGCTCAAATGACTCTAATAACCGTATTATAATAGGTACCGTTTCGAAACTTGGCAGGTAAACATATTTTGTATTCACAAATCATCGGTCCAAATTTTAAGGAATCGGACCTGTTCTTCATGTATTCTCCATACAAACCACCCTCCCGATATTCACATAAATCTCTCAAAATTCATGAAAATAGGAAATATTTGATTAAAATTTTAATTGTAGGTGTTAGACATGCACTTGGTGGCCTTATCGATTCTAAATATAATTGGACCATTTTGGACTTAGACCTCATATAAAAATTTCGCCCGATATTTAGTAAAATCGGTTAATTGGCAACAAAAAAAGTCATTTTCAACCAAATTTTGTTTGTGTATGTTTTCTACACAAATTAAAGATCTAACAAAAGATAAATCCAATAGGTTCATGTTTGGACTTGGGAACTATTTTCCGGAAAACACTGGTGTAGGGTATCATATGGTCGGTCATTACCGACTATAATTTTTTACTTGTTTTTGTTTGCTTTTTGGAAAACAGCAAACTGCTGAATTGTGAAGAAACACTACCAAGAAAAAAAGTTGTGTTTTAAGTCCTTATTGTACTGATTTAAAGTACATACATAGTTCCATTTTATAGTGACTGACCCATAGAGAAAAGATAATGTAAGAGTATTTGATAGGCCCCAATAGCAAACTGTCATTTTCTATAAAATGGTAAACTTAGTGTATTTCTCTTTTCATATGGGCCATTCCAGAAAATTTAGCTCAAATTTTAGTCATTTTTGGAAATGGTGTCTCAGATTAATTTGAACCTTGACACATAGATAGCCCTCATAAATATGATATATGTACCATATATCGTTTTTTTACATTTGTTGTATTTAACGAATTATGGCGGGTCAAAGGTTGACTTTTTAAGCAAAAGTAAGAAAAATACATCACGTTTAAAGAGCTGTAACTTCTTAACCAATGACCCGATTTTCACAAATTTAGGCTCATGTGAAGGCTGGGGTTCTTCTTTTTACTTTATATTTTTAAAATAACGCAGTTTTTTTTACAGAAATTATGCAAAAATGCAAAAACATTTTTTCTTTTCGAATATTTAAAAAAACACATCTTCGATTTTTTTTAAAAAAATTCTGGTGAAAAATAACAATGTTTTGTATAACATATTCAAAATTCAGAGTGGGATCTCCATGGGATCAAAAAATATTCTGTTTTAAGTACGAGGTTCTCATATTTTTCCCTTAGAAAATTTAAACTTCTAATGTTTTGAATGTTTTCAAAATTTTAATAGTATAATTTTCTTTGAAAATTTAAATTTTTATATTGAAGAAATATAAAATTTTAGTTTTCTAAGGTAAAATTTAAGAACTTCGTACTAAAACCAGAATATTTTTTGATCCCATTGGGATCCCACTCTGAATTTTGGATATGTTGTACAAAACAGTATTGTTTATCACCAAACTTTTTTTTTAAAAAATCGAAGATGTGTTTTTTTAAATATTCGCAAAAAAAAAAATGTTTTTAAATTTTTGCAACACTTCTGAAAAAAACGTATGCTTTTGAAAATATTTCCTAAAAGAAGAAGAATTAAGCTTTCATATGAGCCATTACTTGTGATAATCGGACTATTAGTTAAAAAGTTAGAGCACGTTAAACGTCATGTATTTTTCTGACTTTTGCTAAAAAAGTCGAACTTTGACCCGCGATAATTTGAAAACTACAGCATATTTTGAAAATCCAAAAATGCAACATATCTCATATAAACGTGGATATCTATGAGCCAAATTCTCAGTGGCGTCCAAAGGCATGTTTCCGAACAGTGGGGCGAAAATTTTTGGAATTACCCATATACGATTTTACATGTACTTGCCTCATTACACTAAATCTCGAGGAAATATCATGTTAGCCAACTAACCTGATACCCACTGGACTGACCCTATAATTTTAATTATTTACATCAAAAATATATATATTTTGTTGTTTTAAGCTTTGAATTTGATTTATTTAATAAGACTGAATTGTGTTCAATTATTTTTTCCTCTTTTTTTTTTTGTTAAAAACAAATAAAAACCTTTTTTTAAATGTTTTTATTAAAAAACCGAAAAAACCGGTTATTCGAGCCGGTTTTCAAATAAAATAACCGAAAACCGGTTTTTAAAAAACGGCGGTTTTTTAACTATTCGAAAACCGGTTTTTGCAATATGCCGAATAGTTGACAACTCTAGATGCGCCCATAAAATGCACATAAAATAGAATTTAGGCTGCATCTTACTTTAATAAAAAATGAAATTGGATCATTATCTATCTCGGGAATGCGTTTGGTCCATGAAAACGTTTAAGTTTATTCGTAAATTTGCTGTTTTTAAGAATTAAAAAAACACCCAGTAACAACTTCACGGACCGTCGCTGGTGAAAACAAAAAAAAAAATCAAAAATTAAGTTTGATCAATCTTAAAAATATTTTTATAAGGGCTGGATAACTTTGCAAAAATCAATCAACGATAAAAAAGTAATCACTTATTATTTTTATACAAATTTGTCGAAATATTAATTACGCCACTTTACAAATCTGTGGTTTGTCGCTGCGTTTTAAACCCTCTAACCCGCAAGAAACAAAGCAAATTATTAGTGTCCGACCAAATTATTATTGACGTGCTGACCATTTTGTTCAAATTCTAATTAATTTTTTATTGAAAAATTAAGTTTATTCTAGCTCGAGGCTTTTTTCCTTTACGCGAGCTAGAATCAACCTGAAATAAAATAAAAAAAATAAACCTAAACCTTAGCACGCCAAAGTGGAGTACCCCATACATGGCCGTTTCACCACGTTTCACGCCGGGAGCTTCAGCTAGTATTCTATAAGAACATCATAGTTTTAAATAGTAAAGGAAAAATGACATCAAGCATAAACGAGCATCGAAAATAAACCTACTCAAAATATAATGTTTTAAATGTCGAATAAAAAAATTATTATCTTCTTATTATATAAAAACGTTTGTGCGGGGTACGTGTTACTAAAACTTAAGAACCGCTGAACCGATTGACACCAAACTTGGACAATATATTAGTTTAGTCTAGAGTCAAGTTTCTCTTAAGTTTAATCCCGATAGGTGGCGCTGTTGTCGCAATATTTGAATTTTTGGTATTTATGGTACGATTTGGCTGAAATTCACAAAATGTATTTTTTAAACAAAGATAAGTTTCCTGATAAAATTTGGGCTCGGTAGATGGCGCTGCGGTAAAGTTATTAACGAAATTCTTCATTTCAGTGAAATTTAACAGCAGTTCAGAATGTATGAATGTTTCGTTATGAGAAAATTAGTGTGTATGAATGGACCCTATAGGTGGCGCCGGGGAGAAGCTACTTAGATATTCATGTCTTAGTCAACCTGGGTAACGCCGGGCACTTCAGCTAGTTTTTTATGTAAAAATTAATCAGAATTATCAAACATTCACACTTGTGACCTTAAACAAGTTGTTCAATTTGTAACAGAATAAAAACGTAATGGACACAGAACGAATACTTTTTTAAACATCTCACTCTTGAACACTTCAAAACAGTAAGTGTTAATGTCACATTAGAATTTATTAAAGAAAAAATGTCAAAATTTTTATTAAATTTGGTACCAAGCCAGTTGCAAACCTGAATAATATTTTATAAACTTCCAAAAAGAGGCAAAAAGGCATTTTTCGGTATTGTAACCGCGTGTAACTGAAATCCGGATATGATCTTGAAGTAAGAGATTCGAAGTCAGCACACCAAACACTACCTTATTTACTTGCCAGAGTTTTGTTATGTTTTAATTAGTCCTAATCGTGTTTAAGTTGCCATATTCATTTTTTTGTAATTTTAACGATTTTTCTCAATACAAAATTTCGGATGTCAAAAAAAGTTTCGTATTGCAACTACATATGTAACAAAATTTCATATTTAAAAAACTACGCACAAAATGTTTTGTAGCTATACAAGATATTTAAAAAAAATGTGTGAAGCAGCAAGTTCAAAAGCGTACAAACTCATAAAAAATAGCTTAAGAAAAATTCCTAGTGTGAATGGAGACTTAATGATTCATTCTATATACAAATATATTTAATATATTCATGCCAGGGATGGGATACGAGGATTTCGTTTTGGTATCAAAATCGATAATGAAAAGTACTTTTTTGACCTCTAAAGCACTAAATTTTTTTCTTAATAAATTTTTTTAAAGCAACAAATATCCGTGCAGTTATTCCTGGTGTATATACTTAGAAAAATATTATTTGCGTACCTTTTTTTTGGATCAAAAATAAAAATAAAGATTTTTTTAAACATGCGCTCATGTCAGACGAAAAACTCTGTCGAAAATTCTGTGAAACAACTTTCAGTTTGAACTTTTAGCAGATTTGTCTCATTTAATTTTAAAAGAAATTATTAAAAAACAGCAAACTTCAAAAAAATACTTTAAAAATTTTCTTGAACAAAATACAATCGCTTTTTTAAAAGTTTTAGAAAAAAAAAAATACTCAAAATATGTGTCTTTTTAGTCTTTTTACATTGCAACTAAAGCGCTCATTTTGAAAATTTACTGTCACTTATTTAATAATAGGTCTGTTTGTTTGCCCAAATTTCTTACTACTATATTTACTAAATGGGAAATCGAACAGACATATTGTGAATTTGTTTTCTTTTCTCTGAAACCAAATAGAAATTTAAAATTTTTGTTGAAAACATAAAAAATATTTGTTTTATTTTTAAAGTATGTACTTCTAATGAAATTATTAAAAATTATGCAAATTATGCAAATGAAGAAAATGTTTAATAAGTAAAAATAGTTAAAAACCGGTCAATTGTGAAAAAGTATCAAACGAGTCGCGGTCGTATCAACGTACTTTTGAACATCAAGAAGTATCAAAAAAGTACATTTGTGTCAACCTTTTCATCCCTGATTTATGCTATTTACGAATTGCAGTACGATTTGCAAATCACTTGGTTTGTTTTAGTCACGGTTTTGACACATAAAATGTTTGATAAAATTAGAAAACAAATCGGAAAAACCTATTTTTTTACATGTTTCGGTGTGCATTTTTCATTTTCACTTCAATAATTTTGGGGTTTGGAAATAAAAAAAAGACTTATGTTAACAAATTTTTAAATATCTATAACAAAATAACTACGCATTTTTTTTAATTCTGTTTTTTATTTGAAAGATAAACTATCGTAATATTTTTATAGTTTTATAATACAAAATTTTGTCGACTACACCATTTACAGATGTAATTCGTAAAAAATCAATTGTAATTTGAGGATTCTACTTGTAATTCAAAGATTCCATTTGTAATTCGAAGATTCCATTTGTAATTCGAATACTCCAATTGTAATTCGAAGATTCCATTTGTAATTCGAAGATTCCAATTGTAATTCTTAAAAGATCAATTGTAATGGTCTTTTTCGAACTACAATTGATCTTTTACGAATTACAATTGATCTTTTTCGAGTTACAATTGATCTTTTACGAATTACAATTGATCTTTTACGAATTACAATTGATCCTTTACGAATTACAATTGGAATTTTCGAATTACAATTGATCTTTTACAAATGTAATTCGCAAAAGATCAATTGTAATTCGAAGATTGTACTTGTAATTCGAAGATTCTATTTGTAATTCGAAGATTCCATTTGTAATTCGAAGATTTCATTTGTAATTCGAAAATTCCATTTGTATTTAGAATACTCCAATTGTAATTCGAAGATTCCTATTGTAATTCGTAAAAGATCAATTGTAAGTCGTAAAATATCAATTGTAATTCGTAAAAGATCAATTGTAATTCGAAAAAGATCAATTGTAATTCGTAAAAGATCAATTGTAATTCGCAAAAGATCAATTGTAATTCGAAGATTCCATTCGTAATTCGTAAAAGTTCAATTGTAATTCGAAAAAGATCAATTGTAATTCGAAAAAGATCAATTGTAATTCGAAAGAGATCAATTGTAAATCGTAAAAGATCAATTGTTATTCGTAAAAGATCAATTGTAAATCGTAAAAGATCAATTGTAATTCGAAAAAAGATCAATTGTAATTCGTAAAAGATCAATTGTAATTCAAAGATTCCAATTGTAATTCGTAAATTATCAATGGAAATTCAGTTGTAAAAAAACAGTGTTTTTGATGTGTCACTTCGTCTTTGTACCGTTTGATTTTCGTTATATAGGCCAATACCATTATAAATACCGTTTCCAACGATATTATAAAAATATTGTCCTATATTTCGAAAACCAACCGGTAGTTTGTACCGAAGCTACACATCAGATATATTAGAAATTTCATCAACTTTTGAAAATCTTCATATCTTTATTGGTTGCTGTACAAAAGATAAATAAATGTTCAAAAATTAGTACAATCAGTACATATTTAAAAAAATCATTTTTTTTATAACCGATTTAACAGCTGATGGTTGGTTTTTGTTAAGTATGGTTTGACATTTTATCATGCAAAGACTCACACAAGAGCAACGCTTCTGTGAAAATTGTGTGAAAATGGCGGTTCAGTTTACTTCATGTACGAGCCATTTGAGGTGGCGATATAGCCCCAAACCATTTTAAAACATTAATGTTATAAAACTATCAGTTTTACTGATATTAAACATATTTTTTTCATTATTTTATTTTAATTTAAAGTTCGGTAACAGTAAAAAAACAACCTAAATTGATCCATGATCGATTCTAAGACATTCTTTTAATGTACGTCTGTATAAAACACAAATGCCATCCAAAATAAAAAAGCTTTGTACAAACAAGTTTGGTACAGACACGTTTTATGTTTATCAGCAGGTAAAGTTCGTATATGGGCAAAAGCGGACCTGGAGAAAATAAGTTTCCCCTTTGAAGAATAAACCAACCTCTGAAAAACGATATTTTTATGTCAGAAAAATTTCAAAGTACTGTGCTTCGACCCAGTAGATTTTACGAAAGATTTTCGTAAAAAAACATATTTTGTTTTTTTTTTAATATTTCGTTTAAAACAAAAAAAAAATATTTCGTTTATTTTACGCAAATTTTCATAAAACACAAAATTTATTTCGTTTATTTATATTATTTCGTTTATAAATATTTCGTAAAATACCAAAAAAAATCGTTTATTTTACGAAAGATTTTCGTGCATTTCATACATTGAACACAAGAATTTCGTGGTGCGAAACAACGAGACTTTGTGTACATTATACGAATGTTTTCATACATATAAAGTAGGATTTTTTTGTCAGTAGCAGAAATAAATTTGTCTTATCTCTATATTATAGGGTCTCTGGTTCATTTTACATTATGTATTAAATAATAATTCAAGATTTATTTTAAACGGGAGATATGTCAAATATTCCATATACGTAAGCATTTTTTGTAATGAAAATTTTATTTTTCTTAGGAGCTTCCAATACATCGGCTACAAGTTCAGCGTCCACAAGTGGGCCTGTTTCTAGCCATCCTCATGTCAACTTGTTGCATGCTGCTGAGCCACATTACTATGCTGCTCATAACTTGAGTGGTGCACAAATGGCAGCCTATTGCGGCAGCTATCACTCTGTTCAACATGATGGAAGCTTTGCGAGTTCCGCCAATAGTTCACATCTAGACTCTTCACTAAATGTTTCATGGGTGAGTACCAGTGGAACGTCTCCTCACACCCCATATTACTCGGCAGCTCAGATCTATATGCGCCCACGTGGCTCGTCGACGTCATCGCAGGAACGCAAAAAAGTTCCCCCTGAGGTTCCAAAGAGAACATCTTCGATAACGGCACAACAACAGGCACAACATTTAGCTGCACAGCATCATCTTCAGCAGCAGCAGCAACTCCAGCAACACCAAATACATCAGCAAATGATGGTGATGCGACAAACTCCCCCGCCACCAGCATTAATACGTTCAAATGGACTTTGTAAATCGGCTGAAAATGGTAGTCTCACTTCCGTGCAGAGCTCGGGCAGTGATTCGAGTGCAACATCTGTGGAACGGAATGCCATCAGCGATTTAGGCTCAGATCGCTCCAATTCACCCAATACATGGAAGCGTGGTACTAATCTAAATAGCTCACAGCAGTTCGTACACACTTCAGATCCGGCATTTGCACACGCACAAAATTCCGCTGCCATGGCAGCACTGGTCAGTGGTATGGCACCCGCAGAAGATCATGGAATTTCATCCCACACAAGTGCTGCTCAGTACGAGCAGCATGACCAGCATGAGCATCAGCAAATGATTGGGGCTCCCATACAAACACCTCCGAACTACAAAGTTTCCGAAACTATCCGCAAACGCCAGTATCGCGTTGGACTTAACTTGTTTAATAAAAAACCTGAAAAGGGCATAACTTATCTCATACGCCGTGGTTTTCTCGAGAACACACCTCAGGGTGTGGCTCGTTTTCTAATAACACGGAAGGGATTATCGCGACAAATGATTGGTGAATATTTGGGCAACTTGCAAAATCAATTCAACATGGCCGTACTTAACTGTTTTGCATTGGAACTAGACCTGTCCGGTATGCAGGTAGATGTGGCATTGCGCAAATTCCAAGCATACTTCCGCATGCCTGGCGAAGCTCAGAAAATTGAACGTCTAATGGAAATCTTTTCACAGCGCTTCTGCCAGTGCAATCAGGACATAGTGGGTCGACTAAGATCATCGGATACGGTAAGTGTTGTTATTATTGATGTATAGTAGCTATTGGAATTTTTTATACTGATGTGGAATAAATGTTTTATGTTTTCCCCCTTTTCAGATATTTGTTTTAGCATTTGCTATAATAATGCTAAACACCGACCTACACACGCCCAACTTGAAACCAGAGAGGCGTATGCGTGTCGACGACTTCATTAAGAATCTGCGTGGCATTGATGACTGCCACGACATCGACAAGGATATGCTGGGTGGCATATATGATCGTGTTAAGGCCAACGAATTTAAGCCTGGCAGTGATCATGTTACTCAAGTCATGAAGGTCCAAGCGACTATTGTTGGAAAGAAACCTAACCTAGCCCTGCCGCATCGTCGCTTGGTATGCTATTGCCGCCTCTACGAAATTCCCGATATTAACAAGAAAGAACGACCTGGTGTACACCAGCGCGAGGTTTTCCTCTTTAACGATTTGCTAGTCATAACAAAAATATTTAGCAAGAAAAAGTCATCGGTCACCTACACATTTCGCAATAGTTTTCCACTATGCGGCATGGTGGTCACTCTATTGGATGTGCCCAACTATCCGTTTTGCATTCAGCTATCACAAAAGGTAGACGGCAAGATTTTAGTTACCTTCAATGCTCGCAACGAACATGATCGCTGTAAGTTTGCCGAAGACTTGAAGGAGTCAATTTGTGAAATGGACGAAATGGAGTCTTTGCGAATTGAAGCTGAATTGGAGCGTCAAAAGTCGGCTCGTACACGACAAACGGGAAACTCTGAAAATCGCGATAGTGGTGTAGCTGACGTTGAAGTCTGTCCATGTCCCTATCAAACACCACAGTCGAATGAACCAGCACAAAATCCGGCTGATAATGCACAGCAACTGAAACGTAGCGCACTCAGCAACAGTTTGCTGGACATACACGAACAATGTAAGTATTGATGATAGCGGTATCAGTATTCACATCCCACGAGGCTCAACATTTGTTTTCTTTTACTTGCAGTCGGTGGCGATAAACCACAGAGACGTGGCAGTGTAGGTTCGCTCGATAGTGGAATGTCTATATCATTTCAATCGACTACTACGAGTAATGCATCACGAGAAAATGCTGCAGTTATTGCAGCTGCAGCAAATGCGGCTGCTGCTAAAATGAGGTTGGGGACACCCGCTGCTGCAGTAGCGGTCGTTGGTGGTCTATATATTGCACCAGGTGTTCAAGGTTATAATCAGGTGAACTATATGCAACAGCAACAACAACAGCACCCGCACATTATCCAACAACAGCAACACCAACAATCTCAGGCTCCAACAACTGGCCGTATACCAGGACGTGAACGTAAACTTTCTCGTTCTGAAGAAAATAGATCGACTGAAGTTTAATAGATTCATATCTCATTGTTTAACCCTCTTCCCGTTTTCTATGTCTCCCTCTCACTCTCTCTCTGTCTATCTTTATCTATTAATTTCTTTAAATTTTCGTTTTGTAACATAGAATTAAACAGAGACATTTGTTTCACATAGTTTTGTTTATATTGGTTTCGATAAAATATTCAATTTAACATAAAATTGTTTTCAAATATTAATATAAGATTTTGTAATTAAGTATTTAAGTATTTTATTATTCTACATGCATACATACATACACACATACAAACATTACAAAAATTTCTATTAACTAAACTAATTAACATACGAGTATGTAGTACATACTAAATACAAACAAACGCCTAAATGCTTTTGTGTCTCTGTGAGTACTATGGGCGATCTAGTACATACAAACAATGTATTTGGTTATTTACTATACTACATACATACATATATACTTACTACTTATCTATCTATTCTATTTATCTACATTATTTATGAATTATACATATATAAATAATTATCCTAAAAAAAAAACAAATGTTTTGTAAATATTTTAACTGACACTGAAATATTAAAAAGCAATTTAAATGAAAATAAAAAAAAATATATAAATAAATAAATTAAAAATCTTTTATTGACAAATGCAGATCACCGCTTAAATTTAAGACTTTCCTCGAAAAAGTTCCACTGCCAAAATAAGTTTATTTATTTGAGTCTATGGAATTTTAATTCCTCAGACCATTTAGATAATAACAACCCAGTTGGAAAATGTGTCACTGAGGAAATTTCCACAGTGATTCCTTGAGGAAATGTCTTCAGGTTCTGACAAATCATAGGCAATCCTCGATGACATGTCCTAACATTGTCAGCACTGAATGTTTGCTTTAAGAGTGTGGACAATTCCTCTAAGACGTCTAAAAGGAAATGTCTTCAAAATAGCAGTATATTAAATTAGAATTTTAAATCTGGGCAACTCTTTAATTTCCAAGAAAAAGATGGCAATATTATCTACTTAATTAAAATAAAATCAAAATCTAACAAGTAGAATAAAAGTAGTAAATAGACAAACAATTTTAAAAATAAAGTTTGGAACAAGTGGTTAGGTGTGGGACTAATAAACTGGAGGTTCCAGGTTCAAATCCAGTTGGGACTAAAAAAGGCGAAAAGTTTTTTCTAAATATGAGAAAGATAATTTATAAAGGAAAATGGATAAAAGTAAAAACTAAAGGAAATACGAAAATTTTTTGTATTTTCGCATGACTAACCTGACCAACTGTTTTTGTCTGAAAAGCGGGATGGAAAGGTTGAAAAAGCGGGATTTTGGTCTTAAAAGCGGGACTTTTATATACCCTCCCCTAAGTTTGTAACATTTTGAAAAAGTACACTCAAAATAAAATAAAATTTTGGTTGCATCAAATGCATTTTACAAATATATGTAAATTTACAGAGTTTTTCTTTGCTAAATGGTGTTTTATTTAACCAATATTTTACTAGAAACTCTGTAAATTAACAGTTTTTTTGTCAAAATCATTTTACAGAGTTTTATAGTAAAATTACCAAGAAATGTTGCTAGCTGGACAAGTATGGTGTTCTCTGTTAAATTAGCAGAGTTTTTCTGTAATTTAACAGAGTTATTATTTTGAGTGTATAAAAATTTATAATTTTCAATCGATTTTAATTTGACGTAGTGATGTCCGTCCGTCGTTCTGACTGTCTGTTGAAACACACTTTCAAAAGAAGGTTGTTTGTAATTTTTCTGGTCAGGTTGATATTGAGTTTCAGCGAAATCGGTGCAGTGGTTCAGAATTTATGAGCAAACTTGAAAATTGAATTGGATTGGTTTCGCCTCAAATTCACGTGGTAAATAAAACGTTGAACACGCTTCGAAAGACATAGGTAAGCCACAATAATAGTTTTCAAAATATTTTAGTCACTTGAAAAAAATTGTACACTCAAAAAAATTTACATTAAAAAAATTTACATAAATAATCATTTACTTAAAAAAAATCTATTCATAGTCAAAGTCTTCAAACATGGTGGATTTGTTTGAGGAAATTCAAAAAAAATATTTTGCAGATTTTAAAAATGTGTCAAATTCAAAAATTATGTTTTGTACCACATTAATATGGGTTACCGATATCTCGAAAATTATATATTTCTTATGTGAGTACGTTTGGGCAACGTTAAACAAAAACTATTTTGTTTTGAGTATTTTCATAAAATTTGTTCTTAAATTTAGTGAAATTTTTCCCAAAACTCGAAACTTTGATTAATTTTCGCGTGGTCAAAGAGTTAAAATTTTACTAGGTACTTATTTCAGGTCATTCAAAATTTGTTTAGAATATGGACCACCCTACTGAGCACGTCTCGAAAGTTTCGAGTCGAAACAAAAATAAATATTTTTATAAATATTTTTTTTTAATTTTCAAAAATCAAAATCAAATTATTTTTTTTTTTAAAATAAACGTTTAAAAAGTTATTGGGAATTTTTTCGAGTTCCAACACAATTTTAGGATTAATTTTCTTTACATTTTTTTAAATACGGTAAGAAATTCTAAATTTTACGATATTTATATGCTCAAAAATAGAAAATAAATTGGTTTAAATTACTTCAGAACAATCATACTCAAAAAACTATTTAAAAAACTATAAAATATTATTTAAAGGTCAAAAAGCGGGATAAAGCGGGATGAAGCGGGACTTTCGTGTAAAAAGCGGGATAAAAATTCAAGGCGGGATGAGACATCAAAAAGCGGGATAATCCCGCCAAAAGCGGGATGGTTGGTCAGGTTACGCATGACCTATGTCAGACATTTCCCCAAAGAAGTCTTAGGTGACATGTCCCCAGAAGGTCAGCCCTGACCACTGCTGACTTTGAGTGAGGACATTTTGAAAATTTGTATGAAACTGTCCTCAACCCAGTACATAGAGATGTCTTGTGGATGTCAGGTGTGACTCTGACATGTCATCGCTCCATCACTGAGGATGGCTCGAGGACGTTGCCAACTGGGAATAATAAGAATACAATTTTTAAAAACATAGGAATAACCAGGGATCCGATTTTAATACTTTTAAAACGAACAATTTAAATTTTCATCCATAAAAAACAATAACTTGTGTTCAAAATAAAATATTTCTTAATAAAGATATTTTTATTTCGATCAAAGTTGAAAATATTTTTTTTGTTCGAAATCAAAATATTAGGTCTGTTTGTTTCCCCAAATTTCTTACTATTTTTACTACAACTGGAAAGTTTTGTTTACTTTTTGTATTCAAAAATTCCAGCTGTAGTAAATGTAGTAAAAATTAGTAGATTGTAGTAATTACGGATACTACAGTGGCGGGTACAGCTTTTGGGTTTGGGGGGGGGAAAATTTTTTTTACTTCGAAAAAAAAATCATAAATTCACCTTTGTTGACGAACAAAAAAAGGGATACGCTTTTGTTTACAAAAAAAAATTATGGGAAAGCTATAAAATCATTAAATTTATTAGTTTTTGCCGAAGGAGGTTTGTTTTTCATGATCATATTTCGTTTAGATCAGTTTTTTTTTAATTTGATTTAAACGAAAATTGTATATTTTTCGTATACATAAAAAGAGAATTTTTTAATAGCAGAAATTCTCCCTATATAGAAAACAGCAGATGTTGAGAAATTTTTCGTGAAAAAATTATTTTTTATAGGGAAAATGCCTCAGAATAAAAGACTTTTCTTTACGAAAAATGTCTCAGAATCTGAGACTATTTTCGTATAGAAAAATTTTCAGATTTTTAAAAGAAAATTGTATATTTTTCGTATACATAAGAAGAGTCTAAATCTGAGAATTTTTTAATAGAAAAAATTCTTCCTACATAGAAAATATCAGATTTTGAGACATTTTTCGTGATTTTTTTTATAGGGAAAATGTCTCAGAATATAAGACTTCTTCTTTACGAAAAATGTAGCAGAATCTGAGACTTTTTTCGTATAGAAAAATTTTTAGATTCTAAGAATTTTTTTCCACAAAAAAAGTCTCAGATTCTGATACATTTTACTATAGAAAAGTCTCATATTTAAAGCATTATTGACCCATTTTTCCTATAGAGAGGTCTCTGATTATTAGATTTGTTTCATACTGAAAAAATTTTAGGTTCTGAGACCTTTTTTCTATAAAAAAAAGTCTTGGATTCTGCGGCCTTTTTCCAATAGAAAAAGTCTTAGATTCTAAGACCTTTTTCATAAAGAAAAAAAGTTTCAAATTCTGAGATCTTATTCCTAAAGAAGAAGGCTCAGATTTTCAGACCCTTTTCCTTAAGAAAATGTCTCAGATTCTGAGAGCTTTTTCTAAAATAGAAAAAGTTTAAAATTCTGCCACTTTTTCTCTAAAGAAGAAGTAACAGATTCTGAGACTTTTTTCTGATTCTGAAATCTTTTCCGATTCTAACACACTTTTCCTATAGAAAAAGTCGGAGATTCTGTGACCCTTTCCTAAAGAAAAAGTCCCAGATTCTGAAATGTTTTTCCTATAGAAAACGTCTCAGACTTTAAGACCTTTTTCCAAAAGAAAGGTCATAGATTCTGAGACCTGATTCCTATAAAAAACAGTCTGAGATTCTGAGACATTTTTCTGAGATTCTGAGACCTTATTCCTATAAAAAAGTCTTAGATTCTAAGACCTTTTTCCCGTTGAAAAAGACTCAGATTCTGCGACCTTCTACCAATTCAGTAATTTTCAACTTCTGAGACTATTGTTCAACAATAAAAAGTCTCAGACTTTGAAACCTTTTTCTTTTTAAAAAAGACTCAGATTTTGAGACATTTTTCCTTAAAATAAGTCTCAAATTCAGATATTCTGAGACTTTTTTCCCAAAAAAAAATTCTTTTGCGACCTTTTTCCAATAAATAAGTTTTGAGACCTTTTTCACATAAAAAAAGTCTCAGATCCTAAAAATTTTTTCTTTTGAAAAAGTTTATTCTCTAGAAAAAAAAAATTAAAACACTTTTACATATGTACATAAGTTCGACTATCAACATTTTTAAGATATTTTTCCTATTGCTATGTAGAAGACAAACATTTTTCATATAAACCAATTTAAGATCCTGTAACATTTTTCGATATAAAAAAAGCATATTCTAAATAATTTGTGTATTAGGGTGGGGCGATTTGAACATCTTAATGGGCGCTTCGCGTTTCTGATTCTTGGGATTGTACTGAGCAAAAAAGTCAACTAGACCATACGTCTACGGTGAAAATCGAGCCTCCCGATTTTGACTTGAAGTTTTTTCTCAGACTTTATTTTTTTGGAAAATTTGCAAATATTCTTGGGCTCATATTTCGTAAACTATTTGAAATTTTGACTTATTTTCAAAAGTAAAGTTGTAGTTATTGTTTCGGGCTACAATTTCTCTGAACACATTACTTAGAAAAAACTTCGTTTTCATGGTCAAAAAGTCGAAAATGTAGAAAATTCACCACTTTTTGTGATATTTTTTTTGATATTTTGGCCTATAACAGCCAAACTATTAAGATTTTCGATCCAATACTAAGACAAAAATTGTAGCCAAGACAATAGTTAAGAACTCTCTAGTACATCGCAAAAGCATTAGAATGCTCCTTAAGGCAGTTTTGGCCTTGTGAGAGTGCAAATTTTTTTTGAAAATATTGATAAATTACCATTTTCAGTTGTTCATAGCGCAAAATCATAAAAATGTTCTATTTCTTATTTTTTCCACTTTTTTTATCCAAAAATATAATGTTTTTTCTTTGTTTTGTTCAATATTTTTTTTTTGAAAATTCATTTAAAGTACAAAGTAATTGTATTGGTAGAGACAAGGTATGAATCAAGAAGAATTCCAATTTAGTGTATTTTTCTTTCAAAGATTGCCTTCCAAATCTTTTCGAGATTCCATACGAGGCGCTTTCTTTCGGCCTTCAGATACAGATGCCATTATACCTTCACGGTTTTTGTCGATTGAGCGCTTAGCGAAGCTCAGTTAAATCGCATACATATACAATATTTTTTTGAGTGCCAATGTACGAATTTCTTTACAATCATTGTATAACATGCTCAACAAAACATTTTCACTGTGTGCGAAATAGGAATTATTCTGTATTACGGGATTTATGATGTTACGTAAGTTGTCTGGTAAATATTGCGTCCACTGGATGAATTTTCCAAGCAGAGCACTACCGTATACAGCCGAATTGTAGTATTTGACATTGAAATACATGGGAACATACACTTTCATGATGTACCTTGCCAAAATTTGTAAATTTTGTGATGGATTTTCTGTCGCAATATACACACGGAGCAATCTACTAGCATTTGTTATCCATCTCGAATGTCCTACTGTTCCAGGTTTGATGTTTGCAAGATTAATTGAGCAACTACCATTTGAAACGGCTTGGGCAATTTGGTATAGATATTTAACGTCCGTAGAAAGTTTATTTTCAGCATCTGTACTCATTGGAGGAATGTGTTCAAGTGGAATAAGTTGAAAATTTTCGATAACCTGAAAAATGTTTAGATTACACCGCTCAACAAATCGAAGGTTTTTGACTCCGGTTTGAAGTTTGATACAAAATTTTTAAAGATTTTGACTCGCTGATTCCAAATCTGTGCTCCAAATTTTTCCATCACGTCTAGAATTTTAATTATTCGCGGTTGAAAATGCGAAAAAAACGCGATTTTTGCATTTTTTGAAAGCCTGCACAGCAGCCACCGGTTGGAATAAAAATCTGGTATAAAGCGTTAGAGTAGAATTGAACTATGATCTCAAATATATGATCAAAAAAATTTGAAGTTGTTGCACTATTATTGGTATTTTAAAAAAACACTGTGAAAAAAATTAGAAAAAGCACCATTTTTAAAAGGCTCTAAAACAAAAACCAGATGATCAATCTTTACCGTGATGAGCTCAAAATTTAGGCAAAAGTTCATTCTTTCTTATAGACTTTTAAAGCCATTAAAGATATCTTCCGGTTTATACGAAAAATAACACAGAAAACTTAAATTTGTAAAAAAATTATTTTTTTAGTTTTTCTTTGAAAAATATCAAAAAAAACTAAGGTACCTACCTTATCTTTTTTACTAAAATGATAATTTTAACAGAGTCATTTTAAAACGCAATTGTAACCCAACCAAACGCAATAATTAGAAAAAAATAGTTTTCTATGTTGGAGACCAAAGACAAATTATACTTTTGCGCTTTATACCAGATTTGTATTCCACTCAATGGCTGCTGTGCAGGCTTTCAAATAATGCAAAAATCGTAATTTTTCGCATTTTCAACCATGAATAACTTAAAATCTGGACGTGATGGAAAAATTTGGAGAACAGATTTGGAATCAGGAGATCTACTAAAATTGATCACCAGAATTCAAACCGGAAAATGAGTGTTGAGCGGTGTTATTTAAATAAAAAAATTACAAAACTATATCGTATGCGAAGGCTTATGTTCTAGATTTGATGATGACGCTGATGATCAGAATCCACTGGATTATCCATATTTTTTATATCTTAAATTTTGTAGTAGCACTGCACAGTTTATACACGAAACAATCATTTCTAAAACTTACATTCAAAAACTATAATAAGTAAAGACTAATTATAGGACCGTTCCTTTTGACGTTTATAGGTGCCACTCAAAAAAAAAAAACTGTAAAGTTGGCAAAAAATTTAGTTAAATTTAACTAAAAAAACACCTGATTTTGAACCTACTAAATTTCTAGTTAATTTAACAAAAAATATTTAGTTAACTTTTCGTAGAATGAATGTAGCAAAAAAACAGTAATTTTAACTAAAAATTCAGCTGAAAATTTCGTAACATTTTTTATTAGGTGAATTCAGCTAACCTTTTTTTTAAATAAAAAAAAAAATATATATTTTTCACAGCGTTAAGTTCAGCTTAAGTAGGACTAATGAGATTTGCATAGGAGGCTACACAAGAAATGTTTAAAATTTTCGACTTGACAAAAATGTTACAAAAAATCTGCAAATTAATTAGTAAAAATTCGTAAACTCAGTTTTAAAGTCAACAAAAAAAATTAATTCCAAATTTGTACAAAACTAGTATTTTCGTAAATCGAACTTAACTAACAAAAGTAGTTAAAACGCTGATTTTAACTAAAAATTTGCTAAAAAGCCAGTAAACTCGAGTTAACAAAAAAAAGTTTGTTAACTTTACAGTTTTATTTTTTTGAGTGTGGGGTTAGTTGTTTATATGGTATCTGGGAAAGCTGGATGTTTTGTTTACCTTTTATTTTTCGCTATGAACAACTGAAAATGGTAATTTATCAATATTTTCACAAAAAATTTGCACTTTCACAAGGCCAAAACTGTCTGAAGGAGCCTTCTAATGCTTTTGCGATGTACTAGAGAGTTCTTAACTATTGTCTTAGCTACAATTTTTGTCTTAGTATTGGATCGAAAATCTCAAGGGTTTGGCTGTTATAGGCCAAAATATAAAAAAAAAAATTACAAAAAGTGGTGAATTTTCTACATTTTCGACTTTTTGACCATGAAACCGAAGTTTTTTCTAAGTAACATGTACAGAGAAATTGTAGCCCGAGACAATAGCTACAACTTTATTTTTGAAAATAAGTCAAAATTTCAAATAGTTTACGAAATATGAGCCCAAGAAAATTTGCAAATTTTCCAAAAAAAAAATAATGTCTGAGAAAAAACTTCAAGTCAAAATCGGGAGGCTCGGTTTTCACCGTAGACGTATGGTCTAGTTGACTTTTTTGCTCAGTACAATCCCAAGAATCAGAAACGCGATGCGCCCATTAAGATTTTTTTCCTTCCTTACTAATCGCCCCACCCTATTGTGTATGCCAAAACTTAAAATACGATTGACAGATATTTTTCTCAGAAAATTTTCATATTAATTCACACAAATTTTTGGACTACGAGATTTTTTTAGAAAATTTTCTTCTTTCTCTTTTTGTTCTTTTTCTTTCCTTTTCTTTCTTTTTTTCTTTTTTTTTCTTCTTTTTTTCTTTTTTTTTCTTTTTTTCCTTCTTTTTTTCTTTTCGAAATTTGGTCTGGGGGGGGGAAATTTCCCCTTTTCCCCCCCCCCTTGTACCCGCGCATGGGATACTACAATACGGAGTATAAACGGACCTGTTCTAAAATAATAAGTTACGGACCGTTTATGTTCCGTTTTCGTACCAGCTATGACGGATACGAATTTTACGGTCAGTAAACGTACCGTAAAAGTCAGATTCATGATTCCGTACTTGTCGGTGAGTCCGTAAAGGTGTTTCTTGGGAAGAGTGTTAGCATACTATAGACAAAAAATTGGCTCCGTTTTGCTCTATCTTGGTTAGTTTTTTTAAGTTTTTTATGCAATGAATGAATAAGCCATTCGATTTTTCAAATTGAATGAAAAGAAAATCGATTGCATTTGCAAGTAAATGCATTCGATTTTTAAAAGTCGAATGAAAAAAAATCAAATGCATTCGATTTTTGAAAGTCGAATGAAAAATAAAACGAATGCATTCGATACACAGAACAAATTTTGTTCATAAATAGTATGAATTGCTATCATTGATTTCAATTTATATACAGTGTATCACAAAAGTATTTTGCCTATGCAAAATATAATGAAATTTAATAAATAAACGCTTTAAAAAAATATTTATTTTTAAAATTAAGTAAATGTTTTATTGAATATTAAATAAGGGAAGATTAAACTTTAATTCTGTATTTTTAAATACTTAATTTTAATTTTTCATGCATGAGATTTTTAAAAAAATATCAAATTGTCACCCATTTTTCAGTTCACAAAAGTATTTTGCTTTTTTAATTTTGTTATACCATTTTTTTTATTTATAAAAAAAATAAACAATTTTAATATTTTAAATGGTATTTATTGTTAGCCAGAACTGATTCCAGACGCCTGGGCATTGATTCCACTCAATTCTAAAATTTTTGGAAAGGTATTTTGTACCATTACTCTTCCAATGCTTGTTTAAATGTAGTTTTTTATTGAAATGTTGTGCTACAGGATTTTTTCGTCCAAATGAGCCCAAAGATTTTCCAAAGGATTCATGTCGGGACTTTGGGGTGGTGTTGCCAGATGTTTGGTGTTGTATAAAAACCACTTTTTAACGCCAACAGCTGTGTGTTTTGGCTCATTATCACATTGGAAGTAAACCCCATTTCGAGATAGCCTCATTTGTTCAGAGCTGGCATGTTAATTTTTCCTCAAAAAGGATAAATCTCTTCATGACTATCCATAGTTTCATCAATAAACACCAACTGGCCCATTTCAAGGCCGACATAAAGTCCTCAACCATCAGAGAACCACCACCATATTTTACCGTTGATTTGATATTTTTTTATATATAACGATTCTGTTGGCTTTTGCAAGACCATTCGTCGTTCATCACACCCAAAAATGTTGAATTTGGTTTCGTTACTGCACATTTCAGTTTTCCAAAACTTTATTGGGTCAGATGAACGATTCATGGTCTTGCGAAAGCCAAATAAATCCTTAAATATAAAAAATATAAGATTAACTGCAAAACATGACGGTGGCTCTCTGGTGGTGAAGGGCTGTATGTCGGCCTTGTAATGGGCCAGTTGGTGTACATTGATGAAACTATGGATAGTCATGTAGAGATTTATCCTTTTTGAGGTAAAATTACCATGCCAGTGCTGAATAAATGGGGCTATCGCGAAATGGGTTTTACTTCCAATGTGATAATGAGCCAAAACACATAGCTTTTGAATTTAAAAAAAGGTTTTTATACAACGCCAAACATCTGGCAACACCACCCTAAAGTCCGGACATGAATCCTTTCGAAAATCTTTGGGCTCATTTGGACGAAAAAGTTCTGTAGCACAACATTTCAATAAAAACTACTTTAAAACAAGCATCGGTACTAGAATGGTACAAAATACCTATTCAAAAAATTTAAAATTTAGTGAAATCAATGCCCAGACGTCTGGAATTAGTTCTGGCTTACAATAAATACCATTCAAAATATTAAAATTGTATTTTTTTTTATTAAATTAAAAAGATTATATAGTAAAATTAAAAAAGCAAAATACTTTTGTGAGCTGAAAAATCAGTGACAATTTGATATTTTTTTAAAAATCTCATGGATGAAAAATTAAAATGAAGTGTTTAAAGATACAGAATTAAAGTTTAATGTTCCCTTATTTAATATTTAATAAAAAATATATTTATTTTTAAAAATAAATATTTTTTATAGCGTTTTTTTTATGAAATTTCATTATATTTTGCATAGGCAAAATACTTTTGTGATACACTGTATTTTATGAACAAATTCATACTATTTATTATTTTTATCAGTATTTTTAAATTTCTAAAAAAATAAAAATTACAAGTCAGTTTTGAAATAAAATAAATATTGTCATTTAATTTTTTTCTGTATTGTTTTGGAAAAAAAGAAAAATCTTCTATTTGAGTAACGTATCGCATCTTTTTTACCATGGAAGGCCAAAAGCTAAGTTCATGTAAATAATTGTTAAACATTAATGAACAAATTTTGTATTAATCGACGCGTTTTGCTCAATTTCATTTTAGATGCTCGTATGAACCAACACCCAGATGGATTATATTTAGTTTGACCACCAATTGCCTTATATCATCGGAATACAACTTCAAAAGATGTTCTAATTAATTTTGAATTAATATTGAGAGTTTTGTGTATTTGGTATAAAAATATGTGATTCTTTATAAATAAAACTAAAGAATCATCCTTTGTGATCCAAAATTTAGCGTTTAATTACTACCTCCGTTCCAAAATAATCTTAACATTTCTATATTTTGGCTGGGATTATGGAGGATTTTTTGAAAAAGCTTGATTTTTTTTGTTAATACATATCGGGACATATCAATAATTTAAAAATTCTTTATAGCTTTGCAATTTTTCAATTCACGTGCAAAATGGATGCAATAAACTGCATCCAGATAAATGAGACAACTTGTTTTCGACGTTACAAACAGGCATGGTGTCCACTTTGGTCGAAAAGATGAAAATTATTACAAAATGCGGCGTATGAAATAAGAAATTTTACGCTAGAGGCCCTTTTAACGGTTTTTAATAAATGCATTATGGATGCAATAGGGACATCTTGCAAATATTTTTAATTAATTTTGTTACAGTTTTAGTATAAGATTGTTTTTTTAACTTTATCTTGTATTATTTCAACTAAAACACTGCTTAATAAAATGTTAAGTTTATTTTGGGACAAAAAAATCTATAGAAATGTTAAAAATATTTCGGGACGGAGCACAGTGGGTTCGATGGTACCCAAAATGGCGATTAATTCAGATAAGCAGTAGTTTTAGAATATTATATTTTTTTATTGATGACCTAATATAAACAAGTAAAAATACACATTTTGGAAAAAAAAATTGGAAAAAAAAAATTTTTTTAACCAGTTAGGCGTCTTTTTGTTTTTCGGAAAAAAGGGTTATAGTTCACAATTTTTGTTGTAACTTTAGAATGAAAAGCAATAAATTAATAAAAAAAAAATGGAAATTAAAGTGTACATAATGTGCTATCAAAGTAATAAAAGAAATAACGCATAATATGTATTTATATTATTATAATTTTTTTTTTAAATCCAATTTTTGTTTTTCACAAAATCATATAAATGTACAAATTTATCTGAAAAAAGTGATTTATGGGAATATTATAGTTTTTTATTACAGAATTATCATAAATACATAAAAACACAGCATTTTAGAAAAAAAAAATTATCAAAAAATTTATTTTTTTAATATTTTAGTCGTTTTTTATGTTTTTGGAAAAAAACACGAAACCCTTGAACATGTAATAAAGCTACAAAAAACAACTGGAGGGGACTTTTTATTGGCTTAATGGGGAGGGTTTACCGGAAGACTATGGGTAGGGTTGCCATTCGTACTGTTTTAAACAGTACATGTACTGTTTTTATAAAAAGTACTGTTTTATGCACAGCACCTAAAACAGTACGTAAAAGTACTGTTTTTTAAAGCGTGTACTGTTTTTGTACTGTTTTTTTTATACTTATCACCAAAATGTAACATTTTTCGAAAAATGTTTCATATTTGACAAAATTTTAATTCAATTTTTAAAAAGGAGCTAAATGCAATTTAATTTTATACCACACTCAAAAAAAAAAATTATTTCAAAAGTGGAAAACTTAACTAAATTCAATAATGATTTAGCTCCATTGCCATGTTTTCCTTCTTTTTAACTAAATTTTTCTGAAAAATAAGAAAAAGAAAAAACTAGAAAATGAGAAAAAGTTTATTTTATTGAGTATATCTCATTTAAAGTTCCGATTGCGGGCAGACCCCATTAGGTTCAGAACCCATGGGTCCAGACAACCTTAGGCCCAGTCCCATTGGGTCTATTAAGGACCGTCATAGATTTTGATTCAACATCTTTGCCCTTTTCGCTCTACCTTGCTTAGTTTTTAGGATACCGGAATTTAAGGGCCCAAAAGGGTCTTTAGAATCTTAACGGGATAGCTAAAAAACTATTACACGGAGGGATTATGACGGTCGTGTTAAGAACTACAAAAATGTATTTGGCATTTTTTTTTGTTTCCGCAATATTTTCTGAGAAATGAGGAACGCCCAAATTTTTAGATTCAAATTGAGGAGTCCATACATTGAAAGAGGACCGGAGATTCTTTAGAGATTTTTAGAATCGAAAATGAACATTTTTTTGCTCTTTCTGGCTTAGTTTTTGAAATTTTTGAAACATTTTTTGAAAAAAAAATCATTAAATTGTATAAAATTTACTAAACCTAAAGAAAAAACTTTAGCAATTCTAAGAAGATAAATATGATAAACTAATTGGTTGCAAATTATGTCAAAGAAATTTAAAAAATTTTATTAAATTTTACTAAATTGTGAAAAAAAACATTTTCCCAAAATTTAGTTAGGCCTTTGTTTGAGTGTAATAATACCGTTTTCGCGTTTGCTTTTTAAAGTCGTGTTTTAATTAAAACACTGTTTTATGGATTTTTTCATATGTTTTTGATAGGAAGATCGGTGTTTTAGTTAAGCGAAGCATAGACTACAAAAGCTTTTCAAGTAAGATATCGCGGCAACTAAGACAAATGCTCCAAAAAGTCAATCGCAATTTTTTTCAACACTGATAAAAAAAAATAGAATAAATTTGAGGCGGTTAACCTAAAATGTTCCACCGTTCTCTTAACAACCTTTTATGCTCGTTTTGGCTGAGATCTGTTTAAAATCAGGGTAAAAGGGCTAAGTTTTTGTAGTTTGATATAAAATAAGACTTTTAAAAAAGTACTGTTTTTATTTGCAATGTACTGTTTTTTGAGACCAAATGTACTGTTATTCCATATTTCAAATCTGGTAACCCTAACTATGGGGGACACCTTCCCCTCGCGATAAACGTTGCCAAAAAAATAGATGTCAGTTTTTGCACGTAATTAATAAAAATTTATCATTATTTTTTTTATACACGCCCCCAAACAGGGGCGGACCGAAAAAATTGGCATTCCTGATCCCCCTTGGTTCAAATTCAGGTCGATGAACTTCATATGGCATTAAAATGTTTCATTTATTGAACAAATAAAACTTGTAAAAAAAAATATTTTCTGGGGTAGTTTTAGTTCTTCAAGGGAGAACTTTTTCCCCCCTGGTCCGATTTTGCTCGTTCAAGAACTTAACCAGCCTATGATCATTATACATATTTGTGACAAACTTCAGGATTCTAGCTCTTGTTTTATGTACTTTATGGTGTGCTCAACAACAGACGGACGGACGGACACACGGTTAGTCACAGAATGTCTTAGAATCGATCTGTGATCAATAATATACACTTTAAGGGGTCCTAGACCCATATTTCGATGCGTTACATACGGAATGACAAAGTGAGTGTAAGCCCATACCACAGACTAAATACAGACTCGACAGTAGAGTTTTATAAGAAAAAAATGGGGAAAAACTAAGCGATTTTAGGAGAAAACACAGCGGTTTTAAGTCCGTTTTGCGCTAACATGGCAACACTTTCTACGACTTAGGAGTGAGTGAAACAACAAAAACCGATCTGGCATCCATTTTTCTTATGGCGCGTTATATCAGTTTTCTCTTTCTAACCTAATTCGTAGAATAATTTGAAAATATTAACCATATGGTTAAAGAATACTTTTTTGACACCTGTCACTTATGTCGAGTCTGTATTAGTCTGTGCCAAACGTATGGGAACAAGCAAAATTCAAAGCCAACGCCAGAATTGTAATTGCACACATAAATTTCAATTAATAGCCACTTTGCAGAGGTCCAAGTCGTAGTGAAATTATCGGCGGCGGCGGCTGAGGCAAAAATTGTCGGCGGCGGCTTAAAGCCGGCTGAAGCCGATGAATTTTAACAAAAATATTTATTAACAAAAATACTATAAAATGGAAATAAATAAAAAAAAAAAAATTTTTAAATGTTATGAACTAGTTTTTTAATCTTATTGGATTTCTACCCCTTATTTTCAAGGTTTTTTTTTTTTATTCAACTAGAGATAGACGCGTGAGTGATTTTTTACTCACACTCACTCACGCTGTGGACAGGAATTTTTGAATCACACACACTCACGATCATATTTTTTCTACTCACACTCACGTGAGTAAATTTAATACAACTCACGTGCACTCACGTAAGCTTCACTCACACTCACGTTGACTAACACTCACAAAACTTTTATTTATACAAAAAAACTCAACAAATAAAATTTTAAGAATCTTTAAGGCCTCTACAGACGATTCAATATTATGCACAATCTGCGTGTATTTTTTTTCAGTACAATATTTTATACAGTATTTTTATGTATGCCATTTGTGTGTAAACGTCAAAAATATTGTGCATAATATTGCGTCGTCTGTAGGTACCTTTAAAAAATCTTTCCAAATTTTTAACAAAATTTAAAGTTCCGCGAAATTTTACATTTTTTATTGCTTTGTTCGGAACGAAATCTTAAGTTAAGCCAAATTTTAAAAATTTTTTTGTTGCTTTTTTTGGTACGAAAGGAAATATGAAGAAAAAATAAATCACGCACACTCACGCAAAAAATCTTTGGATTTAACACTAAATTGATAAAACACGATTTCAATGCCGTTTCAAAATACGTTTGATTTGTTTTAAAATGCAGTCATAATCATCTGAACATATATTAAGTGAACAAAAATATAAAAAATATTATAATTTTAATATATTTTGTAACAAAAAAATATATTTTCTTCTAAAAATATCAGCTAAGCCGTTAGCCGAAATAAGCCGCATCATTCGGCGGCGGCTTGAAGTCAAAAATAAAGTTGGCGGCGGCTCCAAGCCGGCTCAGAGCCACACGACTTGGACCTATGCCACTTTGGTACCATTTGAACCCAATGTGCGGAGGTAGTAAAATTTAAGGGATTTGTTTGATATACATATTTGGAGGAGTAATATTTAGATGAAATAATGCAAAAATTTAAAAGGAAATCCATTGTAATTTTTTTCATGTCATATATGAACAAAATCATACTATGTATGAACATGTTCTGGGAAAAAAAGTCATGTTCAATTCACACATTGAATGAACAAATTAATTCCAGGTATGAACTTTTTTTTTCTGTGTATGTATAAATATTTATTTTATTGAATTTATAGAATTAATAAAATTATTGTAATAGTTTTCTTTTTTTTTTGTTACGAATTTAAAATAATCAAACTAATTTTTGGAATTTTATTTATTTATTTATTTTTTTGACTTTTCGACATAAAGAACAGTGTTGGTAATTGACAAAAACGAAAATTTCAAGATTTGGCACCACTTTTTTTAAATACTTAACTTTTTAGAATATATAAATATCCATACTTAAGGGGGTTTTAAACTGTTATACTTTGTGTGTTGAAATGTATTATTCAAGCCAAAATACATTTAAAATTGTATAATTACAAAGTATTATCCGTTGTCATTTTTAATTTAAAATTTAGCAAAACACACAAAAACATAAATTGTCTTTTCTCAATTTCTTTTATTTTGATTTTAATTATAAATAAACACAACAAAATAAAAAGTCGAAAGCAAAGTATTATGTTTTGAAAAATTTCAAAAAATTTTCTTTTACGTTATACATTTCAAAAAAAGTTAATTATACAAAGTGTGACAATGTAAAACCTGCTTTACCAAGTGTATATCTACTTAAATGTGTATGGAAAATTTATAACAAACTCGAAAAAAAAACGCCTTTACTTAAATTTGTATAGGAAGTTTATAACAAACTCGAAAAAAACACACCTTAGGTTAGGTTAGGTTGGATGGGCGCTCGCCATTTGGCGAATTCACTCGAAGGCCATAAGGCCCATTGTGATTCCCTTGATCATATTTCCCTACTCCCCCTCTGATACAAAGTTCTACTTTTTAAACCACCCCGTTTCCCTGAGGTATTCCGCTAGGGACGTCAATGAGACACCGCTTAGGCAATCCAGGTCATCGAAAAATCTTTGCCCCAAATGCTTAAGGCGGCTCCTCATTAGGCCCGGAAATTAGCATAGCAAGTGCTTCACTGACTCTTTTCCTCCACTTCCCCACAGCTTCTACAATAGTCCCTATCAGAAATTCCCATACGCACGGCCATTTGGCCAATTATACAGTGTCCTGTAAGTACTCCAACTAATAGGCTAACCGTCCGTTTGCCAAAAGTAAGAAGACTTTTTGTCCTCTTAGGATTCGGCAGTGGCCACAGGGTTCTAGATATCCTGCACGTAGTCAGTGATATCCACCTATCCTTCATCCTATTTTCAGATATCCTATCAATTTCGTTCATCAATTCCACTATAGGAACCGAGACGTCAGGTTCTACACGTTCCCCCACCGATTCAGAGCCATTCCTCGCACATTCATCGGCGACCCACTGTGGTCTGGGACCCAGATTAGCTTGATTGTGTGCTGACTGATTCGACGAAGAGATTGTATGCAATTCATAATTATTCCCGATTTTACAGTATTTGACTCTAAGGCCTTCAGAGCTGCGAGACTATCCACGAAAATGTTAATGACGCAAGGACGGCTTTGTCAATTGCAAGCACCTCAGCCTGGAAAACACTACACTTATCCGGAAGCCTCAATGAGACCCCGATTTCGAGGCATTCAGAGTAAACTCCCGAACCCGTACCCATCTCCATCTTTGATCCGTCCGTAAAGATTGAGATCGCCTTCTCTGTAATAACAGAGTTTTCCGCCCAGTCTTCCCTAGTCGGTATTTGGACTTCGAAGGTTCTGTCTATATCTCACCACAGATATAGTCGGTTCTGAACAGAGAACCGACTATATCTGTGGTGAGATATAGTCGGTTCTCTGTTCCAGTTCCGTCCCGCCCACCGTACTTAATATAGTGAGTGTCCCCAAGAGCGTTGCTTAAGCATTTGCGACTCTCTTAACCTGAGACCCGGTTTTGCTGCTGTGCTCTTGACGTAAATATCCACGGTCTGAATGTTTAGTATCACTTCCAGACCGGCCTGGGGTGCTGATCTAATACACTCAAAAAAATATGTTAGTAAAATCAACTGAAAATGTCAGTTAAAATAACTACTTTGTAAGTTGTTTTGGGGTCAACTACTTTTTCAGTTAAATCAACTAACAATGTTAGTTATTTTAACTGACAAAATACAACTGACTTATGTAGTAAAAACTACTAACATTTGTAGTCAAAACAACTAAAATGTAGTAAAAATCAAATAATCAATAAATATTTTTTTTTTTTTTTTCAAAAAATTTTTCAGAAAAAAATTTGAAGACCAAATTTTTTCAAATTTTTTTTTTTTTTTAAAAAAAAGTTGTGAAAAATAAAAAAAATGAAAATTTATTTTTTGGAAAAAAACTTTGAAAATTTTTCAGAGATAAAAAAAAATAAAATTAACTACTTTAAATAACTGTTACTACATCACAGTACTTTTTTGTTAGTTATTCAAAAAAAAAAACTACTTAAAATAACTAACAGAAATAGTTGTTTGATTTTTTCATACAAAAACAACTGACTTTATAGTTGAAAACAACTAACTACTGTAAAATATACAAACAACTAACATGTAGTAACTTACATAATTTTCTGAGTGTAGCACCAGTGATACCCACACACGCCAGTCGTTGTACCTTCTGTAGATTGCAGAGATATGATTTCTTATCCACTGCTTTCCACCACACAAGGGCACCATAGGTATAATATACGATCTGCAGGTGTAAAAAGCATATAACGACTTTTTCATCCTTTCCTCTGTGTTTCTTTTCCAAGAAAGCTTTGAGTCCAGGATCACACCCAGGTATTTCGCCTCATTGGATAGCTCCAGGGTGATTCCATCTAATTTGGGAAGGACAAACCTGTCTATCTTAGTCCTTTTTGTGAACAAGACGAGTTTGGTTTTGGCGGGATTGACTCCAAGACCGTTGTTCTTTGCCAACTTTGAGAGTATCTTAAGCGCTGATTCCATGAGTTCGCTAATCGTTGGTAAAAACTTACCTTTTATTAGGATCACAACGTCATCAGCGTAAGCAACCGCCTTGATACCCATTTCGTTGAGTGACTCGAGGATTTCATTTATTACAAGATTCCACAGAAGAGGAGAGATGACTCCTCCTTGTGGAGTGCGCCTTGTAACTATTTTCCTCGACTCACCATCACCTATCTTCGAGTTAATTGCCCTGCTTTTCAGCATGTTGCCCGTCCATAAAGTAATCTGTGTGTTCGTGCCTGTATTCTGTAGGGAATTCAGAATAGATGATATTTTGACATTGTTGAACGCACCTTCCACGTCCAAATATGATGCCAAAACATACTCTTTTCTGTGAAGAGTATCCTCAATCAGCCCGACACTCAAAAAAGTATGTCGGTAAAATCTACTACAAAAGACAGTTGTTTTGACTACATTTTGTTGTTGAAAAGGCGTCCACTACATATTACGGTAAAAACAACTGAACATGTTGTTGTTTTTAACTATTGATTTTCAACTACAAAATGTAGTAAAAACTACTACAAAAGACGGTATACAGTTGTTTTTACTACACTTGCCTGAAATTTTATTTAAAAAATTTCTTAAACGTTTAAGTGATTGATTTTTATTTATTTAAAAAGCAATACATTCCAGTTGGTTGTATAGAATTTCGAAATGAAATTAAAATTTTTTGGTGTATTTATCTGGAATTATAGAAGAAAAAAATTATATTAATAAAATGTTAAACAAAATAAATTGATTGTATTTACCTTTGTTTTTTTAATAGTTCATTTCAAATTTTCACCGCTACTGATCAAAATTTGTCTGGAATAAAAAAAACGAAATGCTTTGGAAAAATTAATTTATAAAAAAAAAGAATTAATTTACAATGTTTCAAAAAAGTATGTACCTGCTCTGTTGTGTATACAAAGAAAATAAAGATGGCACCAGGCAACCAAGCCGACAAGAATTTTTTTGTTTTTTTCCGATTGGTTTTTACGCACGCTTATGTGAGCGCTATATTATACACACTTGCTATCTCATTTCTCCACTTATTTTCTTTCGCTCAAGAATATTTTTCCAAAAACATATTTTTTGTTATAATTAAATTTAATTAATTGTAATTTAATTTATTTAGATATTATTTATTTGGTATAAAAATAATTCCTTCCGCATCCCGCACGACCAACTCGTTCGACACATTCGTTTGCAATAAAAATTTCTAGAAAAAAACAAGTTTTTAGAAAAAAAAAAACTAAAAACAACTACATAAATCAACTATTGCTGCAGTGTAGTATATTTTTTGTAGTTATTTTTTGAAACTACTACAAAAAAAAGTTGTTTGAGATTTTTTCATACAAAAACGACCGAAATTGTAGTTAAAAACAACAGCTACTACTTACTACACAAACGACCGCCATGTAGTAACTGCAATAATTTTCTGAGTGTACCTTTAAGATATGCGTGTTGGGCCTCGTTGAAATTGTCTGATGTGAGGGTACTTTTCACATAGACATCTACCAGTCTTTCCAGTGTTTTCAATAAAAACGATGACAGACCGATAGGTCTGTAGTCCTTTGCGGTATTGCACTCAGAAAATTATTGCAGTTACTACATGACGGTCGTTTGTGTAGTAAGTAGTAGCTGTTGTTTTTAACTACAATTTCGGTCGTTTTTGTATGAAAAAATCTCAAACAACTTTTTTTGTAGTAGTTTCAAAAAATAACTACAAAAAATATACTACACTGTAGCAATAGTTGATTTATGTAGTTGTTTTGTTCTAGAAATTTTTATTGCAAACGAATGTGTCGAGCGAGTTGGTCGTGCGGGATGCGGAAGGAATTATTTTTATACCAAATAAATAATATCTAAATAAATTAAATTACAATTTATTAAATTTAATTATAACAAAAAATATGTTTTTGGAAAAATATTCTTGAGCGAAAGAAAATAAGTGGATAAATGAGATAACAAGTGTGTATAATATAGCGCTCACATAAGCGTGCGTAAAAACCAATCGGAAAAAAACAAAATAAAATGTGTGCAGTGTTTTGTTTTCTTATGAGCGCGCCATCTTTCTTTTCTTTGTATACACAACAGAGCAGGTACATACTTTTTTGAAACATTTCAAATTAATTCTTTTTTTTTATAAATCAATTTTGCCAAAGCATTTCATTTTTTTTTTATTCCAGACAAATTTTGATCAGTAGCGGTGAAAATTTGAAATGAACTATTAAAAAAACAAAGGTAAATACAATCAATTTATTTTGTTTAACATTTTATTAATATAATTTTTTTCTTCTATAATTCCAGATAAATACATCAAAAAATTGTCATCATGTCGAAATTCTATACAACCAACTGAAATGTATTGCTTTTTAAATAAATAAAAATCAATCATTTAAACGTTTAAGAAATTTTTTAAATAAAATTTCAGGCAATTGTAGAAAAAACAACTGTATTAAACAGTTTTGTAGTAGTTTTTACTACATTTTGTAGTTGAAAATCAATAGTTAAAAACAACAACATGTTCAGTTGTTTTTACCGTTTATGTAGTGGACGCCTTTTCAACGACAAAATGTAGTCAAAACAACTGTCTTTTGTAGTAGATTTTACCGACATACTTTTTTGAGTGTGTGGTTTATCTTTCCCGCTTTGGGGATAAATACCACCCTTACCTCCCTCCATTCGGAAGGTATATACCCCGATGCCAAGCTACCCATAAAGATACGTAGTAGCCATGGCATGATTATCCCGAGGGACTCCTGCAAGAGTTCCGGAAAAATACCATCAGGCCCTGCCGATTTGTTATCTTGCGTTCGTCCACCACTCCCAGCAGAAATTTTGCTGAACGTTCAGCAGCTTTTGGAAGGGGAACTTGAGTAAAGGAGCGCATCCAATTGCGCTGAATTCATGCATGATTCCCTAAGGCGATGTCCCACTTTAGAGCGCTAGTTGGATACACAGAAACAGCGCTCTTTAGATGCACTGAAATCACGTGTCTTTAGAGCGCTGATTTAAGCAGAATAAAGATGCTGTAAATTCATGTATCTTTTTAGCGCTGATTTAAGCAGATTAAAGATGCAGTGAATTCATGTATCTTTGTAGAGCTTATTTAAGCAGAATAAAGATGCTGTAAATTCAAAGTTGAAATCGTTATTTTCATTAATTTCTATAACCACGCCTCCAAAGGGGGCGGCCCGAAAAAACTCAAATTTCCTAACCCCGTTGGTTCAAGCGCAGGTCTATGAACATAATATGGAATAAAAATGTTACATTTGTTGAGCAAAAATTAAAAAAAACTCGTAAAAATATTGTATTTTTTAGGGGTCATTTTAGTTCTTCAAGGGGGAACTTTTTTCCACCTGGTCCGATTTAGCCCATCTTCGAACTTAACCTTACCAGTAACATAAGAGATATTCTTGCCCAATTTCAGGAGTCTAGCTCTTTTGGTTTGGACTGCATCGTTATTTCTACAGACGGACGGACGGACATCGCTAGAATGTCTTAGATTCTATCATGGATCAATATTATATATACTTTATGGGGTCCCCGACCGATATTTCGATGTGTTACACACGGAATGACAAAGTGAGTATACCCCCATACTGTGGTTGGAGGGTATAAAAAAAATCGGAAGTGAACATCAAAAAAATATCGGAAATTTTCATTTTCACATTTTTTATGGGATTTTTTTTGGGAACAGCGGTCAAAGATGCTATGATTGAAGCGCTCTTTGCAGCGCTGATTAATGCGCAATAATGATGCAGTCAAATCATGTGTCTTTGTCTAAAACTCATGTTTTTTTATTCAAAAAGTGTTTAAAATATTAAAAAGGAAAGCAAGTGTGAAATTTTACCAAAAAATAATTACACATTATAAGTTTTATATAAAAAATCTTAAAAAAAAATTCAAATTTTTTCCCCTTCCTTTTACTGCATCCCTAAGAGCGCTCTTTGGATGCGCTACGGTATGCTATAAACAGATGCTGTGTCGCCAAAATCTCGATTTATTTCTGCTGGGACTGTTTTGATGAATTCATTTACTGCAATTGTAGTCGTTGAAAGTGTACCCGAAGGAATATTTCTTTTCACCTCGTCACTGCAACCCGGAAAATGGGTGTCCATCAGAAGTTCAATGGTTTCCTGACTGCTTTCTGCAAAGGATCCGTCTGGCTTATAAAGAAATCCCGGTACACTGGGAGCTTTGGAGAGAACTTTACGGAGTCTCGCCGCTTCCGTAGTTCCCTCCAATTTCCCACAGAAAATGGACCAGGATTCTCATTTCGCCTTCCGGGTTTCCCTTTTGAAAGCATTAAAACTAAGACGATAGTTCTCCCAGTCTTCCGTCGTGTCATCTTTCTTTGCCTTGTTGAAGTGTCTCCTACTTTCCATCCTTAGAAGCTTGAGTTCCGGTGTCCACCATGGTTGATGGATCTTTTTCGGAGGCAAGCGCTCCGGATATGATTTTAGATACGCTTCCCTAAGGGTGTTCGTCACTAAACTAACAGAGTTTTCCAAATCCAATATGCTGACCGGTTTATCCATTTCAGGGGCCGGTAGTGCTCTAGGTTAGGTTATGAAGGATGAGGACACGTGATGGCCCATTATGATTTCTTTAATTCTTTTTCCTCTTATCTGTTTAGTCCTAAGTTGTTCGCCTTATGCGTCCCATTTTGATGCTTTAATAAACGCCAGTACACTAAGAAAAAAAAATGTTAAAATCAAACAGAAACAACTTTAAATTAAATATAAAACAGTGACGAAATAGAACAAAGTTTGTTTTTATTTAATTTAAATATGTTTCTAGTTGTTTTTAACATGCCACGATTGGTGGACAACATTTTAAAATTAAGATGTAACAATATTGTTTTTAAATTGGGCATGTTAAATTTAAATATGCAACAAATTTTAATTTAAAGTTGACCAATATTAATTTAAATATGGGACAAATGTCTTTTGTAGCTTTTTACTTACCTATGAACCATGAAATTTAAAATAAAACAATACATATTTTTGTTTTAGTTTTTTTTTATTTTCAAATTATTTTTAAAATATTTTTTAATAACACAGCAAAAAAAAAAAATTAACTCTACTCTAATTGAACATTTAAGGGTAGAATTACATCCAAGGCTTTGGCTTTAAATATTGCTTGATGGCTTTGGTTTTCGCTATACATAAAAAAATCAAAGCCAAAGCCTTGGATGTACTTCTTCCCTAATTGTAGCACTACATCTAATTATAATTGTATACAACAAATGTAATTAAATACAAAAAAAAATAACCACATTTAGATTAATACTTATGTATATACCATATATGAAAAACTAAAGAAGTCTTCATTTTCTGCCAATTATATAGATACATCCCCTCCTCATTCTCTAGCACTTTCTTTTTTATATTTTTCTGTTTTTATATTTTTTTTTCACTTTATTTTTTAACTTTTTCAGTTTTATTTTTGTTGATAATTTTCTTTTCCACATTAGTTTTTTATTTTATTTTAATTTTATATTAGTTAATTTAATAAATTTCACTTAAAACTCGTCACATCTAGAGAAGTAAAAAAATGGACGTCTTTTTTTAATAAAACAATATTTTAACATTGTTTCTACTTAAAATAAAATTGCCCAACTTTATTATATTTCTTGAAAAAAAAAAACTTAAAATGTCAAAAAACAAAATGTCAAAAACAAAATGTCAAAAAACAAAATTGTTCAACTTTAAAATAACCATGAAAAATATTGTTTTTAATACAAATATTTGAACAAGATATTTTTAAAATTTTTAACGACTTTTAATGACAGCATATTAAATTTAAAGTGATCAATTTTAAATCAAAATTGTATGCAATTTTAAAACAAACATGTTATGTTAAAATCAATCAAAAACAATATTAAAATTTAAATTTTTTCCAAAAATATGTAGCATACTTAAAATAAACCCGAACATATTTGATTTAAATATGTTTTTTTCCCTCAGTGTAGAGTCCAAGGATTTGTGCCCCGAAGTTCTGATAAATTCTGAAAAATATAAGAACCAAAAATTTTAAATCTTCTAAAAGATAGTGCAGGGCATTCGCATAAGAAATGGTAGGTGTCTTCTACGGATTCCCTGCACCATCTGCATGTATCATCAGTTCTTATTCTAATTGTTACCATGTGTTTACCCAATGTGTCGTGACCAGTAATGAGGTTAACTGTAGCTCTAAGTTGCTTCCTGTTCATATCTAAAAGAATTTTGCTGTCTTTTAACAGGCTTTCATCCCATAATAATTTTTTCTGTATACTTCGATCAGAGCTGGACCATTTATTCAACCAAATCGCCCTTGAGTCCAATCTTATTTTTTGACAGAAAATAGAGAGTGGGGGGAACACTTCAGATTCTGCTGTTTCCTGTGCGAGTTCTGCTCCCCGTCGTGCAAGTTCATCGGCTCTCTCGTTTCCCAGAATATCTTTGTGTCCAGGTACCCAGCACAGAGTAATATTATGCTGCTCGCTAAGAACCTTAAGCTCTCTGTGGCAGCGGCTGACTACCTTAGATCTGATATCACCACTTTTCAAAGCCATTAAAGCAGCTTGACTATCAATGAAGAAACCAATGGGTACGTTCAGCAGAGAAAGCTGCTACTCAGCTGCTCCTCAACATTCTGCTGAACGGTTTAATTTTTGACATTTCAGTCAACATGTTGAGTGAGCGCTTCTCATCACTGGTAGCGTTAAAAAATTATGCTACATTTGATCACAAACTGATAAATAAGCTGTTTTATTGAAATTATTTATTTTTTTTTGACATTATTTAAGGAAATAAACAAAAAAAAAAAAATAATAAAAAAGTAGTTTCCACATAAAAAATAAATGAAAATTAAAAAAAAAAAATAATTTATTCCAATATTTTAAAACATTCATAAAAAAATGCGTTCACCAGAGTCAACTAATCAAAACGTGCTACATCTCAACTGTTGAGTAGCAGGTTTCTCTGCTGAACACGCTCAATGATGGCGTTCAGCAGAGAAAGCTGCTACTCAACTGCTCCACAACATTCTGCTGAACGGTTTAATTTTTGACATTTCAGCCAACATGTTGAGTGAGCGCTGCTCATCACTAGTAGCGTAATTAATTTATGCTACATTTGATCACAAACTGATACATAAGCTGTTTTATTGAAATTATTTTTTTTTGTTGACGTTATTCAAGGAAATAAACAAAAAGAATTATAAAAAAGTATATTCCACAGAAAAAATAAATTAAAATATAAAAAAATATTTTTAAACATTTATAAAAAAATGCGTTCAGCAGAGTTAACTAATCAAAACGTGCTGAAACTCAACTGTTGGTAGCAGGTTTCTCTGCTGAACACGCCCAATATCGCATCTGTATATTGGTAACATTGAAATATGCTCAGCTGCCTTGGCTATCGCATATACTTCGGCTTAAAAAATACTACAATCGTTGTCCAGACGGTAGGACTCATTTAGGTTTAGCTCCATGCAGTGAAAGCCACTACCGGTGCCTGTCGACATTTTGAAACCATCCGTAAACACGTTAATTTGTTGAAGTTTTACTCTACTGTTAAGCCAATCATCTAGTGAAGTAATCACAATTTTTAGTCTACCATCAGTATAGTTATATGAGGTATAATCCGTTCTTGTACCCGTTTGAATTAGTCTATTTAGGGCAATTTTTGCATTTTCCTTAATGAAAAGATCAAGCGGTGTCATATCCAGATGCACTTCTAAAGGCGCGTTTACATGGGAGAGAAAACTGCTAGACAAAGAGCAAAAAACGACTCTGTGCACTTGTGAATTTGACTTTTTCAATAATTGTGTCAAATTAAATTCCTCTAAAACGTGTTATTTCTTACCTTTTTTTTGACAATGTTACAGATTTTTGGAAGATATAGATATTATTTTTGATTTGAAGTCTGTATTTTGATTAATAAAAAAATTATAACGTAAACAAAATTTATTTTTTTAGAGATGATATTTAAAAATGCTAGAGTTTACAAATTTTCGATTTTTCTATCAAGATTTCTTTCTCGTGAGAACGCACCTTAAGACTTAACGTAATTCTATTCACTCGTTTGATTGAGTCAGTATGAGTCCTATATTCAATGACCGGCCACCATACATGACCACCATAAGTTAGCACTGGTCGGACGACCGCAGTAAATAACCAATGGAAGAGCTTAGGTTTGAAACCCCATTTCTTCCCGACTAATCTTTGACAAGAGTATAGCGCTGCGTAAGCCTTCTTTATTCGTTCCTTTAAATTTAACGTCCAAGTTAGTTTTCTGTCTAGTATTACCCCCAAGAATTTAGCTGAATCCGAGAGCTTTAAGCTTACGCCACACATTGGGAACTTTGTGTGAAAATGGCGCGCATCGACGTTTTTTTGTTATAACTCTTGAACGGATAGGAATTTCACGACATTCTGGACACATTTGTACACTCAAAATAATTCTGCAGTAAAAATGTTAGTAAGTGATTTGGTACCAAAATCTATTAATAAGTTACTAATTACCAGTAGTACGGTAGTTTTTTAGTATCTTCAAAGTACTAAAATTAGTAATTTTTACTAGTTTTGAAAAATATTAGTAAAAAATTTTAGTATTGATTAGCAGCGCCTGCACTAGATCATTTTGGACTAAAAAATTAGTTCATTAGTAAAATTTTTAGTATTGAATACCCACGTTTTTTTTTTTTTTTTGGTGTACGCTACTTGTAAATTTAAGGCAAAGTTGGTTAATTTATGCATAAAAAAAAAATAAAATGGGGGTCAATTATTTAAAAAACTTTTTGATTTTAAGTGACAATATAACAGCTTACCATTCAATACGAAGTGTTTCTTTCATATTTTGCTGCAGTCTACACCCTACACTAAAATAATCTGCAAAATTAACTGTTATTTATCTATTATCATTTTCGATTTTTTAAACAAAAATAATGCGGAAAAATATCAAACAAAGAAACAACACACGGTAAATAAGCATTATTTTCAATAATTGTTAAGATATTTGGTAAAAAAAATATTATAAAAATACTACTCTATAATCAGTACTTCCAACATTTCTGTCTGCCTTATTAGGGTTATATTTGGATTGGACTTAATCATAAACTTATTAAAAACTTCTTGCAGGTTGTTTGTTTTAGAGTTTTGTCTGTTAAAGTTTCTTTTATAATTTTTAAAGTGCCTATGTGATCTTTTCAGAGCCTCCTCCGATAATTGTCATGAAACACGACAAATATTTTTTATATGTTACTTAATTTGTTAGGAATAATTTTAATACCAACGGGCAATCACAATTCTTATGTAAATAATGTCATGAGCTAGAATTGTATGCACAGTGGGACTCATGATCGACCAACCATACTTTTCAACTAATAATTTTTCAGTTTCATGTATTTTCTAAACTTAACTGAATTATTTTTTTCATTCGCGTTGATACACAGAAGTATTATATCAACCCGTTTTATAATATCTTTTTCTATTCCAGTTATTTTGGCCGTAATGCGGTCAAGAAAGCCTGTTAGTTACAAGCGTTAGGTGAAACTCCTTTTGCCTTAATAAACTATAGTAGGGTATTAAAATCAGAAATTATTGGAAACTGCGGTTAAATGTTAACAATATATATCATTTAAGTATTTTTATAATAAAACGATTAATAGTAAAGTATTTTAAAAAATAATCACTTTAAAAATATTTTTTTTTTTGTTAAAAGACCCCAATTTAAACCTCATTCCAGGCCGCAGCTGCAACTGGCTGCACTAGTTTCTACCCCAGGAGTATTAAGTAATACTTCTAGTTTATTGTACAAAAAGAATCGCCATTCCCTTTCATTCCCCACAAAAGTTGCAATCCAAAATATAAACTGTTTTTTCTAATTTTTCAAAAATTTACACTTTTTGATGGTCTGTATTTCCTACTTACAAAGAGTAATATTAAAAACAATAAAATGGGTAACAAAGGTACTAGTTATAGCTACAATCTTCACTTAATTTCAGCAAAATCGCATAATTGGAAGTAGTTTTAAAAAAATAAAAGAAAAAAGGTCTTCAAAAAAAAAATATTTTTTTTAAATTTTTGGAAAAAGTCCTTACTTTGAATTAATGTCCTGACTAAACTAAGCGATGGATTTTCTCTCTATGAACGGTTTTCTTTCTCCTAGGGTATCTACTTAGCGAATATGAGCCATTTTTGTAAATAACTAAACATTTGTTTGGCTCTCAAATGCGCGTCTAGGATCCAATGTGCTCTATTCAGTTTCGGGAGGTCAAAACTAGGTATCAATCTTTTCCCTGTAAATAAAACCATTTCTGTCTTAACCGGATTTATTCAGACCGCATTCCTCAGCCCATACTGAAAGCATATTCAACGAGCTTTCAATTCTATCGGAGATTGTGCTCAGACATTTTCCTGAAGACATAAGTAATTAATAAATCATCTGCGTAAGCCACCACGGTTAAGCCGTTTCTGTCCAATTTCCTTAGAATTTCATCAACAACAAGAATCCATAATAAAGGAGATATCACGCCCCCTTATGGAGTGCCCCTCGTTGCTATGGCATGAGTTACAGTATTACCCAATTATGATGTAATTTTCCTATGAGTTAGCATCGTCATTAGCCACTTTACAATTGATGATTCAATTCCAGTTCTAATCAACGCTGAGAGAATAGCATCCGATTTAACATTGTTGAATGCACCTTAAATGCCTAAGAAAACTCCTAGTGTATAGTCCTTAAAGGAAAGTGACCTCTCAATGTGCTGAACAGCAACATGAAGTGCAGAATCCACTGACTTACCTTTAATGTACGCATGTTGACTACCAGAAATGCTTAAGGGGCATATATTCCTTCTAATATGTTCATCCAGAATTCTCTCCAACGTCTTTAACATGAAAGAAGAAAGACTTATTGGCCTAAAGTCTTTCGCAGTACAATGCTGAATTTTACCCGCTTTCGGTATGAACGCTACCTTAACCTTACGCCAGGAAGTTGGAACGTAAGATTGATTTACACAGAACCTAAAAATGCGTAATAGTGTATCTCCTATGATGTCAATTCCCTCTTGGATAATTTTCGGATATATTCCATCTAATCCTGGGGATTTATACGGTCCGAAGGTATTAACTGCCCATATTACATTATCCATTGTAATTATATCAGCCATTTCCGAAAAATTACTAGACTGTATCGAAGTAGAAGGCTCACTCTCTTGCTGCGTAAAAGAGCACCCCGGAAAGTGAGTTTCAAACAGCAATCTAAGTGTATCTTCCGTTGATTCTGTCCAGTTGCCACACGGTGCTCGAATATTACCTATAAATTTATCCTGTTTCGAAAGCATTTTTCTTAATCTTGAGGTATCCTTTACATTCATCAGTTCCTCGATGACATTTACATAATTTTCTCTTTTTGCCTTTCTCATTTCCTTTTTAAAAGCATTTAGCTTAGTTCTATATTCAGTCCAGTCTTCATCATTATCATCCTTTTTTACCTTGTTAAAAGCCTTTCTAGATTCATTACGCAACGTCCTTAAATCTTGGTTCCACCATGGTTGATTCTTTTTACCCCACGGCCTGCTCAGTGGACAGGACTTATTGTATGAAGCGACTAAACATTTTGCGATATCCCCGAGGGTCGATTCTAGTGTTTCAACACTTCCTATTTCCATTGACTTATTTCCTAGCGTTTTATTTAACGATTCCCGAAATTTAATCCAGTCTGTTCTTCTAGGATTCCTGAAAATTTTGTTCTCACTATTTTCCATAGTATTGACAGAAAACTCTATATATTTGTGATCAGAGAAGCTAACTTCGTCTGAGACATTCCAGCAATCTACCTTTGGTAAGGACCCAAAAGTAAGATCCAACACCTCTTCTCTGTTTCTAATTTGAAAGGTCGGTTTATCACCTACGTTATAGAATTTCTTCCCCATAGAGTATGGTGAGAATTGGAGTCACATTCAACAAGCAATTCTATCTTCCTGCTCTTGCAGTGTTCAACTACATCATTAATAAGAGGTGGTGGTGAATCAACCCTATCCTCCCCATTGGAAAAAAGGCAGATGAAACTCTGCTCTAACAAGACAACGGAATTTAACCCAGTTTGTTTTCTTGGGGTTCCTATACAAGATCCTATTCTCGATTGAGAGGTCAATGCTAAAGAGTATCCAGTAATGGTCCGAGAAAGAGCATTCAGTCAATACTCTCCAGTCTGAAATTCTAACTGAGTCCGTATTCGTGACCAAGGTTATATCGATACCCAAAACACACCTTAAATAAAAATAACGTCAATAAAAAAACAAGTGAGAGTGTTAAATTCGGCTGTGCCGAATCTTTTATACCCTCCAAAATGTAAAAAAAAAAAAATTGACAGGGGCGTTACTTTTTTTTTTTGGGGGGGGGCGAAGTTGATAGGGTCAGTGGAGCACGTTGAGAGCACCTTCCCATCGCGATAAATATACCAAATGTTTCATTTATTTAACAAAAATACAAAAAAACCTGTAAAAACGTGTATTTTTTTAGAGGTTGGTTTAGTTCTTCAAGGGGGAACTTTTTTCCCCCTGGTCCGATTTGGCCAATTTCCGAACTTAACCTGCCTAGGAACATAAGACATATTTGTGCAAAACTTAAGGTTCCTAGCTCTTTTATTTTGGACTGCATCGTGTTAACTACAGACGGACGGACGGACGGACGGACAGACGGACGGACGGACGGACGGACGGACATCGCTAAAATGTCTTAGAATCGATCACTGATCAATAATATATATACTTTATGGGGTCCCCGACCGATATTTCGATGCGTTACACACGGAATGACAAAGTGAGTATACCCCCATACTGTAGTTGGAGGGTATAATAATAAATAATAAAGTACATTCAAGAAAATAAAAAGAGTTGCCAAAATTGTAATGTTAAGTACCCAGCAAAACTTTGGTAATGGGTAGTGATTATATAACACATTACCAGGTAATGCGTATAACTTATTTGTAGCATTATTTTATGATGTCTTACCAAACATTTGTTCCACAACGTATTATTTTCAAGTGAAGAATAATGCATAACTAATAATTTGCTACGTAATGCATGATTATTGGAAAAAATGTATTTAATATTTGTTATTTCTAAACATTAAATCATGGATGACTTATATTTGGTTACATTATGTATTATTCGAAAGTTTGAAATAATGTATTATTTATAATTGGATGCATAATGCATTACAATAACATAAAAAATAATTATTTTATAAAACTACTTAGAAATGGGCTCACGACGAGAAATTTCTAACGACACACACTCACGAGCATATTTTATCTACTTACACTCGCTTACAATCACGTGAGTAAATTTAATACAAAATTACTTTTTCACTACTCGTAACACCTTATATATTATCTTCTGGTATGCTATATTATTTCATTTCTCGTAACCTATAAAATATCATATATTTTACACCTTACTCGTATTCTTCGTTATAAATGTATGACTTATTTTATACCTTACTGGTATTCTTTGTGTTAATGTGGATGCATTACTTTGAGTCTCATCGCCTGTTAAAATCATCAATGCTGCAATGTATAAAATAAGAGATCCTATACACTCAAAAAATTATGTTAGTAAAATCAACTGAAAATGTCAGTTAAAATAACTACTTTGTAAGTTGTTTTGGGGTAAACTACTTTTTCAGTTATATCAACTAACAATGTTAGTTATTTTAACAGACAAAAAACAACTGACTTATGTAGTAAAAACTACTTACATTTGTAGTCAAAACAACTAAAATGTAGTAAAAATAAAAAAATCTATAAATAATTTTTTTTTTTTCAAACAAATTTTCAGAAAAAAAATTGAAGAACAAATTTTTTAAGTTTTTTTTTTGTTTTAAAAAAAAGTTGTGAAAAATAAAAAAAAAACGAAAATTTATTTTTATTTTTTTGGAAAAAACTTTGAAAATTTTTCAGAGATAAAAAAAATAAAATTAACTACTTTAAATAACTGTTACTACATCACAGTACTTTTTTGTTAGTTATTCAAAAAAACTTCTTAAAATAACTAACAGAAATAGTTGTTTGATATTTTTCATACAAAAACAACTGACTTTGTAGTTAAAAATAACTAACTACTGTAAAATATGCAAACAACTAACAAGTAGTAACTTACATAATTTTTTGAGTGTACCTTATTTTATACCTTATTTGGTAATCTAAGTTTTGCTGGGTAGTGATATCGTTTTTTTACAAGTAGTTATAGTTATATACACTCAAAAAAATACGTTAGTAGATTACTAATTTTTTTTTGCTAATGCTAGTTAGCTAACTTTTAGCAAATTTTTAGTTGAGATTAGCATGTTAGCAAAAAATTCTTGTAAACTTCATTTAGCACATTAGCAATTTTAAACAAACTTTGAACTAATTTCTTTTGCTGAATTTGAAATTGAGTTGACAACATTTTTACAAGATTTTTTAGTAACATTAGCAAAAATAAATTGTAAATTTTTTTTTTTTGTAAGAAAACTTAAAATGGCGCTATCTCGGAAACTAAGCCAGCTGGAGAAAAATGGAGGCCATTTTTGGTTCTCGGGCTCTCCATAGTATCGCCGGTCCTCTTCACATGTGTGGACCCTAATGGGTGCTAACTTTGGATCCAAAAAAGTTAGCATTCCCGAAAATTTTAAAATGTTCATATCTCGGTAAATATTGCCGTCACAACAAAAAGTCCAAAAGTATCATTTTTGAAGTTATCGAGTTTTTTAATTCTCAAGACCCCAGTGGTCCCCTAAAATCACGTATCTCAAAAACTAAGCAAGGTAGAGCGAAACGGACACAAATTTTGGATCAAAAACTATGACGATTTTTAAGGAACCCAACTAGGTCTAGGCCTATTGGGTCCGAACCCAATGGGGTCCTCAAATGTGTATGAACTATGTTCAAAAAAAAAAAAAAATTCAGTTAACTAATTATTGGCAAAACATTTTTGCTAACTTTAGCAAAAAAATTGTGGGTTCAAAATCAGCAAATTTTCTTGTAGGTTTACAAGCTTTTTTGCTAACATTACAGTTTTTTTTTTGAGTGTATAAAAAACTCGAAAATCACGCCTAAAATACAAAATATTCCGCAGTAACATTTTTGTGTATAAAATATGTTTAAATATCAACGAATGATTAAAAAAACTACATCCTAAAATTAAATTCCTTATTATTAAGAAGTTAAAAAATAAATAACATCAAACTAAAAATTTACAAATGAAGGCAACATTTTTTATAAGCTGATTTAAATCAGCTGTTTAACTAACTTGCAAATTCTTACAGATTTCTGTTTGCGTACACAGAAAAAAAAAAGTTGTCAATTCAATTAATTTTATTGTTAATACAATTAAACATTTAATTGAAACTGAGCCTACATTGGATATTGTCAATACAACAATGGCTTTTGTAACTTTTTTAAAAAAATAAATCTAAAAATAGAATAATCTAAAAATAGAAATAAATAAACTAAAAAAAAAAAATATAAAAAAAAAAATCATCCACCGACAACTGGCATCGAACCCGCAACGTTAATGCTATGAGTCTAGTACACTACCACCGTGCTATCCTCATATATATTTATACTTGACTAAACAGCATATTTAAAAAACACTAAAAAAACAATGATACAAAAATCTAAAATAAGAAAAAAAAAAAAACCAAAAAAAAAAAAAAAAATCATCCGCCGGCACCTGGCTTCGAACCCGAAACTTTCGTGCTACAAGTCTAGCACACTACCACCGTGCTATTCCTAATATATATTTATAGTTGCCTAAATGTGTACATAAAGTGTCTGTAGATTCAGTGTGTACTCTTTGCTGTTTTTACAATAATAAAAAATGTGGCATTCTATTTAAAAATAAATAATAATGTGGCTTCACACATGTTTAAAAAATTTAAAATAGAATAACAAAAAAATAATCACAAATTAAAAAAAAAAAAAAAAAGTGTTCAGCCAACTGGCAGCGAACCCGCAACCTTAATGATTCGAGTCTGGCACACTACCACCGTGCTATCGTCACATATATGTTTGCTTGATTAAATGAGTTTATAAAGTGTCTGTGTTATTAATAAAATAAAAATGAATTTTTGTCACATTAACAATATCCAATGTTGATACAATTAAAAACGTTGTTGAACTAGTATTTAGTTGTTAACAATTTGTTTGGTTACTTTTGATTTTACGATATTTTTTTCTGTGTACTTTTTATAATTTTTCTTTTTGAGAGCGATTTATTTATTACTCTCTAAAATTTTGTTGCTTTATAATTTTTACTGGGAAACTATGCAAACAGATGAAAAAAATAATGTCTATTTTCAGCTTCAGGAAATCGATATAGCTGTATCGCTGGTTTATCATTTTGGTGATATTCCGGCGATATATGTATACAAATCTATTATTTTTCATTTATACGATTAACTGGCGATATTGCCCTTTTCTCGCCAAGACGAATCGTTTTCGTATTAAGAATCGTCGGGTTAAAGTTTCTCCCGAAAGGTGTATCGCCGCACTTAAAAAAGTATGTCGGTAAAATCTACTACACTCAAAAAAAACGTCGGTATTCATAACTAAAAATTTAACTAAAGTACTAATTTTTTAGTCCAAAATGATCTAGTGCAGGCGTTGGTAATCAATACTAAAATTTTTTACTAATATTATTCAAAAGTAGTAAAAATTACTAATTTTAGTACTTTGAAGATACTAAAAAACTACTGTACTACTGGTAATTAGTAAATTATTAGTAGATTTAAGTACAAAATCACTTACTAAATTTTTTACTGTAGAATTATTTTGAGTGTACAAAAGACAGTTGTTTTGACTACATTTTGTTGTTGAAAAGGCGTCCACTAGATATTACGGTAAAAACAACTGAACATGTTGTTGTTTTTAACTATTGATTTTCAACTACAAAATGTAGTAAAAACTACTACAAAAGACGGTATACAGTTGTTTTTACTACACTTGCCTGAAATTTTATTTAAAAAAATTTCTTAAACGTTTAAGTGATTGATATTTATTTATTTATTTAAAAAGCAATACATTTCAGTTGGTTGTATAGAATTTCGACATGAAATTAAAATTTTTTGGTGTATTTATCTGGAATTATAGAAGAAAAAAATTATATTAATAAAATCTTAAACAAAATAAATTGATTGTATTTACCTTTGTTTTTTTAATAGTTTATTTCAAATTATCACCGCTACAAAATTTGTCTGGAATAAAAAAAAAAACGAAATGCTTTGGTAAAACTGATTTATAAAAAAAATAATTAATTTGCAATGTTTCAAAAAAGTATGTACCTGTTCTGTTGTGTATACAAAGAAAAGAAAGATGGCACGCTCATAAGAAAACAAAACACTGCATACATTTTTTGGTTTTTTCCGATTGGTTTTTACGCACGCTTATGTGAGCGCTATATTCACTCAGAAAATTATGTAAGTTACTGCATGTTAGTTGTTTGTATATTTTACAGTAGTTAGTTGTTTTCAACTACAAAGTCAGTTGTTTTTGTATGAAAAATATCAAACAACTATTTCTGTTAGTTATTTTAAGTCGTTATTTTGAACAACTAACAAAAAAGTACTGTGATGAAGTAACAGTTATTTAAAGTAGTTAATTTTATTTTTTATCTCTGAAAAATTTTCAAAGTTTTTTTTCCAAAAAATAAATTTTTGTTTTTTATTTTTCACAACTTTTTTTAAATAAAAAAAAACTTGGAAAAAAATTTGGTCTTCAATTTTTTTCTAAAAAATTTTTTGGACAAAAAAAAATTATATATTGATTATTATATTTTTACTACATTTTTGTGCTTTTGACTACAAGTGTAAGTAGTTTTTACTACATAAGTCAGTTGTTTTTTGTTAGTTAAAATAACTAACATTGTTAGTTGATTTAACTGAAAAAGTAGTTGACCCCAAAACAACTTACAAAGTAGTTATTTTAACTGACATTTTCAGTTAATTTTACTAACATAATTTTTTGAGTGTTATATACACTTTTTATCTCATTTATCCACTTATTTTCTTTCGCTCAATAATATTTTTCCAAAAACATATTTTTTGTTATAATTATATAATTATATATATAATAGTTAATAAATTGTAATTTAATTTACTTACAAGGGAAGTATCTCAACCCTTATGAACCGATTTGCCTGAAATTTAAAATATACATAAAAGAGACGATTTTAAGGTTGGGGTGTCTCGGCTTATCGGCCATATCAGTGATTCAAAATTTCGTTGTCCCCTTATGAAACAATGTGGACCTCCGGGAAAATTTCGATAACTCCCGAACTAATAGGAATATCCTCTAGAGCAAAAATACGTGTCGACTTAAATTTAATAAAGATTATTTCATATTCATATGGACATCATAGGTCAATGTCTTCATATAAATACCCCCCAAAATTTACACATTTTCATGAAAAAAGTTTTTAACGAAGCCAAACTTTTACAATGTTATGCCACCGTTGGATAGGCATTAAAAAAACCTTTCTTCTCATATGTAAACATCATATAGTTTCTTCGAAAGAAATAGCTGAAAAATCCAAAAAACGATTTTTTCGCCATTTTTTGACCCATGTTTTAACCCCCTAAATCCGCGATATGGCCGATAAGCCGAGACACCCCAACCTTAGAATTGTCTCTTTTATATATATTTTACGTTTCATGCATATCGGTTCATAAGGGTTGAGATACTTCCCTTGTTAGATATTGTTTATTTGGTATAAAAATAATTCCTTCCGCATCCCGCACGCAACTCGTTCGACACATTCGTTTGCAATAAAAATTTCTAGAAAAAAACGAGTTTTTAGAAAAAAAAACTAAAAACAACTACATAAATCAACTATTTTTTGTATTTATTTTTTGAAACTACTACAAAAAAAAGTTTTTTGAGATTTTTTCATACAAAAACGACCGAAATTGTAGTTAAAAACAACAGCTACTACTTACTACACAAACGACCGTCATGTAGTAACTGCAATAATTTTCTGAGTGTATGTCACTTTATATAAATTGGTTCTCTTAATGTTTAAGAGAGTTTTTATATGCAATATCATAGGCAACATTAAGAGAGCCAACTTATTGAGACACACAGAAAATTATGTAAGTTACTACATGTTAGTTGTTTGTATATTTTACAGTAAGTTGTTTTCAACTACAAAGTCAGTTGTTTTTGTATGAAAAATATCAAACAACTATTTTTGTTAGTTATTTTAAGTAGTTTTTTTGAATAACTAACAAAAAAGTACTGTGATGTAGTAACAGTTATTTAAAGTAGTTAATTTTATTTTTTATCTCTGAAAAATTTTCAAAGTTTTTTTCAAAAAAATAAAAATAAATTTTATTTTTTTTTTTATTTTTCACAACTTAAAAAAAAAAAAAAAAAAATTTTTAAATTTGTCCTTAAAATTTTTGTCTGAAAAATTTTTTGAAAAAAAAAAATATTAATTTATTATTTTATTTTTACTACATTTTAGTTGTTTTGACTACAAATGTAAGTAGTTTTTACTACATAAGTCAGTTGTTTTTTGTCAGTTAAAATAACTAACATTGTTAGTTGATTTAACTGAAAAAGTAGTTGACCCCAAAACAACTTACAAAGTAGTTATTTTAACTGACATTTTCAGTTGATTTTACTAACATAATTTTTTGAGTGGAGAGCAAAATAAATGGCATCCAACCAATTTGACACCCACTGGACATATTAATAAAATAATTGTACTTAAGGGGCAGTGCTGCTCATCACTGGGTTGGAGCATTTGCTAAAATGCATTTGAAATTAGCTAAGTTTTTGTTGGTGGCTGCTTTGGAGGCTTCTGCATCCCACTCTTAGGTTCTGGTGTTTATTTTGAGAATTTGTATAAAGCATTTACAATTGATTTAAAGAAACTGGTTTCAAAATCGAAATTAGAAAACTGAGATATTGGAGCTTCCATACACTGAAAAAATTCCTGCCGTATATGTACGAAAACGTTCGTACAATGTACGAAAAATTTCATTGTTACGCACCACGAAATTCTTGCTTACAATGTACGAAATGCCCGCCTTTCAAAATTTGAAGCAGTGTGCACCGATGAAAAAAAATGTTTCGAAACATCAATTAATTTGTAGCAGAAATTTGACACATTTTTTTTTTTTAATATCAAATTTAACCGCTTTTTAAATGGTCTGTACTTGTGCCTACGGTCAACATAGTAGTACCGGGAATACCGGTATTCCCGGTTCTCGGTACTCCCGGGAAATGGTACCGGTTTCCGGGTTCTTGAATTATTCCCGGTATTCCCGGGAATACCGGTATTCCCGGTTCCGGTTCTGACGGTATTACCGATATTCCCGGGACTACCGGTATGTATATTTTGAAAATTGTGTAGAACTAAAATTTTTCTTCGCTTTTTCCAATTTTTTTTTTTATGAATTTAAGAAAAATATAGTTACATGATTTTTTAATAATTTTACAAACACAACTAAATATTTCTGAAATACTGATTAAATGGTGTAATTTAAATATTTTATCGTATTTATTTTTTTGGCCAAGTATAAATTCTTCTTTAATAATTTATTATTTTAAGCTAATTGGGCCTAACTTAGTAAATGTAAAATAAAACTCAGTTTTATCACATATTTCCCCGACGTTTCGTAACTTTTTTGGTTACTTTTTCAAGGGTCGTCTATTTAAATAAAATAAAAACATAACATTAACACACACTAATTGCACAAATATAAATAATAAAAACTTACAATAATAAGAATTTTAAACTTTATCACATCACAACATTATTAATATAAATCACAGCAAACATAAAAACACAAAATTGTATAATTACAAACATAAAACACAAATTTGTATAATTACATTTAGCTTAAAATTAATATCACAGAATGTTTCTAAACTATTGCAACTCTATAACTACACCTTTTCCAATTGAAATTCAGAAAAGATCAATTGTAATTCAGAAATCACAATTGAAATTCAGAAATCCCAATTGAAATTCAGAATAGCCCAATTGAAATTCAGAAATCATAATTGAAATTCAGAAAAGCCCAATTGAAATTCAGAAATCACAATTGAAATTCAGAAAAGCCCAATTGAAATTCAGAAATCACAATTGAAATTCAGAAAAGCACAATTGAAATTCAGAAAAGATCAATTGAAATTCAGAAAAGCCCAATTGAAATTCAGAAAAGCACAATTGAAATTCAGAAAAGCCCAATTGAAATTCAGAAAAGCACAATTGAAATTCAGAAAACCCCAATTGAAATTCAGAAAAGCACAATTGAAAATCAGAAAAGCACAATTGAAATTCAGAAATCGTAATTGAAATTCAGAAAAGCCCAATTAAAATTCAGAAAAGCACAATTGAAATTCAGAAATGTCCAATTGAAATTCAGAAAAGCATAATTGAAATTCAGAAATCGTAATTGAAATTCAGAAATCGTAATTGAAATTCAGAAAAGCCCAATTGAAATTCAGAAAATCACAATTGAAATTCAGAAAATCACAATTGAAATTCAGAAAAGCCCAATTGAAATTCAGAAAAGCACAATTGAAATTCAGAAAAGCCCAATTGAAATTCAGAAAAGCACAATTGAAATTCAGAAAAGCACAATTGAAATTCAGAAAATCACAATTGAAATTCAGAAAATCACAATTGAAATTCAGAAAAGCACAATTGAAATTCAGAAAATCACAATTGAAATTCAGAATAGCCCAATTGAAATTCAGAAAATCACAATTGAAATTCAGAAAAGCCCAATTGAAATTCAGAAAATCACAATTGAAATTCAGAAAAGCCCAATTGAAATTCAGAAATCGTAATTGAAATTCAGAAAAGCCCAATTGAAATTCAGAAAAGCACAATTGAAATTCAGAAAAGCACAATTGAAATTCAGAAAAGCCCAATTGAAATTCAGAAAAGACCAATTGAAATTCAGAAATCGTAATTGAAATTCAGAAAAGCCCAATTGAAATTCAGAAAATCACAATTGAAATTCAGAAAATCACAATTGAAATTCAGAAAAGCCCAATTGAAATTCAGAAAAGCACAATTGAAATTCAGAAAAGTACAATTGAAATTCAGAAAATCACAATTGAAATTCAGAAAATCACAATTGAAATTCAGAAAAGCCCAATTGAAATTCAGAAAATCACAATTGAAATTCAGAAAAGCACAATTGAAATTCAGAAAATCACAATTGAAATTCAGAAATCACAATTGAAATTCAGAAAAGCCCAATTGAAATTCAGAAATCACAATTGAAATTCAGAAAATGTAAACAAACCAATTATGAGTCACCACTACATATACACATTAAACAAATGCTGTACAACTATGAGAGTATTTAACTTTATTCTCTTGCTACGTATTGTAGGGAGCAGACAGACAATAATACACTCATAGAATGTTGTAGGTAAAATTTAGTTTAACAGAATTTTTATTATTTTTTGTAAATTAATTAATATAGTGAACAAAAATATTTACTCTACCTTGACAAATGCATTAATGAAAAATTAGTTTTAAAGAAAAATAATAAAAAGTCAGTTTCACTTAATGTTACCTTAAGCATTTTATGAGTGTATTGTCTGTCTGCTCTCTACAATACGTAGCAAGAGAATAAAGTTAGATACTCTCATATACACATTTCTGTACTGCATTTGCATAATGTGTCTATGTTTGTAGTGGTGACTAATAATTGGTTTGTTTACATTTTCTGAATTTCAATTGTGATTTCTGAATTTCAATTGGGCTTTTCTGAATTTCAATTGTGATTTTCTGAATTTCAATTGATCTTTTCTGAATTTCAATTGTGTTTTTCTGAATTTCAATTGGGTTTTTCTGAATTTCAATTGTGATTTTCTGAATTTCAATTGTGATTTTCTGAATTTCAATTGTGCTTTTCTGAATTTCAATTGTGCTTTTCTGAATTTCAATTGGGCTTTTCTGAATTTCAATTGTGATTTTCTGAATTTCAATTGTGATTTTCTGAATTTCAATTGGGCTTTTCTGAATTTCAATTACGATTTCTGAATTTCAATTGGTCTTTTCTGAATTTCAATTGGGCTTTTCTGAATTTCAATTGTGCTTTTCTGAATTTCAATTGTGCTTTTCTGAATTTCAATTGGGCTTTTCTGAATTTCAATTACGATTTCTGAATTTCAATTGGGCTTTTCTGAATTTCAATTGTGATTTTCTGAATTTCAATTGGGCTTTTCTGAATTTCAATTGTGATTTTCTGAATTTCAATTGGGCTATTCTGAATTTCAATTGTGATTTTCTGAATTTCAATTGTGCTTTTCTGAATTTCAATTGGGCTTTTCTGAATTTCAATTGTGATTTTCTGAATTTCAATTGTGATTTTCTGAATTTCAATTGGGCTTTTCTGAATTTCAATTACGATTTCTGAATTTCAATTACGATTTCTGAATTTCAATTATGCTTTTCTGAATTTCAATTGGGCATTTCTGAATTTCAATTGTGCTTTTCTGAATTTCAATTGGGCTTTTCTGAATTTCAATTACGATTTCTGAATTTCAATTGTGCTTTTCTGAATTTCAATTGTGCTTTTCTGAATTTCAATTGGGGTTTTCTGAATTTCAATTGTGCTTTTCTGAATTTTAATTGGGCTTTTCTGAATTTCAATTGTGCTTTTCTGAATTTCAATTGGGCTTTTCTGAATTTCAATTGATCTTTTCTGAATTTCAATTGTGCTTTTCTGAATTTCAATTGTGATTTCTGAATTTCAATTGGGCTTTTCTGAATTTCAATTGTGATTTCTGAATTTCAATTGGGCTTTTCTGAATTTCAATTGTGATTTCTGAATTTCAATTGGGCTTTTCTGAATTTCAATTACGATTTCTGAATTTCAATTGTGCTTTTCTGAATTTCAATTGAGATTTCTGAATTACAATTGATCTTTTCTGAATTTTAATTGGAAAAGGTGTAGTACTAATATTTTGGGTGTCCTCTTTGTGGTTCATGGTTGTATTTATATTCTTTTGAATTCGCAAGCTTTCAATTGTGTACCGCTTTTTTTCTACTTTTTCTACATCCAGTATTTTCGTGTTGTTGAAATTTATTTTGTGTCCAGTTGTAATTACATGTTTTGACAACGCTGTGCTTTCCCTCTCTTTTATGATGTCCATTTGATGTTCTCCTAATCTCTTTTCTAATGTTCTTTTTGTTGTCCCTATATAAATAAGATCACAGCTGTTATTTTGATCCCCCTCACACTTGACTTCGTATACAACATTACTTTTTTGTAGCTTTTCTATTGGTGTTTTTGTTTTTGAAAAAATTGTATTTATTGTTGTGTGTGGTTTGTATGCAAAGCTGATGTTTTTTGTTTCCATTGTTGTTCTTATACTTTTATTATCTGTCAAACCCGGGATAAATTGTACACTGTAAAAATTTTTTGTGTCTTTTTCTTTAATGTTTTGATGTTCAAGATTAGAGTTGTGGTTTAATAGTTTTTGTGTATCATTTAAAATAGTATTGATAATTTTCCTTGGGAAACTGTTGTTTATTAATATTTTGGTGATTTTTTGTATATTATTTGTGTGATATTTTTTGTCGCTAATATTGAGTACTCTATAAATAAGGTTTTTTGCAGTGTTTATAATCTGATTTTTCGGCTGAGTTGCGTTATAATTTATTATTCTGCCTGAACACGTTTCTTTGGTGTACCAATCAAAAGAAATATTGTCAGTAGTTCGTCGAAGTTTCATGTCCAAATATGCGATTTCACCTTTTGATTCAATTTCAACAGTAAATTGAATTTTTGGATGTTGAAGGTTTAAAGTTTTTAAGATTTCATCTTTTTCGTCTAATTTGATTACGGCTATAATATCATCTACATATTTCGATATGTATTTTATGTGAATACTTTTATTTTCTAGTTCTGTGAGTGCATCGTCAAGTAGGTTGTCTAAAACAATATCTGCTATAGTTGGGGAGAGTGGGTTTCCCATCGGCATTCCGAAAATCTGGTTATATAATTTATCATCATATATAAAATAGTTGTTGTCTGTCAAACAAAAGTTGAGAATTTTTAAAAAGATGTTTCTCGGTATACTCGTCAGTTCCTTAACTTTGCTCCATTGCCCCATAATATTACGTATTGCTGTGTGAACTGGTATATTCGTGAAGAGAGAAACCACGTCAAATGACACTAATATTTCATCTTCGTCAAGTCTCACATTTTTCAAACTATCTTTCACCTGAATTGAGTTTTTTACATTGTATTTTTCGGATATAAGATTTTTCAGTATCTGGCCAACATATTTTGATAATTCGTAACAAGGGACTTGTACCGATGAAACTATTGGTCTAAGGGGAATATCTTGCTTATGGATTTTCGGCAATCCGTATATTCTTGGTGCCGTTGATATTTTATGGTATAGTATTTTTATATTTTTTGAGAACCGGTACCAACATCAGAACCGGGAATACCGGTATTCCCGGGAATATATCTAGAACCGAGAAACCGGTACCAGAACCGGGAATACCGGTATTCCCGGGAATACCGTGAACCGGGAAATGGGGGGGCACTAGTCTGTACAATTTAAAAAAAAAATTGTTAATATTATTGATGTTTATTGATACAACCAGCTAACATAATACATTTTCAAAGAAATTTTAATTTTTTGTAAAGCTTTTCACGATTTTTTTTTTCAGATTTTCACATGAAAAACGAGCAACTTAGTTACCTTTAAAACCCAAATTCTAGGTCAAATTCCATTATCTGGCAGCACTGACTTTAATATATTTCATTTGAGTTTTATTACTTCAAATGTGTTCTGAACGGGAGACGATAATGTAGATGCTCTTGAAATAAAATATCTAAAGAAATGAAATGTACTTGTATACTTACATATTTAATTTGACAAGAAAAACAATAATTTTGACAAGTTTTAGCTGCCAATACAAAATAAATATTTAATAATACAGTATGAGAATGTACAATATGGATGCATTGTTAAACAGTTTATATTTTACTTCTCTAACTTCACCTTTTGTTAACACAAATAAAAAAAAATCATTTAAATACACCAATCTGTCAAAAACGTAAATTACTCTTGTAATTATATGAACATACATCATTATAATTTCTAAACGGTTTTAATTGTAATTGTTTGTAGAAATTAAAAATGTTCACGTTTGTGACGAAAATCAATTTAAAATCTCATGTTAACCCATTGGCTACAAAATTTGTATTTAATACTGTTTTAAGTCTGGTGCAAACGGGCATAAATTATTTTAAGCCTCCCAGCAAAAACTCACATTAACAATCAATAAAGGGTCATTCTTAGTGAAATCAATCAAAAATAGCTAACAATTTTCTTGACCCCCTCCGATTTTGATGAAATTTGGTTTAGTTGTAACACTAAGTGATTAACTGACACACACTTATTTTCAGCGCTCTAAGTAAACAGTGGCCGAAAATTTCAAAATTTCCCCCAAAATCTCCTAGTCGCGGCACTTTGCACCTTAAAAACTTAATATCGTGGGTTCTATTATAGCTAGAGAGACCATTTTTGGTTTGTTTTAAAGCTCATAATATGCTCTACAAGACCTACCATAACAAACAAATTTTCGAAAAAAATAAGGGTTACCTCCCTTATTTTAAGGTCGTGATAAAGGGAGGAGAAAATGGGGAGGATGATATCCCCCGATTTTTTTTACTTGCTAATCTTACAGAGAAAGTCCAAAAGAACATATCCTAAAATTTTTAAGTTGGGACAACAATGGGATCGCTCAAAATCAATTTTTTTTACAATTTCACACAAAATCTCCAAATCGCAGCACTCTTGTACCTTCAAATTTAATATCATAAGTTCTGTTGTAGTTACAGAGCCCATTTTTTGTTTGTTTTAAGACTCATAATACGCTCTACAATACCTACCATAGCCAACAAATTTTCCAAAAAAGTAAGGGGTGCCCTCTTATTTAAAGGTCGTGGCAAAGGGAGGAGGAAATGGGGAAAGTATCCCCCGGCTAATGGCTAATAAGTGAAAGTTTTTTGCATGTAGTTGTCGCTTAAATTTAGTATTGATAATTTGTATGAACTTTCTTGTGCCTACCAATAAAGTGGGGAGCGCATTTAAACGACGGTTTCCCCTATAATTTTATTAAAGTAAGCGTCAGCATACACGCAAAAAAAAATCTGTGTAAGATTGAGCAATCCTACTTGGTAAAACTTTTTTCATACCAAAAAAAAAAATGTTTACCAAATTTTTGCTAATATTATGCTTGTCGATGTTAAAGTAACATAATTCATTTTTTATCTAAAATAACCAAGTAGCTTGCTCAATAACGCAAATTACCTGCACAAAAATTTATGGAAAGAAAACAACAAAAAAAACAAAACAAATACAGACCGCCATATTCATTTTGTATTTTTTTGTGCGTGCGTTGTTCGTTTATTTTTTGTGTTATAAAAACGTAAAAAGGAAATTGATATATAAAATAAAAATAAATTAATACATAAATAAAAATAAATAATTAGTTTTCTAAAAGATAAATAAATGTAAGATAAAAGAATGTTAAAGTTAATTTTGCTTTCATCACTTAAAACACCATTCAATAAGAAAAACCAATGGAGTCCCAGACGTATGTTTCGATGAATAACAAATGGAATGATAAAGTGAGTATACCCGCATTCCGAAGACACCAATAAGGTTTAATAGATTTTTAGTTAAAAATTAGTGTTTGGTAATAATTTTATATTTTTACAGGGTACTGCTAAATAAATTTTTGAAGCTATGGAGAATCCTTCACTACAATAAAGAGCGTGGACACCAATCCTGCCTTTAGTTATAAAATTAAAACCTAAAAACCCAAAGCCAAGGGAGTCCATACCTACAGTGTTACCGTTGTGCGACTTTAGTTGCAATTTGCAACCTTTTTGACGCTCTGAGACTTTTTGTGCGACTTTTTGTCTAATTTTGCAACTTTTTCCAACTTTGTGCGACTTTTTTCCACTTTTTTTGTTCAGTGAAATATTTTGAATTTTTAAAGACACACTGCGAAATTAAACATAATTCAAAAACTTTTGAAACGTTTGGAATTTAAAAAATAATATCTAAAGGTCGCGCTGGCGGTCAAATCAAACAAAAAATCATCAAAAAACAGAATTACGCTAAAAATATGTATCGTCCATTCCTCATTTCATAAGATTCCTTTAGATACATCTAGAGTTTTTCACGGGAATTCTCGGGACGGGAATTCCCGTAAATTTTCGATCCCGAAATCCCGGGAAATAGAGCGGGAATTCCCGGGAATTTTAGTTTCTTTGAAATTGTTGATTTTCGACTTCTATTGATTATTAAGTAAGTGATTTTTTAGAGATTTTATTAAAATTCTTGATAATTGATGACAGAAACGTACGCAGGGACCATGAGGGCCCAAAAAGGGAGACATTCTAACTAAAAAATTTAATGAAATCTGAGACTTACGAAATGAAAAAAGTCTCACAATATCAAAATTTCGATAGAATATAATTACACAGTGAATCGAAATTTCCGAATTGGAATAGAATGAAACCAAAAGCAAATTAAAGTTTACATTTTACATAACAAAGCCATCAAGACGTTTTTTTTTAATTCAGCGCTAGATTATATTTATTAAAGCAATTAAAGCTTTTGTGTACTAAACCTGTCCTACAATAGGGGCCCCTGGTCTAAACATAAGCTCGAAATTATGTTAGCTACAACCGGTATGAATTTCGCTGCAATCGGTCCCGTACCTATTTACTGAATAGCCAAATTAATAAAAATAATCCATTGTTCACCGTTGCGTATGATTGTTATTTAAAGGCAATTACAAAATTAATCATACGCCGTATACAATTTTAAAGCAATTATTATTATAATTATAATAAAAGTTCACCAACTTCAAATGCGTGTAAAAAAATCTAGCGCTAAACCAAAAAAAAAGTGTCGAGGGTTTTATTATGCTTTCATTTGCTTTTTGTTGGGCTGTGTTATCAGATCCTGATACTTTTTTTCAGAAGCTAAGAAATTTTCTTTCTGAGAACTGCATTATAAAAATTTGCAGTATGATTAATTGTTTCTTTAGAAAATATTTATGTCTCTGGACATGATTCTTTTAAAATCGATAAATTGATATAAAATCTGTGTAAAGGATGAAGTTTTTTTTTGAGAAACCAGAATTTTTTAATTTTTTTAATAATTTTTGGGGTAAATTTTCTTATAATTTCATTTCTCTGAAACAGTTACATTCAGTTTCAGAAACATAATAGAGAAATTCCTGTGAATCAGTTTCATTGTGTTTTAGAGGCAAAGCGTTGAAAACCAATTGTAAAAATGAACTGAAATGAATTAGAATAAATGATGAATTTTTATTATTAAAACAGATAAAGCGATGTGAAATAACATATTCCCTTAAAAATACTTTTAAATGATTTCGATATATTTGGACCGTTTTTTTTTTTATAAAAACTGGGTAACAAAAATTGTTCTTTTTTTCTCGAAACTTATTTTTTTCTGTTTTAAAGGTACTAAATAAGATTCTTATGGTGTTAATAAACATTATAAATAGTGTAATCGCATTCATAAGGTTTTTATATATTTTTTTGACAAAAAATTTGGGTTTTAAGTTATTGCGGGAATTCCCGGGATCCCGGGAAATTTAAAAATGAATCCCGCTTTCCCGGGAAATGAAAAAGTCCGGGAAAAGAAAAACTCTAGATACATCCCATAATATCGTGAAATATTACATGGTAATACCTTTGAGAAATGGAGAAAGGTTGTTGGTATTTTCAGAAAAATTTTCGGGAGTAAAACTTAATTTGGGTCGGTCCACTTTTCATCCCTCTAGGAGGCCCCCTTGGAGCGGTAAGAGCGGATTTAAAAAAAAGTTGTAACAAAAAAAAAGCATTGTATGGGGACCGCCATAAGGGTTAAAGTATGTTCTGAAAAATGTTGGGATTGAAAAACTATTGGGGGTCGGCCATACATTTGACTCCTCCAGAGGCACCCTTGGGACAGTTAGAGGTAGGAGAAATTTTATCTTTGTTATCCTTGCATTGAAGATAGGGATAAGGTATATTTGCAAAAAATGTTAGGGAGGACAAATTAATGAGGGTCGATTTCACATTTTATCTCCGTTTGGGTGTGTAGGTGCAAAAATTCACAAAAAGACCCACAACTGCCACGGATTCACCAAAAAAGAGGTAAAATTAAAATTTTACCTCTTTTTTTATGGAAGCTCCCTAAGGAAGCTTTCATTCAAAAAAAAAAACATTTTTATAAAAAATCTTCAACCCTTAAAAAAAAAGTGCGACTTTTATTTGGAAAAACTACTTTTTTGTGCGACTTTTTTTGTATAAAACGACTTTTTGTGCGACTTTTTAAAAATTCTCAACGGTAACACTGCATACCTGTTTTGATGAGTTACAAATGGAATGACAAAGTAAGTGTTCCTCCTTACCAAGACACCAATGGGGTTAACCAATTTTTTAAATTAAAAATTTATGTTTTGTAATAATTTTCTATTTTTACAGGATGCTTTTAAATAAATTCGTGAAGCTATAGCGGATCCTTTACTTCAAGAAGAAGCGTAGGCAGCAGTCACTCGAGAAAATTGTACAAAAAGGGTCAGTTGGTCGGTGGTAAATTAAATCCTACACAACATTTATTATATTAATATGGATTTATTCTGTGAAAATTTTAAATTCAACAAATATACAAATTTTTACAAAAATTTATTGAAAATTTATTTTAGCATAAATGTGGTAATTTTTAGCATTATTTTTAGTCAGCTTTTCAAATAATTTTGGTATATTTCACCATATTTCTTTTGGTATATTTTACCAAGTTTTTGCTTAAATAGCATTAGCATTTTCTTCAAAATTTTTTACATAAGTGTTTTGGCTAAATTACGAAAACTACTTCGTCGGTTGTAGTTTTAGCATATTTTTGGTAAAATTATGCCAGATTTTTGCTCACTCCGACACAAGTTTTTTTTTGCGTGTATAAATAGATGATTCTAGGATTTAGACGATAGCATTTCCTAATATTTTTCATTAAATTATTGATTGCCAGCACTGGTTACGCATTTAACAGGGCAAAAATGAACAAGAAGTAGGTACTATTGATCACGTCAATTATTTTTGCTATCACATTTTTTATAAGATCTTTCACATTAAACAACGGACTTTTTGGGTAATTTAAAAACTTTATTTTGAGTGTGGTGCTGCATTGTCTTATTTTATTCTATTAATTTTTTGTATTTAGTCAATACATAAAAAGTTTCAATATTTTTTATTAAAAAAGTGTTTTCTGTAAGTTTTCATGTAAACGATAAAATTGTTAAATTTATATCGTGAACCTATATTCAAAATATGCCAACTCAAATTTGACCGAAATGAGTTTCCGATGGCAAATAGCTCCCCTATATAATACCTATCTGTCATAAAAATTTCAGAGCAAAAAAATAATTTGTTGTTGTTTTACATCCATTTTTGTTATTCTGCTAACTCAAAGTACATATTTTTTTGGTGAAAATAAATGCAAACTCCCATTAAAAATTTCCAAAATTTTTCAAAAATTTTTTTTAAAAAAATTAGATCACATATTTTATTGCATTTGCCATGTTGAACACGAATCTTTTTAAGATTTCAATATCTAATGACTTGTTCTTGAGATATTGCCATTTTGAAAATATCGGTAAATAGTGTTTGCAAAAAAAAATTGCTTTTATTTATGTAACTTTCAAACTATTTATCAGATTGAAACATTATGCGTGGGGCAAATAAAGTCAATGATATAAGCTCTCAAAATAGCTAGTTTGGAGTGACCCTACTACAATACAGCGTGAGTTACAGAGTGCCAAAGTTGACCACCCTGAGATTAAAAGGCTTTCGGAGCTAGTAACTTTTAAAAATATGCAAAGATTTTTAATTTTTTTTTCAGTTTTTGCAATTACCGTACTAAGGATAACAAAAACCAAAAAAAAAAAATTATAAAAATTTTTCAAAAATTTTTTTTTTTTTATTTTCCGCCAAAATATGCCAACTCATAAAAATATTTGTTTTTTGTCATAGTAATAAATGCCAACTCTGAAAAATACGCAAACAAGTGCAAAATAAAAAATTTTTGGCATACCTAAAAATTATTTAGAATATTTAAACCATCTTATGGAAGGTACATTGTTTTTTGTTACAATAATATGCGAAATAACTAGTTTTTTAGCTGTCCTGAACAGTAAGCTTTTTCGAGTTGGCATTTATTGAATATAGTTCGACGATATATTGAAATACAATGGATAATAGACTTTATTGTTGTAAATCTTAAAAATTACCAGATCATTCAAATGTTCGCCGAACGCTCCGGGGTGTCCAAGACTGGATGTTAGACATTAACGATAGTGTGGTGGCAGGTGGCAAAGTGTGTGATAAGTGCCGAAAACTGTTGGGTCCAGACAAACAGCTAGAGAGAGTAGAGTCTGAAACTCCAGCTAGTGAAACTTCCCTATTTGTAGATGTGCTAGAAGAAACAGAAAGGCAAGACGTCATGGAAGTGGTGAATGTCAGCTTAAACAAAATTGGTAAGTCTCCAGTTGTTAGTAAAAAAATGGCTCAGCAGAAATATCCTAAAGAAAAGTTCAGAAAAGTGTGCGATACATTAAAACGTAAAGTATTTGATCTGACCGAGGACGAAATTAATGATAATTCAGATGCAAACAGTCAAATTGAAATAATTGAACAGTTAAAGGAAAAATTTCATAATTCAGAAGATAGAGCCAAAAAATTGACCATTTTGACGATCCTTCCTACATCATGGCCAGTGCGGAAGATAGTAGAAGAATTCGGAACTACGTACTACACAGCGCAACGAGGAAAAAAAAATACAAAGTGAGAAAGGTGTTTTTCATCTCCGAACTTGAGGAAAAGTAATACTCTACCAGCCGAAACTGTAGAAGCCATTATAGAGTTTTATGAATCCGATGAGATTAGTTAGTTAATGCCCGGGAAAAAAGACTTTAAGTCTATCACCATAAATGGGGAAAAAGGCATATTCAAAAACGTTTAATTTTATGCAATCTAAAGGAAGCGCACTCTGAATTTAAAAATAATTCCCACCTCAAAGTTGGATTCTCAACATTTAGCAGATTAAGACCTCAGCACTGCATTTTAGCCGGAGCTAGCGGCACACATAGCGTTTGTGTGTGCGAACAACACCAAAATGTTAAATTAATGGTCATTGGTGTAAATGTGTCCAACCTAACAAATCATGTCGAAAATTATCATGTAGCATCTTACAAGGACTGCTATTATAAGATCTTATGTAATCCACCGAGTCCATCATGTTACCACAATGAGTGTAAACAATGTCCCGGTACAGAGCCGCTTATAGAAATCTTAAGAGAAAAACTTGAGGAAAATTGTGTTGACAAGATTTTATTTAATCAGTGGACAAGTGATGGAGATCTAGCAAAATTAGTTTGTATGGAAATGGAAACGGATGAGTTTCTTGAAACTTTTTCTGAAAAATTAAAAAATCTGCTACCGCATTCTTTCATCGCAGAAAACCAACGTAAGTTTTTCAAGGAAACGAAGGAAAACTTAAAAGAGTGTGAGTTTGCCATAATTTGTGATTTTGCTGAAAACTATAAATTTGTAGTGCAAAATGAAATTCAACGTTTTCATTGGAATAATTCTCAAGCAACAGTTCTTCCATTCGTCATTTACTGCAAGTTTGAAGGCAAGCTCATCTCAACAAACTTTGTGATCATATATGACTGCCTCGATCACGATGCAATTGCAGTATATTTGTATACAAAAAAATGATAACTTTCTTGAAAACAATATTTCCTAAAATCTCAAAAATTTATTACTTTTCTGATGGAGCCTCCTGTCAATTCAAAAACAGAAAAAACTTTATGAATTTATGCAAACATACTGAAGACTATGGTATCCTGGCGGAATGGCATTTCTTTGCTACCTCGCATGGTAAAGGAGCATGCGATGGAGTTGGTGGGACGGTAAAAAAATAGGCTGCTCGTGCGAGTTTACAGCGACCCTACGAAGACCAAATAATGACTTCTCGACAGTTGTTTGATTGGTGCGTGGAAAATATACGTAATATACATTTTAATTTTGTAACTGCTGATGAGTATAAAATTCAAAAAGAGTTATTAAGCGAGAGATTCAGCCTGTGCCGAACGATTCCTGGAACCAGAAAGTTTCATGCTTTCATACCTCATTTAACTACAACTTTAACCGTTCGAACTTTTTCTGGATCTCTAGACAGTATTAAGGTTCCAATTATTGGAGAAAAAATATAATCTGTGCGTTTTGTGTAAGTTTTAAGTGTAAGTTTTTACTGATATTGTATTTTTTTTTTTTATTTTTCAATAATAAAAATTTTACATCGAATACATATCGAACTGTTTTATTTTTGTTTTATTTTGAATAGATATTAAAAAATATGATACTGGGGTTTTTCTCAATTAGTAAAAGCTTGTTAAAAATTAGGAAACACAAGTAATTTGTTCCTTCCCCTTTAAATAACAAGCACATTGGGAGCGATCCCATGGTTGTCCCAAGGTAAAAGTTTCAAGATATGTTCTTTAGGACTTAATCCTTAAGAATACCGGGGGTTAGTATCCCCCGCCATTTCCTCCTCCCTTTGTAATGACCTTTAATTTAGGAAAGAACCTCTAATTTTTTTTCAGGATATTTTATGAAAAAAATTTCATGATTGATTTCACATGGATTGCTCCTGGGAGTGATCCCATTGTTGTCCCAACTTAAAATTTCAGGGTATGTTCTTTGGGACTTACTCTTTGAGAGTGCCACGTTAAAAAAAATCGGAGGATACCATCTCCCCCATTTTCTTTCCCCTTTGCGCACACCTTTAAATAAGGGGCCCACCCAAATTTTTCCATATTTTATGTTTTTTGTTATACTAGTCTTATAGAGCATATAAAGAGCCTTAAAACAAAAAAAGAATGGGATCTTTAGCTACAATAGAACCTAAGATATTAAATTTTGAAGATGCAAGAGTGTCGCGAAGATTTTGAGGGAAATTTTGACCCTCGTATTTTCTGCCCCTGTTGACTTAGAGGGCTGAAAATTTGTATGTGTCAGTTTTTATACTAGTGTAACAACCATACCAAATTTCATCAAAATCGGAGGAGGTCAAGAAAATTAATGATTGATTTCAATAATAATGACCCTAAAATGTTTAATGAGAAATTCAAAAGTCGTAACTAATTATGAGTCGAATTACGTTTTCCATAACATTTATAGCAATGTCTCCACATGTAGAATCTGTTGACACAGGCCAACAAATTTTTTTCTAAAGGGTTCAGTTAAGCTGAATCTGAATATGATCTCAGAATTAGCCTATTACATTAGGTTTTCAGAAACATTTTAGCTTGAAGTTAAAAAAAATGAAAAGTTTTTTGCGATATTCGAGACGTTATAACAGCGCGAATACACCTTTATTTACAAAACCAACTGAAAGTCCCAAAAATTACCTTTAAATTGAATGTTTAACCTTTGTAATATCTTGTTCCATCTATGAAGATTTCATAACCTGAAGTTTGAAAAACCCGGGTTTTAGCGATATTCACACTCAAAAAAGTATGTCGGTAAAATCTACTACAAAAGACAGTTGTTTTGACTACATTTTGTTGTTGAAAAGGCGTCCACTACCTATTACAGTAAACACAACTGAACATGTTGTTGTTTTTAACTATTGATTTTCAACTACAAGCTGTAGTAAAAACTACTACAAAAGACGGTAAACAGTTGTTTTTACTACACTTGCCTGAAATTTTATTTAAAAAAAATTCTTAAACGTTTAAGTGATTGATATTTATTTATTTATTTAAAAAGCAATACATTTCAGTTGGTTGTGTAGAATTTCGACATGAAATTAAAATTTTTTGGTGTATTTATCTGGAATTATAGAAGAAAAAAATTATATTAATAAAATCTTAAACAAAATAAATTGATTGTATTTACTTTTGTTTTTTTAATAGTTTATTTCAAATTATCACCGCTACTGATCAAAATTTGTCTGGAATAAAAAAAAAAACAAAATGCTTTGGTAAAATTGATTTATAAAAAAAAGAATTAATTTGCAATGTTTCAAAAAAGTATGTACCTGTTCTGTTGTGTATACAAAGAAAAGAAAGATGGCACGCTCATAAGAAAACAAAACACTGCACACATTTTTTGGTTTTTTTCGATTGGTTTTTACGCACGCTTATGTGAGCGCTATATTATACACACTTGTTATCTCATTTATCCACTTATTTTCTTTCGCTCAATAATATTTTTCCAAAAACATATTTTTTGTTATAATTATAGTTAATAAATTGTAATTTAATTTATTTAGATATTATTTATTTGGTATAAAAATAATTCCTTCCGCATCCCGCACGACCAACTCGTTCGACACATTCGTTTGCAATAAAAATTTCTAGAAAAAAACGAGTTTTTAGAAAAAAAAACTAAAAACAACTACATAAATCAACTATTTCTACAGTGTAGTATTAGGGGTGGGATAGTGCACGAGTTTTCGATTTCGACACGCTAGAACCGCTTATTTTGTGAGGTTCGTAAAAAAAATGCATGGGCCAAAAAATGGGGCAGATCGGATAGGATCTAGGGGTCGCTCATCGGGGTCAAAGTTGGGCGTAGAGGGGAAAAAATCCACAAAAAGCCCCAAAACTCCCCTGGTTTTGCTCCTAGAGGGGTCAAATGTGAGACCGGCCCCCATTATTTTTTCCCCCTGAACACTTTTGCCAAACATACCTAAGCCCTATCTCCAATCCCTAAGGGGGGTCCCATACAAAGGTTCAATTTTTAAAAAATCTTGCTCCTACCGCTCTAGCTGTCCTAGAAGTCACCCTAGAGGAATTAAATGTATAAGCGACCCCCAATATTTTTTCAACCCCAACATTTTTTTAGAACATACCTACCCCCTATCTTCAATCCTTAGGGTGGTCCCCATACATTTTTTTTTATTTTTTCTTAAATTGTCATATTAAATCAGCTCCAACTGGTCCAATGGTGCCTCCTAGAGGGGTCATTATCAAGATCAACCCCCATTAATTTTTAGCCCCCAACACTTCTTCTGAACATACCAATTCCATATCTCCAATTCCTAAGGGGTCTCCCACACAAAATGACATTTTTGTAAAACTTGCTCTCACCGCTCTAACTATCGCAGGGGTGAACCTAGAGAAGTTAAATGTGTGACCAACCCCCAATATTTTTTCAGCCCCAACATTTTCCCCAAACAAACCTACCCTCTATTTTAAAGCCTTAAGGGTGTCCCCACACATTTTTTTTATTTTTTAATTTTTTTTTTATAAAATCTGCGCCTACCGCTCCCATTCTGCCTTTTAGGAACGGTAAATGCAGACTGACCCCCATTAATTTTTGCCCCCTACATTTTTTCTGAACATACCTACGCCGTATTTCCACTTTGTAGGGGTGCTCCCCTGGAGAAAACTAAATTAGTAATGTATGTAGAGAAGTCAAATGTATGACCTGCCCATATATATTTTTAGCCAAAACATTTTCTTCAAACATACCTACCCCTATCTTCAAGGTGTTACCCCACAATTTTTTTATTTATTTTATCGAGAAATCCGAGGTCTTTAATTTGTAATTTAATAGTAACTTTTGTTAAGCGTAAAAAAATATTTTTTTTTTAACTTGAAAATAATAAAAAATGATAAATAATATAACTAAAAATCAAATTAATTTATTTTTATCGTGTGATGGATATTGTTTCCGATTTTCGGCCACGACCTGAAGCAAAACTATTTTTTCCTCCTCGTTACGGCACAACACGTTGTTATAGTCTTCTATTAATTTTACGCCTCTTTCGGCAGCGTCGTTGACAACATGTAATTTACGTAATATTTGCAGCGCTCGCTGGTAGTCCTGACGATTTTCCCAAGTACTTGGATCGGAAGCAATGAAATTTGTTGTTATTCCGAAGCGTGCAAAAAATTTTGGAGTCTCAGGTGTGACGTAGTGGCTTACATCAGTTTTCATGAGTTCTTGATTCACTTGTTTCACTGTCGCCGCTATCCTCTGAGGCATCTTCTTCCCCGATATCATCGTCTTCCTCTTCCTCGCTGTCTTCGTTAGACGATTCGTCCATCTCATCGTCAGATAACTCTTCCTCCAATTTCTCTTTCTCTTCTTCAAATATACGAATTGCATTCGACATTTTTTGCATTCGACATTTTTCGTTTCGTTTAGTGCGAGAGCAAAAGCTTCGCCACTGAGATACCAGAGATGTCCACAGAATCTCTTGACCAATCGTTGCGACAGAATCTTATCAATTGAAGCATAATTGGCAATCGCTTTCAAAAATATCAAATCATTATTTGGAGCTTCTATTGCCTTGGTAGCGCTAAACCAAGCTTTTACGTAAATTGTTATGATGAAAATGGTCACATTAAGAAGTGCATTTAATTCTTTTTTGGCCAAACCGATATATTTTCGGAACAAAAACATTTTTAGGCAATATATGCCTTTTTTATTTGAGCCCAACAAAACAACTTGATGTCAGTTTGGACTTGAGCTGGTATGTTGCCTGCCACTTCCTCATCTTATATGCCAAGACTATACGGTTTGTCTTTTATATTTTCCCACTGCTCTTTAAAACGCGCAAACATTAGCACTCCTGGTCCAGACGTTTTGCCGAATTTGGTTTCAAACACTTAGTTTTCCCCAGGGGAGCACCCCTACAAAGTGGAAATACGGCGTAGGTATGTTCAGAAAAAATGTAGGGGGCAAAAATTAATAGGGGTCAGTCTGCATTTCCAGTCCCTAAAAGGCACAGTGGGAGCGGTAGGCGCAAATTTTATAAAAAAAAAATTAAAAAAAAAAAATGTGTGGGGACACCCTTAAGGCTTAAAAATAGAGGGTAGGTTTGTTTGGGGAAAATGTTGGGGCTGAAAAAATATTGGGGGTCGGTCACACATTTAACTTCTCTAGGGTCACCCCTGCGATAGTTAGAGCGGTGGGAGCAAGATTTTCAAAAATGTCGTTCTGTGTGGGAGGCCCCTTAGGAATTGGAGATATGGAATTGGTATGTTCAGAAGAAGTGTTAGGGGCTAAAAATTAATGGGGGTTGGTCTTGATAATGACCCCTCTAGGAGGCACCATTGGACCGGTAGGAGCTGATTTAATATGACAATTTAAGAAAAAATAAAAAAAAATGTATGGGGACCACCCTAAGGATTGAAGATAGGGGGTAGGTATGTTCTAAGAAAATGTTGGGGTTGAAAAAATATTGGGGGTCGGTCATACATTTGATTCCTCTAGGGTGACTTCTAGGAAAGCTAGAGCGGTAGAAGAAAGATTTTTTAAAAATTGAACCTTTGTATGGGACCCCCCTTAGGGATTGGAGATAGGGCTTAGGTATATTTGGCAAAAGTGTTCAGGGGGAAAAAATAATGGGGGCCGGTCTCACATTTGACCCCTCTAGGAGCAAAACCAGGGGAGTTTTGGGGCTTTTTGTGGATTTTTTCCCCTCTACGCCCAACTTTGACCCCGATGAGCGACCCCTAGATCCTATCCGACCTCCCCCATTTTTTGGCTCATACACTTTTTTTACCAACCTCACAAAATGAGCGGTTCTAGCGCTTCCAAATATTGCTGCTTAAAATCTCACACAACACTATCCCACCCTTAGTGTAGTATATTTTTTGTATTTATTTTTTGAAACTACTACAAAAAAAAGTTGTTTGAATTTTTTTCATACAAAAACGACCGAAATTGTAGTTAAAAACAACAGCTACTACTTACTACACAAACGACCGTCATGTAGTAACTGCAATAATTTTCTGAGTGCATGGTATTTTTGCTACGAATGCAAATTCAATCGATTTTGCTCTAGATTTTGCTAAAATTTTACAAGAAACTTGCAAGAGTCTTGGAGTCATAATTTAGTCCAATAAAATGCTTTTTAAATCATTTAGATATCTCTTCTATTTGCTGAGATATCGTCTCATACAGGTTCACGTAGTAGTCCGTAGCACGTAATATGTATTAATCGAACACATCATATACATATTAGGTATTCCACACCAATTGTCCCGCTAGAGAAAAACGTGTGTCCCGTGAATTTCTGAATAGGTTGTATGAATAGCTCTATATTGAATTAAAAAATTGCGTTTTTGGTTTTTCAATTTTTTAAAAACTGGGATTAGGAGGCGTGGTCAAATATTTGAAAAATGGTCAAATTTGTGTCGAGTTTAAACACTTATCAAATTAAAACGGAGTGCACCACAATCTCATAAAATTTACATTCTTGTACAGTTTTGTATGGGCTATTAATTAAATTTTCTTTTTTGGAAAATTTTCAGAACCCGTTCTGAAATTTTCCATTTTTTAAAAAAGTCAATTTACCAAAAGTCCGTCCACTTTTTTTAATTTCTTTGTTTTTTTAAACTTTAGATGTTTGTCTATCCACACAAAAAAGTGCAGACATGTGTTTTTCGTTTTTTTTTTTCGAGAAAATCGCATTTGAATATTACATTTTACAACAATTTTGTAATTTGCATGTATTTTCTTGATTCGACATAGCGAATGAGTATTAAATATTTGCATAAACGTTACTCATACGCCACGTTGAAACAAGAAAATACAAGCAGCCCGGTGAAAAATGTTCATATGCACATTAGGGTGCTCCAAAAAAAAGAAGTTGTTAAATATTGGCCGTAATTTACCCTAAAAATATGCATTTGGGTGTAAAAATATGTTTTGCAAAATTATAGGGTAATCGGATGTGGGTAAGGCGTGCCGCATCGGCCCTGAAGTTTAAAAAACGGATTACATGGGAAAATATGACTTTTTTTGTCATTTTCTAAATTTTTTTGGTATTTTGAGTTAAGTTCATTAGTGAATGATTAGTGAATTGTGATTTAGAGCTAATTGCCTATCTAATAAGGTGATAAAAATTAAAATCGGTTGAAAATCAGCCAAGTTATTACAACTTCACCAGGCAACTAACGTGTGTCAGACCACTTAATCAAGGATTCGAGCCCCATTTTTGAAATTTATTGAAATTATCTATTGTAAAACATTTTTTTATTCTTCAAGTCCCAATGTACTAAGAAGATAAATATTTTTCATATTGCGTTTTGCTAACTTGTTGTAAATAAATGCTAAAGTGGTCTGAATTTTTCAACACTATTTTCAAATCTCCAATTTTAAATTTTTAGTTTTTTTGTTAAAGAAATTTAAAAAAAACGACTATTGTAGTTTAAGGATTTGTTAAGCACATATAAAGGAATAAAACCCCCAAAAATTGTAGGCTGATTTTTTGCACTTTTTTAGCTTTTATTTATTTTTTTTTTGTTTTTTTTTACAAACTTCATAAGTTTTGGATCGAATCATATCAACACGAGATAGAATACTTCAATTCGCAAATTTAGGGCAAAATTGAGAAATTAAAAATTGCCCCAACTAAAGGTCAAATTTTAAAAGATTTTGAATTTTTAAACATTAACAGATTTGCTGAGTGGAAATACAATGAAACTACTTGATTTCAATTAAAAAGGTCTTAACATATGGGCAATTCCATCATGTCGAACGTGACTGTTGAACACATTTAAGTTAAAATAAAAGTCAAAATAAAAAGAATTTTTTTCTTGACAATAGGGCAAACTTATAGCTCTTAACTAGCTCTATAATTGTTGCTCAGGTGGATTTTGAAAATTGTTTAAAGCATTCGAGATAATCGCAAAAAAACAACCATTCGCACGGGACAAAAAACAGAAGTGGTTTTCGCGACCATCAATTAAAACTCTGATTTTAGCGAAACCTAAGCCAATGTCACAATGCGACTAATTTTAGAATGTTGGCTAATAATGTCTCTTAAAAGTTGTAAAATTTTACCTCAAAATTATTTCTACTTTTTTTTAATTTAACTTTAATCACTGTCGCACGGGACATGTCGCACGGGACATTTTTTTCCATCATCATATTTATGTTGTTTTAGTTGTTCTTTTTTTAACAAATTAAAAATAAATAAGCTTAAAAACATATTTTTATTCATTCATTTTATTTCATTACGTCCTTCAGCCAACGCTTTCCACATTTGTCTAGCATTCCGCATTATTTCCTTGTTTTCTTATTTATTGTCTTGTAATTTCATTTCATCTTCCTTCAACTTTTCTCTCCACCGTTTGCATTAGAGATTGGCACATGAGCAGATTAGAGCGTGATTCACGTGATTCACGCGTGAGTGTGACCGAATTCAATTTTACTCACGTGATTGTGAGTGAGTGTGAGTGGAGAAAAAAATTGCGTGAGTGAGATTTTTGCGTGCGTGAGTCGATTTTTTTGCGTGAGTTTGCGTGATTTATTTACTTTTCAAATTTCCTTTCGTACCAAAAAAAGCATCAAACAAATTGTAAAATGTGGCTTAACTTAAGATTTCGTCCCGAAAAAGAAAAGTGTAAAATTATGCTAAACTTTAAATTTTGCTGAAAATTTTGAAAGATTTTTGAAATTTTAGTTTTTGAAATTTTTTTTTGTATAAATAAGAGTTTCGTGAGAGTGCGTGATTCAAAAATTCCTGTCATGAGCGTGAGTGAGTGTGAGTCAAAAATCACTCACCCGCCCATCTCTAGTTTGCATCTCTCTTTATTTTTTTTTTGCCGTTTATACTCATCTATATTTAAATAATTTAAAAGTATGTATTTATATTAGGGATGTCGCGAATAGTGTATTCGGCATTTTACCGAATATTTACTATTCGGTATTTGCCGAATAATTTAATTATTCATACGCCTGTATTTTACCTATGTAAAATATTAAAAAAAAAGTAACAGACTAAAAGACAACAACGCTGTTGTTGATACTTTTTTTTCTGGTACCTTAACAATTCTAATTTTAATCAAGTGCTCAAGTCTTTTTTTGTATAAAAAACAAACCGAAATGACTACAAAAAAGAGTCGAACGTTAATAAAAAGTGTTTTTTTACTAATTTAAATTTTGCCGAATATTCGGCAAACTGTTAACGAATATTTATTTAACCGAATATTTAAAAAACATGCCGAATATACCGAATACCGAATAGTGACGAATATTCGCGACATCCCTAATTTATATACGTAGATCGTTTATGTAAGAAAACATATTTTTTCAAAATTTTAAAATCCACACTTACCATGTCGCACGTGACCAACTTTATATAAGAACCAAGATCACAGATTTTATTATTTTTAAAAATTTTTTTTTTTATTTTAATTGTAATAAAAATCTGTGTTTGTTCTCAATATTTGATGAACTTTCGTCATGTCTACTTGACGCACTAATAACAAATGTTGTTTTTCTATGTCGCACGGGACATCGAAATATGTGATAAAGCATAGCAAAAACTTACGGTTATTTTTTAAATGCATAATTTGTTATGCATTTTTTTTAGCTCTTTGTATCTCCAGAAAGATTTTTTAAAAGCAAAAGTCAATATTTAATGCTTCTCTTTAAGAACTTTTATCAAAACAAAAGGTGCAATAGAAATGTCCCAATGAGAAAAAATTGGCTTGCTCGACTTTATATTCGAATATCTCGAAATAGGTTATGAATAAATGCAATTTATTAAATTTGATTGTTTTCCTATGAAAATATGTTAAAACAAATTGGTTTCAAAAACTTTTGGTTTTTTGGTCTTGGTAGACCTTTTGGTGGAAGTGCCCCAGTGACGGTCCGTGAAGTTGTCACTGGGTGTTCTCTACTTATTTAAAATATAAAAATTATGTATATAAAATACGTTTTTCTGGACGTAACACGTTCCCGTGATACACAAAGCCTCAGTTTTAATTTTTTTTATTGACATGCATCCAAAATTAATTTTTGTACTCCATTTATTTGCGAAATAATGTTTTTTGTTAATTGTCGATGTGGTGAGGCAACAAAATGACAATAAAATAGAATTTGGGCTGCATCTCATTTAAAAATATACGAAACTAGTAACATCCCATCTTTACCTATCTCAGGAATGCGTTAGGTCCAGAAAAACACGAATTTTATACTTAAATTTTCTGTTTTTATAAATTAGAGAACACCCAGTGACAACTTCACGGACCGTCACTGAAGTGTCCATATGTCTTTTTATTTAAATTCAGAATATTAACCATTTAGTGCTGGTGGGGCCTATTCGACCCTTTGAACAAAATACACTTACATTATCACCATTAAATGAAAAAAATGATAGGCCCCAACAGCACTTAAGGGTTAAATTTCTAAATTTTAATAATTTTGCGAATTGAAGTATTTTATCTCGTGTTGATATAATTTGGTCCAAAACATATGAAGTTTGTAAAAAAAAACAAAAAAAATAAATAAAAGCTAAAAAAGGGCCAAAAATCACTACTTTCCCGAAATCCGCCGAAATTACATCACTGTAATAGCCAAATGAAAACTGCAAACCCTACAATTTTTGGGGTTTTCATACCTTTTATGTGCTTAACAAATCCTTAAACTACAATAGTCGATTTTTTAAAATTTCTTTAACAAAAAAAAAAAAATAAAAATTTAAAATTGGAGATTTGAAAATAGTGTTGAAAAATTCAGACCACTTTAGCATTTATTTAAAACAAGTTCGCAAAACGCAATATGAACAAGAAAGAAAATATTATTCGGTCAAGACCGACCATGTAATAACCTACACCAGAGTTTACCGGAATATTAGTCCCAAGTTCAAACATGGACCGATAAGCTTTATATTTTGTCAAATCTTTAATACGTGTAAAAAACACTCACAAGTCAAATTTGAGTGAAAAAGCCTTTTTTGTTGAGACTAAACCGCTTTAACTGAATATCGGGCGAAATTTTTAGATGGGGCCTAAGTCCAAAAATGGTCCGATGATAATCAGATTTTATAAAGTTATTAAAGTACGCGTTTAACATACACAAACAGAATTTTAATTAAATATTTTCTATTTTCATGAAATTTGAGAGATTTATGTGAAAATCGGGAAGGTGGTTTGTATGGGGGCTACAAGAAGTACTGGTCCGATTTCTTTAAAATTCGGAATGGTGATTTGCGAAGGCAAAACATGATTACCTGATAAATTTTGAAAAGATACATATTATAATACGGTTATTAGAGTCATTTGAGCCAAAACTCAAGAGGACCTTTGTATGGGGGCAATTTCAATAGGCTTCGTCATTGGTCCAAAAAGCTTAAGTTACAAATTTCAAGTCAATTGTTTAAAAATTGCGACCTGTATCGTGTTTACACCGTTTACATGGACATACAGACGGACGGACGGACATCGCTTAATCGACTCAAAAAGTGATTCTGAGTCGATCGGTATACTTAAAAGTGGGTCTAGGACCAATATTTCGGGTAGCTACAAACATCAGCACAAACTTATAATGTACCACAGTGTGGTGTAGGGTATACAAATATTTATCTTCTTAGTACATTGGGACTTGAAGAATAAAACAATGTTTTTGCAGTAGATAATTTCAATAAATTTCAAAAAATTTTTTTTTTTTTTTTTCATATATTTTTTTTTATTGAATCTTCACGTAATTGTGAACTAACAATAATTATTCAAATCTTAATACTAATACTTAATATTAAGCCCAGCCAGTGCAAGGCAAAAATTTAATTGCTCAATAATTAATGGATGTTTCCAAAAAGCGTTCCTAAATCATCTCAGCTTACTAAATCGGCTGTGTCCAACCTCCTAAGGCGTAGGTGGCCACGATTATTTATCAAATCTCGTGCTAATATGTTAGGGTGGGTTTCAAGTTTTTTCAAGTATCTTTCACAGTGTCTCATAATTTCATCTTTGACAAGTGGGACATTTAAGTCCTTATGTATATTGGAATTTCTAACATACCAGGGTGCACTTGTAATTGTTCGCAGGAGTTTGTTCTGCCTTCTCTGTAGTTTCTCAACGTTAGACGCAGAGGCAGTACCCCAAAGCTGAATACCATAGCACCATATGGGTTTAATAATTGAATTGTAGATCAGTAATTTACAATCTAAACTCAATTTAGAGTTTCTGCCTAATAGCCATGTAACTTGTACAGTTTTTAGCTTAATTTGGGTAAGTTTAGCGTCTATATGAAATTTCCAAGTGAGGCGACGGTCTAAATGAATGCCGAGATATTTAACATTTGTGTGTTGGGGTACAAAATGGTTAAAAATTTTTACCGGCGGGCACGTTTCTCTTCTAAGGGTAAAGGTTATATGGGTACATTTTTGTTCATTCACTTTAATTTTCCATTTTCTGAGCCAGTCTTCTAATTGATGAATGTGGGTTTGTAGTGTTTGAGATGCTGTAGATGGGTTTTCATGAACACTTATGATTGCCGTGTCATCAGCAAATGTCGAGGTGTGAGTATTAACATTTGTTGGTAAATCAGAAGTGTAGAGAATGTACAACAGTGGCCCCAAAATGCTCCCTTGTGGAACACCGGCTTTAATTTCTTGAGGTGCACTTGTGTAGTGGTTTTCCTTTACTGAGAACTTTCGACCTTTAATATAGCTTTCTAGAAGCTTGTGTGTGTTTGATGGTAGCATGTGATTTATTTTATAAATTAAACCCTCATGCCATACTTTGTCAAAAGCTTGAGATACATCAATGAAAAGTGCAGAGCAGTATTTTTTCTCCTCATAGGCCCTTCTAACAACGGTTACTAACCTATGAACTTGCTCAATAGTGCTATGGTTTTTCCTGAAGCCAAACTGATGATCTGGTTATCTAGATCAACCGATAGGGTTAATTTGTTCATCAGCAATCTTTCGAACAATTTTGAGATGTTCGATAAAAGACTAATGGGTCTGTACGACTCCACTTTCGTGATATCTTTGCCTGGCTTGGGTATCATTGTTACAAGTGAGACTTTCCATTCTGGGGGATAATATTCAAGGCGTAAAATAGCATTAAAAATAAAAATTAAAAATAAGAATTATTCTGAAAGCTATACTGGGTAGTTCTAAAAGCATCTTGTTACTGATCTTATCGATTCCGGGTGCTTTTTTTGGGTTTAAATTACTAATGGCATTTTTGACCTCTCGCATTTCAAACCTGAGCAGGGTATTAGCTCTTTGGTGTGTTGTAGTAGAAGGCAACTCAACTATATTACCTGTAGTGTTGGGTGTGAATACATTTTTTAAATGTTCTACAAAAAGCTCTCCTTTTTTCAGAATCGTTTCTTGCCCAATCTCCATCTGGTTTTCTCAAAGGAGACTTACTAATGACTGGCCTTTTCAAGGTTTTTGTTGCACGCCATAATGAATAGTCGGTTTTTGGTGTGTTGTCCAAGTTTTCAAGGTAACTATTTAGTGATGCGATTCTCTGAGTTTCTAGGAGATTTCGTAATTTCTTCGTACATTCTTTTAGGCGCGCTTTAAGTTGTGGAGATCTGTGTTGTTGCCACTCTCGTCTTGCTCTTCTTTTTTGAGTTAGAAGTTCTTCAATATTTGTTGAGTAAATATTGTGTCGACTTTTGTGTCGAATGGGTTTAGTAGCAAGTTCTGCAGCGAGTTTAATATTCAGTTCAAAATTTTTAATCGAGAGGTCAATATCTTCTGGTGTTCTAAGCGATATATTTTCTGAACAATGGGTACTGACAAATTTTTTATATTTTAGCCAATTTGTCGTTTTGCCAGTAAGCGCTAAGTCACCAGAGGGGTTTACAATTTCTTGTGGGTTAAAAAGAGTAACGATAGTGGGTGTGTGATCAGAGGAGAGTTCTAAAGAAGACTCTATTTGAATCATATGTCTTGATATAGCCTTTGTGACTCCGAAATCTATCAGATCCGGTATTTTCTGCCGATCTGATGGCCAGTAAGTGGGTTCTCCGCTTGAGATCACGTCGAAACTCATTTTTGAAATTGTATGAAATAATACTCGACCCTTTGGGTTAATAAGCCGTGACCCCCAGAATGGATGCTTAGCATTATAGTCGCCAGCTGCCAGAAAACGTGAGCCTAGTGATTTAAAAAAGTGTGTGTGCTTATCTTCAGTTATTGTGAATCTTGGGGGTGAATAAATTGATGATATCACTAGGTTTGTATCAAATTCTTCTAGACATATAGTTGTAGCCTGAAGATAGACTTCACGTAATTCGGGCATTAAGTAATGTTTTATGCGAGATTTGATGAGAATAGCTGATCCCCCACATGCTCTGTCTCTCGGATCTTTTGTGTCATATAATGTGTAGCCTCGTAATGAAAAATAACTTCTTTGGGTAAGATGAGTCTCAGAAACAAGCAAAATATCAATTTGCTTGTTTCTTAGAAAGTAGTCAAGTTCGTTTTTATGCTGGCGAATGCCGTTTGCGTTCCAGTAACATATTTTAAGACTGTTCATGGTTTGTCAAGCACTGCTTGTAACATCATTGACTGCATTTTCATCATTTCCTGCATCATATTAGTAATTGAGCCAGTAAAATTGTTAATTGTTTGCATTAGATTTTCCATTATTGTCTCAATTCGACTAAAATTAAATGAAAAATCTGGGTTTTGTGTAGTAGTCGGGTTGTTTTGGGTGTTTGAGTTGGGTTGGGTGTTTGGGTTGTGTTGTGTGTTGCGTTGGGTACGAGTAATTGGGTTAGATTGGGTGTTTGGGTTGTGTTGGGTAATTTGATAAAATTGGGTTTGGGTATTCGAGTTGGGTTGGGTGTTCGGATTGTGTTGTGTATTGCATTGGGTACGAGTATTCGGGTTTGAATTTGGGTTGTGTTGGGTAATTGGGTTGAATTGGGTTCCTTGTTCGGGTTGCTCATTTGGGTTAGATCGTACACACGGGTTAGGTCCACTTGGGTTAGACCTTAAAACATTCGAGTAAGTCCAGGCATTGTTAATATTATTATTAGGCTGTGGTAAAAATGGGTATTGGGTTTGGTGATATTGAGGTAGGGGCGCTTGGGTTCTAAGAGGAATGGACCGTTTTACAACAGCGTACACGGGACATCCCCTATAATTTGCGGTATGATTTTCTCCACAGTTACTGCATTTTTTAACGCTTGAATCAGTTCTAGATTTATCACATTCGCTAGACTTGTGCAACTCACCGCACCTAACACAAACAGTAGGTAGTTTGCAATAAGTTCTGGTATGACCATACTCTTGGCAATTTAGGCATTGAGTTGGTCCAGTGCGCTTATAGGGTTCTTCTACAGTAATTCGGCGATGTAACAAATATCTAAGGCTATATATTGGGTGTACTTCCCCTTTTTTCAAACGAGTATCACCGGGTTGCAGTTCTACTCGAAAAAGGGGTTGGGGTAGCTTTTCGCGATTTCGAATGTTTGTAACGGTTTTAATTTTAAAACCGTGTATTTCAAGAGCATTTTTAATTTTATTTGGGTCCACATTGGAATCTATTCCCTTTATTACAACTTTAATGCCTTTACTGCTCTTCAGTTCGTATGTGTAAAAATTTTTTTTCTGGGTTTCAAAATCGGATACTACCCTTCGGAAGTCATTTTCATTATGAACTTGAATTTTGGTTTCGTGGATATTTCCTTTTTTAAGAGATACAATGTAAAATGATTCTTCACCAATTAATTTGATTAAATCATTAACAATTATATCTGAGTTTTGTTCTCTTAAATATAAAGGGGGTGGTCTTGGAGACTTACCGACTTTTGGAGGGTCTTCATTTTCAGTATCTAAGAGGGAAAAAGAGTTTTGGCGTTCAGGAGCCACTGATTCATCCTTATGATATTTTGAGGATGGTGTATTTTTGGATGACCTTGGGCTGCGTTTTCTTTTTAATACAGTGAAATACCTGTCAATTCCTGTTTGCGTAATTGGTTGGGTAGTTTTAGGTATAGCTCCTTTTGATTTATTATCACCCTCATCGGTTTGCATAGTGTTAATTTGTTTTTTCCCTTGTTCACTATTTTCACTAACTGGCATCACTGTTGTGGGTGTCAAAATAGTCACAGCTGACTGTTGCAGATTATTGGAAGGTTGTTTTGTTGTTGTTGGTAGCATTAGATTTTTTGTGTTTCTATTTGTATTTACATTGTTCACTACACTTGTTTCTAGAGCGGGAGAACAAGACCGTGCTCTATCATATGGTTTCGCGGTTAAATAATGTTTATTAAAGTTAGAGTCGTGAATGTTATTTTGAGTGTTAAACTCTGTAAAAACTAAATAGGCATTTTTGCCATTTGCACTGAGTCTCCTATCATCTGGGTTTAAGTTGTTTTTGCTCATATGTTGTTTCCTTTTGCATTTAACTCAAAAGAAAAGAGAAAAAAGTTTCAAGTTTTGTTTGTTATTAGGTGTGTTCCAGAACTTTCCGGGTAAAGTTCGGTAAAATGAGAGCAAATCAAAAAACCTCTCACGATACCACAAAAATACACAAAAGTACGGGAACGCTAAAAACCACATTTCAAGCCCAAAATAATAGAAAATGTAAACAAACCAATAACGCTAAAATATTTTCGTAAGAAAAATTACTTTAAACAAGAAAACAAATTGTAAAAGTTTATTTTAATAACAAATTATCTTTTTTTGTATTGAAATAACACATTTCCTTGGTTTAGTTCTTTATTTTATTTAAATTTCCAATTTAGCTTCACAAAAAAAATCAGCTGTTTTTTCAACATCTGACTGTTACCATTTTACCCGAAAAAAATTGCGGGTAAGTTCGGTAAAATGAGAAACTAATTTATTCTCTCAAAAACTCTTTCATTTACCCAATTTTTGCGTACGGGAACGCTTTTCGGGCTGGTTTGGGTACCCGCGGGCACCCGCGGTAACGTTGTGGAACAGACCTATTATGTTATTAATTATTACACACTAATTTTTTTTATTTGTTAAGCACGAAAAATGTTTAATTATTATTATATTATGATTTTAGCGTCTTTTCGCAGTAATAATAATTATTTTATATTTGTTTTCTCTATGATCACTCCGCACAAAAAATATCACGTCTGTACGCTACAGCAGTCGAAAACAGAAGTGGGGCTCGAATTCCTTGATTAAGTGGTCTGACACACGTTAGTTGCCTTGGGAGGTTGTAATAACTTGGCTGATTTTCAACCGATTTTAATTTTTAATACCTTATTAGATATGAAATTAGCTCTAAATCACAATTCAGAAAGAATTTTTTGATTGTTTCTTATACAGAAATTTTAAAAAATGTTGGTTTATATGAGGCATTCCACACCAAATGTCCCGCTACAGAAAACATTTGTCCCGTAAATTTCTGAATAGGTTGTTTGGATAGCCCTATATGGAACTAAGAAAATTGCGGTTTTGGTTTTTCTAATTTTCAAAAACTGGGCTTAGAAGGCGTGGTCAAATATTATAAAAATGGTCAAATTTGTGGCGAGTTGTGGCGAGTTGACTTGATTAAATATTTATCACATTAAAACGGAATGCACCACAATCTTAAAAATTTACATTCTTATATAGTTTTGTATGGGCTATCGAATAAAATTTTTTTCTTTTAACAATTTTCAGAACCCGTTCTGAAATTTTCCAATTTTTTAAAAAAGTCAATTTATCATAAATCCGGCCACTTTTTTTTCATTTTTTTTACATTTTTTTTTTTAAAGTTTAGATGTTTGTCCATCCACACAAAAAAAAACAGAAAAACATTTTTCGTGTTTTTCGAGAAAATCGCATTTGCATTTTAAATTTCATAACAATTTTGTAATTTGCTTGTATTTTCTTGTTTTAACATTGCGAATGAGTAATATTCATGCAATTAACGTTAATACAAGAAAATACAAGCAAATTACAAAATTGTTATGAAATTTAAAATTCAAATGCGATTTTCTCGAAAAAAACGAAAAATGTTTTTCTGATTTTTTTTGTGTGGATGGACAAACATCTAAACTTAAAAAAAAAATTAAAAAAAAGAAAAAAAAAAAAAGTGGCCGGATTTTTGATAAATTGACTTTTTTATAAAATGGAAAATTTCAGAACGGGTTCTGAAAATATTAAAAAAAAAAATTTAATCGATAGCCCATACAAAACTATATAAGAATGTAAATTTTTAAGATTGTGGTGCATTCCGTTTTAATGTGATAAATATTTAGTCAAGGCAACTCGTCACAAATTTGACAATTTTTCCATTATTTGATCACGCGTCCTAAGCCCAGTTTTTGAAAAATTGAAAAACCAAAAACGCAATTTTCTAAGTTCCATATAGGGCTATCCATACAAGCTATTCAGAAGTTTATTTGAAGTTCATTGAGACTGCACAACTGCGCATATAAATTTGTAATATTTTAAAGCGATCTAAAGATAGGTGGCGTTAATTAATACTGCTATACTAAAAACGAATTAAAAAAAAAAACGTAAAAAATAATATTTAATGACGCCAAGTAAAATTAAATATGTTTCCTAAATCCACACACAGAGAAACAACAGGTTTTGAATACGATTGCGCACACATAATCACCGATAATTGATCATATATATGATTGTGACAATCATACTATGATCATCTACAATTGTAAAATTACAATTTTCATCATGATATGATTAGCGAAGATCATAATATGATCGCTACAATCATAAAAGTTATCAATCATATTATGTTTCCCCTCCATAATGGTCGTCGCAATCATGTTTATTCTCTACGTGCAATATTGATTTATTGAATCATAGGATTTGGTTAGATTTATTTATATTATTTTACATTAAATGTTTTTTTTTTGTTTCTTTAGATTTTATTTGTTATATGAATGTAGATTGTGGAAAAAATATTCATAATTTTTTTCGCATCACTATATGTACACTCAAAAAAATAAAACTGTAAAGTTAACAAATTTTTTTTTGTTAACTCGAGTTTACTGGCTTTTTAGCAAATTTTTAGTTAAAATCAGCGTTTTAACTACTTTTTATACCCTCCACTTAGTGATAGAGGGTATATATAAGTTTGTCATTCCGTTTGTAACTCATCGAAATATCGGTCTGGGACCCCATAAAGTATATATATTCATGATGCCCGATCGATTTTAAGACATTCTAGCGATGTCCGTCTGTCTGTCTGTCTGTGGAAAATGCTCTCGCGGACAAAATATTGCACAGAGATGACTGAAACTTAACATATATATTGGAAGTTCTCCCGAGAAGTTTGGTATTGCATTTGAGCGATATCGGTTCAGCGGTTCAAAAGTTATGAACGAAAATGTAAGCACACCTCAAAAATTTCAGTACATTCAACATAACCTAAAAATACAAAATGATTTAATTCGGCTTCTGGTTGACATATGTTAACATAATTGAACACCAAATGGTATTTAAACAAGTACGAACATATTTTTTGACACAAAAAGAAAAAAATCGCGGATTTTTTTTTTTAACAAAATTTTTTTTCGCGGAATTTTTTTTTCAATTTTTTTTTTTTTTCAAAAGTAATTTCCTTTTAAATAAAGTTGTTTGCAATAATCTTTTTGAAATTGTGGAGGGTATCACTACATTCGGCAAGGCCGAATTTAACTTTTTTACTTGTTTTAGTTAAGTTCAATTTACGAAAATACTAGTTTTGAACAAATTTTGAATTAATTTTTTTTGTTGACTTCAAAACTGAGTTTACGAATTTTTACTAATTAATTTGCTGATTTTTCGTAACAAATTTGTTAAGTGAAATTTCTTGTGTAGCCTCCTATGCAAATCTCACAAGTTCTACTTAAGCTGATGAACAACAATTTTTTACAAAATATTTTGTAAATTTTAGTTTACGAAAAGTAACAAAAAGTTTAGCTGAATTCAACTAATTTTTTTGTTAATATATGTACATAAAAACGTTACGAAATTTCAGCTAAATTTTTAGTTAAAGTTACGGTTTTTTTGCTACATTCATTCTTCGAAAATTTAGCTAAATATTTTTAGTTAAATTAACTAAAAATTTAGTAGGCCCAAAATCAGGTGCTTTTTTAGTTAAATTTAACTAAATTTTTTGCTAACTTTACAGTTTTTTTTTTTAGTGTAAAGATTAAATTAAATGTGGATTTACCCTAGACCATGGTTTCTGTAGCCACCTCTACGTTTTAAAGTTTATTTTATTCTCTACATCATATCAAATATTCAGAGAGCATTCTGTTTAGATATTTGATTTAGAGCTGATTTGTCTTATTTATAGGAATTCGACTGTTTTTGTTGTTGACCAAAAATATACAGAATGACACTTTTTTTGAACTTTGAAATCTTTAATATGATGAAGAAGTTGTGTAAAATTTTTAAAGTGCAGACTTTAAAATATTTTTTGGAACTTGTTAATGGTATAATTTAAATTCTTACATGTAAGGCAATGTGTTTAATATCAGAGTATTCTTAAAAATTAACAACGACTGTAAATATTGTTGCCTGGATTTATTCCAGTAAATGGCTAACAACAAGAGGCGTTCCAGAATTTGAACAACCATAAGACAAAGACCACTTCTGAAATTCTTTAGAAATACAATGTTTTCTTCTTCAATCACAAACCCTTAATAACAAAACAGAATATGGCATGCGCCGATAAAAACACTTAAGAATTTTCAAAGTGTTTTATATAAAATTTCATATGACTTCATAATTTTTTATTTTTCTAAGTTTTTTTCAATCACCACTTTTTTGTCACGAATATTTTCTAAGTGTTTTATATAAAATTTTATATGACTCCATCTTTAAAATTTTTTCTAAGTTTTTTTCAAGGAACATTTTTATATCGCAAATATTTTTTAAGTGTTTTTTATAAAATTTTATATGACTCCGTTTTTTAAATTTTTCTAGATTTTTCCAAGGACAAATTTTTTTGAAAATATTTTCTAAGTGTTTTATATAAAACTTAACATGACTCCATTTTATGAAATTTTTCTAAGTTTTTTTTTCAAGAACAACTGATTTTTATTATTTTAGTTTTTCAACTTTTTATTAAAAACTAAAAAAAAACATCCGATTTATAAAATTGTATAAATTTTAATATGATTGGATATAATTTTATATCATTGGATTAGACCAAAACTCGTATCAAAGTTGATATAAAGTTATATAAACTGATATTATTAGATAATATTCGGTCAAATCTTATGAAACCATTTTTCGTATAAGATTATATCAAAATAGACACGAACCCATATTAAATTATATATTGTGTCATATCATTTTTTTTACTCGGGCCTTTTAATTTTTTTTTTAATTAGCATATTTGGAAAATTTAGAATTTTTTCTACAAAAAAATGTTTTCATTGCAATGGACCGAGAATGTGTGCTATTTTTAATATTTTTTTCAAAAAAATACTTCCTTAAGTTTCCCTTATAAAAATTTTTATTTTTTAAATTATACCAAAATCATGTAAAAAGACAAGTTTATAAACCGTTATATTTTCAAAAGTACGAATCGTATATTATTGCTTTTATGCACATTAGAAAGGTATTTTTGTCTATTTTTTGCATATAATGACCGCAAAAATATTGGTGTTTCGAAAATGCATTTTAAATGCAAATGCAGTTGTGAAGTGCATTTTTCAAAACTTTTACCCCTTTAATTTTTTTTTAATTTAATGGACCCACTGTGTGTGCTATTTTGTAGAATTTTTTTAAAAAATCATGTACGCGTAGACTTGCCAACCGTCCAGTTTTCGTCGGGACAGACCAGTTTTAGAGTGGAGTGTCCCGTGTCCCGGCGATACCCTGAACGGGACGCCATTTGTCCCGTTTTGTTAAAATTTTGAATTTTTTATTTCATTTGTCAGCTTTCAAATGAATTAAAATTTTAACAGAGCGTTATTTTTTGTAGAGGTATTTTTTTATTATTTTAGTTAATATTCTTTCCAATAAAATTGCACAAATGTTAAAACTATTAAATTTTTCATAGGAAAATGAACAGAAAAAGAGCAGCGGAAAAATAGCAGCGGAAAAATTTCAACCAGATCACGGTGTGGTAGAACAAGTTTAACTAAAAGTTCGCTGCATATGAAATTTTATTGCAGATTATGTTAGTTGGCACCCGTACAAACATTTTAAGCCCAATTTGAAGAAATCATTAGTGGGGTTTTTGAGATAATAAGATTTTCATGTTATTGGATGCTACAGAAAAACGGTGCAACTTGTGTTAAAGTGCAACATATGATAAAAAAAATTGATGTCCTGAATCTAAGTCCTTTACCAAAAGTTTCTCAATTTTGAGACGTCATAGAAATTTTGAGACGTCGATTTTTTTGGAATTTTTTTTATGTTTTTTAGTGGTGTCCCGTTTTGGAAATTTCAAAAGGTGGCAAGTCTATGTACGCGTCGGTTGTAATTTTTTGCGCGTTTCGTGTTTTTTTTTTCTGCAAATTCTTAAATTGTATTAAATTATTGAATTTTATTTTGTTTGGCATCGGGTGTACTAATTGCATCACCAAGTTTATTCATTCGAAGTGTTCCCATAACTATTGAACTGAATAGACGTATAGCTGTCGCAATATGAGTGACTGGTCGGATGGGGAGAGTCCCCATCGAGGGAGGGACAGGGGTCCCCCTGATAGCAGGGACGATCGTAGTAGAAGCGGCTTTGGTGCGAATGTGAGCGCTTCGGATTTTGAACTATTTGCTGAAAGGCAACTCGACGAAAAGTCCGGTCAGCCGGGGCACACGCCAAACCAACTGAAGGAGGTAAACGGAAGACAACAGAATAGGAAGAATCGAAAGGATAAGAATTCGAATAAGAATAAGGTTGGTAATAATGTGAACGTTAACAAACCAGTTTATGTTGAAAAAACAGGCAAGGGAAAGGAGAACACCCCTACCAGTGAGGGTAAGAATCTAATTGCGAACACTGCCAAACCCAATATTAGTGATAATGAGGGCAAGGCCGACGAAATGGAACAGGAGGACAACAATTTTGCGGCAACGAATATTGTGAATGCTACGGTGGAAAATAATTTACAACAATCATCAGAGGAGATAACTGTGCAACAACAAGCGGCTCAACAGGCAAACGGCCAACAACCTGTACCACAACAACGGGATGCTTTGATACGCCCGGAATATTTCTATGATGAGAGTAACAAGGGACCATTTATGGTTTATGTGGATTATTATGATGAATCTGGCAACAGAAGATACCTTAATGGAATCTCGGTAAGCAAAATTATTTCTGAGCTAAAAGTAAAGGATGTTTTGGAGGTGGTTAAAATCGGATTCGGCCGTTGCAAGGTAGTTTTTAGGAATTATCTAGCGGCAAACGAATTTGTTAAGGACGGGAGGCTAATGGGGCGAAATTTAATGCCCAAAATATTTGCTCACTTCGTTTCTAAGATAGCGATTGTTTTTGATATACCTACGGATATATCCGAGGAGGATTTTAAGGATACTGTGGTATCCCCAATACCCATTGATAGATGTATTAGAATTATACGCAGCACTACGGACGATAAGGGCGTTGTTAAGAAGATAATAACAGGTAGTGTGAAGGTGATCTTTAGGGGAAACGAAATTCCTGCGGAAATCACTTACGGTTACATCAGATTACGTGTTAAGCATTACATCTCGTTTGCTCAGTGCTATAAGTGCTACCGGTACAATCATTTCCAACAACACTGCAAGGCTAATTACGAGTTGTGCAAATCTTGCTTCAGTCAACATGACGCCAAGACTTCTCCCTGCACTGACATTGTGTGCACCAATTGTAAACAGGACCATAAGCCAACCGCAAAGGAATGCCCGGCACGGGCTAAGGCTTTTGCGTTGAAGAAGGTCATGACTATTGAGAACCTGTCATTTAAGGAGGCCAGGGCTAGATTTTCTGAGGTATTTACGAATAGATTTGAAATCTTAGATGATAATGCTACCGAATTCCCCCCGTTGAGGACATCGGATAGGCACCGGAACGTTCAGGACAATCACCGGGAGGCGGCCCGGACTCTTCACACTGCAATGCCATTTTCTAAGGTTGTGCGTCTTAATCCAAATAGGGAGAGGGAGGCAGCGAATAGTAGAAATCTATTACAACGCCAAAAGGAGGTAGTGAATAGCCACGCCATTAAATTACCCTACAACACGGGTCATCGGCAACCCCTGTCGGAACAGAAGGAGGACGAACGGAGACTGGATCGGGTATCGGCTCAGAACCCGACTCTATTGAATCAGGAGCCGTCCAATGCCCGCACCCATACACAGGACGCACTTGTTGAGGTGTCACGTAGAATGCCGTCCTTCCTAACGGATTGGGCTAGAAAAGATATGATCAAAGAGGATATAATGAATTTTGTCAGCTCCTTAAGGGAGGAAGTCAACAAGGAAATCAATGATATGGATGTAAGTCGTATAAATCGGTCGCAACGGTCTACGGCTTTTGCATAAAATTTATACAGCACAATGAATATATTACAATACAACATACAATGTCTCAACAAACCTGGTAATAAACAACTTCTAGAATATTTTCTGGATAAAAACGAAATTGACATTGCTATTGAGTGAACATTGAGTGAACCGTGGCTCCTGGATAACGCGGACACCAGCCTAGCCAACTACAACTTTGCCGGTCCTCACAGCAGTTGGGTCTACGCCCCGGGATCGATGCGGGAACCACAATCCCGCCCAAGGACTGCAAAACCTCGGACACTGGAGTCCAACATGTAGGTACAAGGAACCCACAAATCCCATATCCCCCCCCCCATTTTTCCCCACTGAACAGACAACACCGGCATGCCTGTTCAGACTAACAACTCTCCTAGCCGGTGACATAGAACAGAACCCTGGTCCAATGACCAACAGGTGTAACAGGTGTGGAAGGTCCTTCACTGGTAAGGCCAAACCCATCAGATGTGCTATGTGTGGTGACAGTGCACACCTTCGCTGCTCGGGACTGAGGAATGCCGATCTATATAGACCGGACTTCATCGGTCCCTGCTGCAGAAGGCGTCAAGCTGCCAACACACGTAGCACACCTGTGGGTGAGGCACCAGATCGGCCTTCCACACCTGGTGTCCAAGCAGGACCACACTCGACCGACTCTACCAACGAAGAACCAACCATTAGGGCCAGCCCGTTGGAACCTTCACCAGGTCTTGATTTCAAGATATTACAGTGGAATTGCAACGGGCTGAGCAGGAAGATCAAGGAAGTTACAGATTTCATGGACAAGAGACGCATCCTGATCGCGGCCCTCCAAGAAACTAAGCTGACGAGCAGGAACCCAATCTCCTGCTCGTCCAGCTATAGTATCATAAGGCAGGACCGCGAAAGGGATAAGGGCGGAGGCCTTGCTTTTCTTGTTCATGACTCTGTTAACTTCCGACCGCTGTCCATCACATCGAACGACGATCACCTGGAACTCCAGGGGATAGCCGTTCGATCAGGAGAGGATGAGATCGAAATTGTGAACGTCTACATCCCTCCAACAGCGGCCTGCCGTTCGGGATATCGTCCTTCCATTGAATTCTTAATGGAAGGCTATAGTAGGGTCATACTGGGTGACCTAAACGCTCACCATGATAGCTGGCATTCTGAGCTGGAAAATGATGCGAGGGGTAATCTCTTTGCTGACGAAATTGACAACACAAATTACTGTGTTGTCAACGAGAGACACCCTACTCGCATCACCGCAAACTGTCGCAGCTCACCAGATCTTTCGATAGTCAGCCCTGACCTTGTGGCCTTCACCACCTGGCATGCCGACATCGCCCTCAACTCTGACCACATCCCAATTACCGTCAAGATTGCAAAAAGCCCGGACTTCACATCTGCTGAAGAACGGACTTTTGTAAACTTTCGGAAATCGGATTGGGCCAGATTTGAGGAGGTGACGGAAGCACAATTTGGTCATCTGACTCCTCCCTCAACGTCATCAGAGGGAGAACGTAATATACGAAAGATCTTGGTCGATGCGAAAAACCGCTGCATCCCGGCTGGACGCATAGCGAAAATGCGCCCAAATTTCCCACCGGAGGCATGTCGCCTAGCAGATAGGCGGGATGCCATCCGGAGGGAAAATGCAGCGGACCCTCGTTTAAGGCAACTGAGCGCCGAGATTGAGGCTCTAGTCTCTGCTCACTGCAAAGACCTGTGGTTACGGCACCTTGAAGAGTCGGATAAAGGTTCTAAGCGTCTTTGGTCGACGATAAAGAACCTTTCGAATCCCCGTAGAAGCGGAAGACCCACTCTCACTTTTGAGAGTGGCACGCCGCTTGACTCCCAAAAGTGCTGTGCTGCCTTAAACCGACAGTTTGTAGAGCATCCAGCCAGACCCAACAGGGACCAGAGAGTCATCCGAAGGAGGATCAGATCTCTACCTCACACTGAAGATGTAGAGATCACTCCGGAGGATGTCTCTAAAGCTATCAAAGAAGCGAAAGCCTCCACGGCAATAGGTCCAGATGGTCTCGCTATGATCATGCTTAAACACGTGGGGGAGAAAGGGTTGACATACATGGCAAAAACTTTTAGCCTGTGTGTTAACTCCTTGGAGATTCCAGACATGTGGAAGCTCGGGAAGATTATTCCCCTTCTCAAACCTGGGAAGCCCAATAATTTGGGGAGCTCCTACAGGCCGATAACCCTATTGTCACCAGTGGTTAAGGTCCTGGAATCTGTCCTTCTCCCTACTCTTAGGGAGAATCTCCCCATGGCGGACCACCAACATGGCTTTCGTTCTGGTCACAGTACAACAACTGCGTTGTGCGAGATCACGACAGCCATAGCCGGAGGCCTTAACAGCAAACGCCCGCACGAGAGGACCATTGTGGTCGCTCTCGATCTGTCTAAGGCCTTCGACACGGTCTGCCACACGCAGCTTCTGCAAGACCTGTATGACTCTACGCTCCCTAATGTCCACAAACGGTGGTTGGCGAATTACATGGCTGGGAGGCAGTCATATGTAGAGTTTAGAGGTTCCAGGTCGGGACTGCGGAGAAATAAGCAGGGTGTTCCACAGGGGGGTGTCCTTTCACCCATCTTGTTCAACACGTATATCTCCAAAATCCCGACCCCACCTCCAGGACTGAAATTGATATCCTACGCCGATGACTGCACAATTTTGTGCACAGGCAGGGATATCGAAGCCCTGGAGGAACAGCTTAACAGCTATCTGCCAACCCTGACGAAATTTTTGGCAGATAGGAACCTCCAGCTCTCGACACCCAAGTCGATGGCCACGCTCTTCACCACGTGGACTAAAGAGGTTAACAGGGAACTCAATGTCCACATTAGTGGGCAGAAAGTTCCCACAGTGAAAAACCCCAAAATTCTTGGGGTTCACTTCGATAGCCTCTTTATGTTCGCGAGGCATTCTGAAGAGGTGACCATGCGAGTGAAAGGGAGGAACTCCATTTTGAAAGCGCTAACGGGCAGCACCTGGGGTAAAGATAAGGAGACGATCTTGACTACGTATAAAGCCATAGGTCGTCCCCTTATCGATTATGCCTCCCCGGTATGGTCGCCGTCCGTTAGCGACACACAATGGAGAAAGCTCCAAACGGTGCAGAACACGGCCCTCAGGGTGGTAACAGGATGTCATTCCATGGCATCGGAAGACCACCTACATGAGGAGACCAAAATTCTGCCCGTTCGGAGCCATTGCTCCCTTCTCACTCGTCAATTTGTACTTGGATGTCATATGACAGGGCACCCCAACCATGCAAGCGTCGTTGGTACGTCGGCACCAGAGGTGAGACAGGTGAGGTCTGACCTACGGTCCGAGAAATCGGCCGTGGGTCACCTCATCGGTCTTGTGCAGAGTGGCTACTTAAAAGAGGCGCAGGCTCGCCTACACACGGAGATCGTCTCGGAGTCCATTGGGAGGATGCGAGACAATGTTGTGTTAGGTGGCAGGCCCCCTCCCCTTTCCGAATCCGAAAAGAGCCTGCCACGTAAGGTCCGCACGACATTGTCCCAACTCAGGTCAGGTTACTCTAGGGGGTTAAATAGTTACCTGGCCAGAGTTAACCCTGACATCTCTGATGCCTGCCCTCTTTGCGGCGCTACTCCTCACAATACCATACACCTCTTCGAGTGCCCGGTTCGGCCCACGACACTCACACCTACGTCATTATGGACCAATCCAGTCGAGGCAGCTCGCTTCCTCGAACTGGAAGGGTAACCTGTTTTATGTCTCCTATCCCAATCCCTTTCCCATCCCCATCCCTAAAATATTTTTAATAATATAATAACTAATTTACTACTAACATTTCTTCTGTATCTACATGTGAACCTCCAGTGGACGCTACAACAACAACTACAACTTTGCTTTCAAGAACAGACCTGACGGGTATGGCGGGGTCGGAATTTACATTCGTAAACAGATCCGTTTTTCGTGATACGTATTGACTCGGGATCTGAGATAATAGGTAATTCGATGGTTAATCTTAGAAACAACATCAACGTATTTTCAGTATATTGCCCGCCTATCGCTAATAACTCTCGGAACAGACAGCCTGACGCTAACGACGCATCGGGTACCCCTCCCCCCACTGCACCTATGAATTTAACGGCAACTGATGCCACGCGCTTTCGATCTGAAATGGAGAGGATTTTTCATTTTGCTCTAGGCCTCAGGAACACGTCTCTGATCTGCGGTGATTTTAATGCCAAGTCCTCTTTGTGGTTTGCGGGTAGTGACAACGCTAGGGGTGCGGTGCTGGAGTCAGTTGCTGGGGAACTTGGTTTCCTCTGCTTGAACGATGGCAGTCCCACATTTTCCACGGCTTCATGCTCGCCTTCGGCTCTTTATATATCGTTTATGGCTAACAGCAGCTGCGTCGCATCTTGGGAGGTCTTGGACACCAGGATCACTAGCAGCAACCACCGTCCCATTGTCATGCATCTTGATGATGATTTTGGTATACCGAGTGAGAGTAGTTTACTTCTTCGTGGACAATTCCTGGACGACATCGGCAGGATGAGTGTTGGTCGGAACTTGGACGACTTCCAACGACGCGTAGAAGTTTTGAGGAAAAGGAACACAATATCCATCCCAAGGGGAAATAAGTATATACCGAAAAAGTGGTGGAACGAGGAATCTACGAAACTATTTAGATTGAGAAATGCGGCTAGAAAGAAATATCACCGCTATGGGTCTTTCACTGATGCCGAACTATTACTCAAGGCGGAGGAGAATCTTAGCAAACACATCAACGAGAGGAAAAAACTCAATTTCAAGGATCTGCTCGATGACATCTCCCGCCCTATTTCTGTAAGCGAGATGTGGAAGAAGGTGTCCAATGTTAAAAGGTATAAATGCGCTAAGAGAGTAAACAACTCATGGGACGGGACACAGAGGCGCGAGCACTTGTACATGATAGCTGGCCTTGATGGAAATGGTCAGCCTCCCGCGCCGGATCCTGGACTGCAACTAGTTGTTCCCACCGTGGTATCAGAATATCCCCAATTAAAATTTGAAGACTTCGAGGAATACCTTAAAATCAGGAACCCTGACTCTGCTAGGGGAATGGATGGTATATCGTATAGAATACTCATCAACTTATAGAACTCTGAGAGGAGAGCAATCTTTGACTTTATTAATGACTGCTGGCTGAACGGAGTCATCCCGGAGGCGTGGAGGAGGATAAAGGTGACACCTGTCCCTAAAAAGGGCAGGGATCTGGCCGAGATTGGCAACTATAGGCCAATCTGTCTGTTATCGGTTCTCCTGAAGTCACTTGAACATCTGGTGAAATTGCATATTGTTGAGTTTATTGAAAGGAATAACATTATACCGGACAGATCGTATGCTTTTATGCGTACAAAAAGCTGGGTATGCACGTCGTGGGAGCATGTTTGGACATCGAGAAGGCCTATGATAGAACGGATTACATATTACTGGGTAATCTGCTACACGATCTTGGATTCGACCCACATATCGTAAGTTGGCTAACATCATTTTTGTCGGATAGGACTCTGATTATGGGTGACGAAAGCGCACACACCAATATGGGCCTGGCGCAGGGTAGTGCCCTATCGCCAATTCTGTTCAATATATTTACGGCTTCATTACACTCGATTGCCGGTGATGGCTGTTTTCTGTTCCAGTATGCAGACGATTTCTTCCTAGTATGCGTACATAGGAATTTCGAAACTGCCAGGCAAATGCTCAGGGAGAAATTAGAACAGTTTATCAGCGGCTGCCATGCTTTGAAGCTGTCGATTAACCTGGAGAAGACCAGCATCATTCACTTTAACAGGAACCGTAGACCGCTGGACATTATCATTGACTCAACTACAGTGCCGGAGGTCGGTTCGATTAAGTATCTTGGCCGCCTGGTGTCTTCTAACAATTCATCGATCCCTCACGCAACACAGATAGTTAATGGGGCAAGAAAGACTTGTGCTTTCCTGTCGATACTCAGTAATTGTCAGTTTGGGGTGGACCCGGCAAGGGCCCTCCAATTGTACAAAGCCTTCGCTAGACCAAAAATAGAATACGCAGTGTCTTCATTTGCAAATTTGACGAAGAAAGCAGCTAAGATCATCGGCAAATTCAACAATGACAACATACGTCGCTGCTTAGGGCTTATCAGATCGACTCCGATTCACGTGGTATATCACCTGGCTGCGGAGCTCCCATCACACTACAGATTCAAACTGGCTACTGCTAAGGAAATTGCTAAATCGATAACTTTTGATCTTCCGATAACGGAAATACTTATGGATGCGGAATTTGATCTGAACACTGGTATATTCAGAGTATTCCGGGAGTACGAGGGTGTGTTTAGGGACATGCGACCAATTGGGGTCGACTGCCCTGCCCGGGACAAGTTCGGATTCGTGACGGAGTTTTTCGGAGGGGCTGTACGTGGTAAAAAGGAGGCAAGTGATGATATGATATGTAAGCTCTACACGGAGAAGACAAATCAACTTAAGGAAAAAGGTTTTGAAATATTATTTACGGATGGTTCGGTATTGGAGCGATCAACTGGGGTCGCTTTCTTTCACCCTCGGACGAACACCAGTGGATCTTTTAGGACTGATAAGGTCCTGTCCTCCACATCTGCTGAACTATTGGCAATGGACAGGGCAGTCGACTATGCGATTGGATATGGTTTCAAATCCGTGGCAATCTTAACGGATTCCAGGGTCGGCATTTTGGCATTACAAAGGAGGCATCATGACAGTCACATTGTTCTGGATCTGATCAACAAGGTCCAGGAATCGGGCATTGAGCGTGTTGAGCTCCATTATGTCCCAGGACATTCGAAAATCCATGGTAATGAAATGGCTGATGCGGCGGCAAGGTCAGCTCATAGAACTGGCGTGCGTTTTGATATCAACTGGACCCTGCAGGACGCAATAAATAGAATAGCTTTCCTTCTTAAGGATGACTGGCAGACGGAGTATGACGAAGTTCGTTCGGAGAAGGGTGTCATGTACGGTCGGATGTTTCCGGTGATCAGATCGGAGACCTGGTTTCGCCAAGCTGGCCGTGGTGGCCACCCAATGGACCCAGGCGATGTTAAACTGGCCAATCGCATACTAACGGGCCACGCATTCTGCAACTATACGCTGTTTAGAATGGGGGTAGCCCCTACGGATCTTTGTAGTAGCTGCCTGGTAACGGAGGACGTATCGCACGTAATATTTAGTTGCGAGAGGTTTGATGTAATTAGACGAGAATATCCCAGCATATTAGAGTATAGCAGTCTATCTGATTTCTTGGAAGGCGAAACGATGGCTCAGATTTCTGTATTGACTGACTTTGTAAAGGCGACCGGGTCCAGACTTTAGGTCATCATTTCATTTCATCTTTTTCATTTAATTTTGAACACTTGTCCACGAGTGGATGGTATTGGTGACGGCTGTTTATTTCCCCGGCCAAATAAATCTTGGTCAGTGGTTTGATTATGGGGCCGCTGACGGAGTAACTTGGGGATACCTTTATTTTATTGATGAATTGGCAGCAAAGCTGCATTATTGGTGATGGCCGTCTCTTCAGCCAAATAATTATAATTATCAGTGTATAATTATTTCTCCATCGGTCACGGTCGTTGGAGTAATTTAAAGTCTACAAACAAACAAACAAACAAACAAACAAACAAACAAAAAATCATGTAAATTCAGATTTTGTTTTTGGTTTACCCCCCTATTCTAGAAAAAATTGTCATTATAACCAGCGACGTATCCAGGAATTTGAAAACGGGGGGGCACAATTCCAAAATTTTTTTTTCGTCATCTCCTATTAATATTTATTTTTAACTACATCATTAACCGATTTGCATGAAACTTAAAATATATATTAGGGTTTCTTCGTCAACCGGGCCACCCTTCTCTCCAAATTTGGTATGAGTTTAAAAGTTTTTTAAAAAATTTCGAAGTTACTTAAAAATATTTGGTTTTGAATACCGGTTGGGGGTTTTGAATTTCAATATGGAGGATCCAATTTGGCCCCCAATTTTTTTAAAATATTACAGATTTACTTAAAATTCTTCATGCACGGGTTCTTGTAGTCGCTTAAGAAGAATTTGCAGATTCTTAAATTCAAAATTTTGGATCCGACATGGCGATAATTAGTTTTTTTAAAATAACAGATTTACTCAAACTCTTTACGCAACGGTTTGTTGGGTTGCTAAATTAGAATCAGCCATTCGAAAATCTAACTTCAGATTCTTATTTAGCGACCCCAAAAATTCCGGTATAAAAAGTTTCAAGCAAATCGGGCTATTTTTTAAAAATATTTGTCGCCATGTTGGATCCGTCATTTTGAATTTTAAAATTCCAACTTCAGATTCTTCTTAATCGAAAACAAAAACCTGCGTTTAAAGAGTTTTATGAAGAAACCCTCATATAAAAGAAACGATTCTTAGGTTGTGGTGTCTCGGCTTATCGGCCCATCGGGGATTTTGGGGTTCAAAAAATGGGTAAAAAATGTAGAATTTTTTTGATTTTTCAGCCATTTATTTCTAAGAAACTAGAATAAATGAAAATAAATGTTTTTGATGGCTATCCAACGGGACACAACCTTGTAAAAACCTGGCTTCTTTAAATATTGTTTTCCATGAAAATGTGTAATTTTAAAATCGTCTTTTAAGTTTTCCCTTACACAGAAAAAAATATTCAATGGAAAAAAACAATTAAATATTTGCTCAGCTCAAAATTTGACATTCAATTAAATTTTACTTGAATCAGTTAACCATTTGCTCAAATCTGAAAAATTCCAAAAAAAAATTCATAAAAACAAAAAAACTCATCATAGTAGGCTTTGAGTAACAATGCGATGAACGCTGTTACGTTTTTTGTTTAAGTTTTCGTTAGTCGTCAAATAGAAAAGTACTTGCACGCACACAAGCCGAAAAAAACAAAAAAAATATAAAGCACAAAAAAAACCAATTTAAACAAAAGACTTGAAAAGACTGACAAAAAACACTACAACTGTAAAATAATAATTAACCATTCACTCAGATCAAGCATTGGATTAATCAAAAATAACACAAAATTATTGATTAACCGCTCACTCAAATCAAGCATTGGTTTAATCAAAAATAACAGAAAAACAACAATAAACAAATTACTCAAATTAAGCATTGGTTTAATCAAGGAACAGTCAATGACTGACCTACAATTTTCGTGCTTGATCCAACAATTTTCCTCATTAGCTGACTTTTAATTAAAATAATGCTCAACCTGGTGTATTTCGTGCTTGATCTAACAACTCATTTTTATCTGTGTTATGTTATTGTTTGAAAATTGTTTTGTAGAAATTATTTTTCATGATCCTGATGCATAATTTTTATTAGATAAAACTTATATTACGTGTTTTTTTTATCATATTTTAAAGATTTTTCGGTATAAAAAATGACTTCTTAGAAACTAAATTATTTAAAAAAAAAATAAAATTTTTTCTTTTAAAATCAAAACCATAGAGAAACATAGAGGCGAAGGCGTCAAAAATTGAGTTGTCAAAGTACAACTTGTATACATGTATTTGTTGTTAATGTACGACTTGTAAACATGTATTGTGTGGTGAATTCACATCGACAACGTACGTGTGAGAAATTAGAAAAAGATAGTGATATTATTTTTTCTTTCACCTTCGCCTCTATGTTTCTCTATGATCAAAACATTTAGAAACCTGGGGATGTTTTTTTGTATTATGCATTATTGTGTATAAAATTTTTAAAATTTTCAAATCGAAAAGGGGGGGGGCACGTGCCCCCTGTGCCCACCCCCTGTATACGTCCATGATTATAACAATTTGTTATAGAATTTTGTATTTTGATTTCTCGCGATATTAATAATTTTTATTGATTCAAAAAATGTGTAAATACATAAATACAATTTGGCAAAGCCTTTGTCATGAAAAATGTTTTGCAAAATTCGCTAATTGTGAAGATACTTACATAGAAAATTTGCCTTGTTATAGTTTTGTCTTTTATTATAGATGACAATTTTCTTAGAATAGGGGGGTTAATTTAAAATATTAAAATTTGTTTTAAGGAAATTTTTAAAATTTCTTTAAAAATAGCACACACAGTGGGTCCATTATTAGGAGGACATTATTTTGTAGTAAAAATTGTAAACTTTTCGAATATGATAATTAAAAAAAAAAAAAATTCAAAGGGGTAAAAGTTTTGAAAAATGCACTTCAAAACTGCATTTGCATTTAAAATGCATTTGTGAAACACCAACATTTTTGCTGTCATTAAATACAAGAAATGGACAAAAATACCTTTCTAATGTGCATAAAAACAATAAGATACGATTAGTACTTTTGAAAATATAACGATTTAAAAACATAAGACATGATTTTGGTATAATTTAAAAACTAAAAATTTTTATAAGGGAAACTTAAGGAAGTATTTTTTAAAAATAAACATTAAAAATAGCAAACATTCTCGGTCCATTGTAAAGAAAACATTTTTTTGTAGCAAAAATTCTAAATTTTCCAAAAATGCTAATTAAAAAAAAATTAAAAGGGGTAAAAGTTTCGCAAAATGCACTTCAAAACTGCATTTACATATAAAATGCACTTTTAAACCACCGATATTTTTTCAATTTATTAGATATTAAAATAGACTTACATACCATTCGTATGCGCTATAGACTGTTAAAGTGCGATAAGTAGTTTAGAAAATACAGCTGCTCAAAGTTACACAGAAATTGCATTTTTTCGACTTTTTAAAAAACGAAAATCGTGAATAAAATCGCGAGTTTTTCGAATATTTTCGATCTAATGGATGAAATTTGAAATTGGCTCCATAGAGTATCTGAATGAAAAAAAAATAACAAAAATCGGAAGACCCTCGATCAAAAAATGCCTAAAATCACCAAATGTCTGGTGGAATGGACGATATATGGAAAATAAAATTGGACATTCAAACTTTAATTGTCTTTAAAGTTTTCTCAAAAACCAAAAATAACTGCTCTCTGAAAATTTGATATGATGTAGAGAATAAAATAAACTTCAATTTAAATTTAAAAAAAAAAAAATACAAATGACGTGTTTTTTGCTACATAGATTTTTATTTTTTATTTGAAAAATTCAGACATAGTTCTGAATTTTTACAAAAAAACAAATAATGCCAATCGATAGCCCACACAAAGAACTATGAAAAAGATGTGTTTCGAAAATTTCAGAATCATTGAGTTACTGCAGAAAAAAATAAATATAAAGCGACATCATGCAAAAATTGCTCAATTTTACCATGTTTGACCAGGCATACGGACATAGCGCCCAAGTGCATATCGCCCAATTTAAAAAAGTCATTCCACCCAAAACAAAATGTGTGTTAGTTGTTGTTGCAAAATTTTTTGGACAATATGGCCATTATTTTTGGGTATTTTAACAATTTTCTTTAAATTTATATAAATTATCAAAAATGTCATACACTAAGAAAAAAATATATTAAAATCAAACAGAAACAACTTTAAATTAAATATAAAACAGTGACGAAATAGAACAAAGTTTGTTTTTATTTAATTTAAATATGTTTCTAGTTGTTTTTAACATGACACGATTAGTAGACAACATTTTAAAATTAAGATGTAACAATATTGTTTTAAAATTGGCCATGCTAAATTTAAATATGCAAAAAATTTTAATTTAAAATTGACCAATATTAATTTAAATATGGGAAACTTTTTCTTTTGCAGCTTTTTACTTACCTAAAACAATGAAATTTAAAATAAAATAATACACATTTTTGTTTTTTTTTATTTTTAAATTATTTTTATAATATTTTTTAATAACACAGCAAAAAAAATAACACAACTCTAATTGTACATCTAAGGGTAGAATTACATCCAAGGCTTTGGCTTTAAATATTGCTTGTTGGCTTTGGTTTTTGCTATACATAAAAAAATTAAAGCCAAAGCCTTGGATGTACTTCTACCCTAATTGTAGCACTACATCTTATTACAACAAATATTATTAAATTCCAAAAATAAACACATTTAGATTAATACTTATATACCAAATACAAAAAACTAAAGTTAGAAGTTTTCATTTTCTGCCAATTACATAGACACATCCTCTCCTCACTTTTTCTGTCTTTATTTTTTCACTTGTTTTTTTTTTACTTTTTCAGTTTTATTTTTATTTTTATTGTTAATTTTGTTTTTCACTTTAGTTTTTTAATTTTACTTTAGTTAATTTAATTAATTTCACTTAAAAATCGTCACATTTCAAGATGTGAAAATATGGACGTCTTTTTTTTAATAAAACAATATTTTAACATTGTATCTACTTAAAACAAAATTGCCCAACTTCACTATATTCTTCAAAAAAAAAAACTTTAAATGTCAAAAACCAAAATTGTTCAACTTTAAAATAACCACGAAAAATATTATTTTTAATACAAATATTTGAAAAAGTTTTTTTTTAAATTTTTAACGACTTTTAATGACAGCATATTAAATTTAAAGTGATCAATTTTAAATCAAAATTGTATGCAACTTTTAAACAAACATATTTTGTTAAAATCAATCAAAAACAATATTGAAATTAAAATTTTTCCAGAAATATAAAGCATACTTAAAATAAACATGAAAATATTTGATTTTAATATGTTTTTGCCCTTAGTGTATTACCCAAATGTTAAAATTTTATATTTATAAAATGTCATAGCACCCAAAAAAATAATCATAAAACTCACCAAAATTGTTTTTTTTTTTAACACAATATTTTAAAGTTTTTATGCGTAGCTGGCCTTCGGCCGGGCTTAGGGATTACAAAATCCATGCATTAAACCCACACTCTCCGCAAAGTAAAGTTTTCTAGGGTAGCAGTCCTTTACGCTACCAAATTTGTTATGCCTCAAAAAGGCCTGATAACCAAAATAGCTTTGGTTTGCAGAGAAGGTGGGTTTAATGCATGGAGTATGTAATCCCTAAGGCCGGCTAAGCAGAAAACCTTTATTACAATAAAACAAATCATAGAAGTCGTAATTTCGACATTTCGCCCAAAAAAAATATTTTGGATTTTTTGACAATTTTGTTTTGGGAGAAATAACATTTTTAGACCTTTTATTTTGGGCTATATGTCGCAGCGTGGGCGATATGTCATTTACGGTTTTGGGCGATAAGACCTTGGGCGCTATGTCCGTACGCCGTTTGACCACGCCTATGTTTCCGAAAAGCGAAAACTTTTGTTCCACGATTTGTTACTTTCATATAGGGCAATAAGTCCCCAAAGTTTGATTTGGATCCAACAACATTTTTTTTTTTCGTGGTACGTTTGAAATAAAAACCTTCATATGTACACATTTGCATATATGAGGCATTCCATACCAAATGTCCCGCTACAGAAAAACATGTGTCTCGTAAATTTCTGAATAGGTTGTTTGGATAGCCCTATATAAAACTAAGAAAATTGCGTTTTTGCTTTTTCCAATTTTCAAAAACTGGGCTTAGGAGGCGTGGTAAAATATTTGAAAAATTGTCAAATTTGTTGCGAGTTGCATTGATTAAATATTTATCACATTAAGACGGAATGCACCACAATCTCAAAAATTTACATTCTTATATAGTTTTGTATGGGCTATCAATAAAAATTATTGTTTTTGGAAAATTTTCAGAACCCGTTCTGAAATTTTCCATTTTTTAAATAAGTCAATTTATCAAAAATCCGGCCACTTTTTTTTTTTAATTTTTTTTAAAGTTTAGATGTTTGTCCATCCACACAAAAAAAATCAGAAACACGTTCTTCTTTTTTTTCGAGAAAATCGCATTTGAATTTTAAATTTCATAACAATTTTATAATTTGCTTGTATTTGCTTGTTTTAACGTTGCGAATGAGTAATATTAATTGCATAAATATTACTCATTTGCAACGTTAAAACAAGCAAATACAAGCAAATTACAAAATTTTTATGAAATTTAAAATTCAAATGCGATTTTCTCGAAAAAAGAAGAACGTGTTTCTGATTTTTTTTTGTGTGGATGGACAAACATCTAAACTTAAAAAAAAAATAAAAAAAAGTGGCCGGATTTTTGATAAATTGTCTTATCTAAAAAATGGAAAATTTCAGAACGGGTTCTGAAAATTTTCCAAAAAAAATTTTTAATTGATAGCTCATACAAAACTGTACAAGAATGTAAATTTTTGAGATTGTGGTGCATTCCGTTTTAATGTGATAAATATTTAATCAAGGCAACTCGCCACAAATTTGACAATTTTTCCAATATTTGACCACGCCTCCTAAGCCCAGTTTTTGAAAAATTGAAAAACCAAAAACGCAATTTTCTAAGTTTCAAATAGGGCTATCCAAAACAACCTATTCAGAAGTTTACGATACACATGTTTTTTTTTCGCTGGACATTTGGTGTGGAATGCCTCATATATGACATGTACTTCCATATGTTTCTCATACATAATGAATTTTTCTCAGGAAGTCGCGACTTAGAAAATTTTCAATTTTTTTTTTTTCCTAAAAACATTTTTTAATTATTTTTTTATTACAAACCGAAAAAAAAGTTGAAAAAAATTTTGTGTCTGGAACTTCCAGCTCTAAACTTAAAATTTTAAGCGGGGGTCATTTTTGACCCCCAGCCAATGTGGGTTAAAGACTTCCTAGATCGGTAAGATTTTCTGACAGACTTAAAGTTATCTAATAAAATGTCACGACACCAAAAAACAGTTAATTTGCCCAAAAATTAAATTTATAAGATTTTAATAATCCAAATTATTGATAAAACCAACATTTCCTTGAAATCCGCTAACTTCCCCCAGCGATTCCCGAAAATTGGTACGACGGATATCCGCCATATTTCACATTTTTCTTCTCCAAGGTGTTCTTAATGAATTCAGAAAGAAAAAATGTTACATTTAAAATTTTTTTAATAATATTTTCAAATTTTGAAAAAAGGTGTTTTGAGAACGCCCCTCAAAATCAAGCCATTTTTTTTTTTGGTATCAAGTTTGAACGGGTTAATGATACCCTAAAATCTTTAAATTTCATATTTAAGTATTTACGATCAAATAATATACAAAAATAATTTTTGAATTATTTTGATAAAAAAACTTAATTTTTTTTTTTAATCCTTTTTTGCAAAAACCTCAATTTTGAGGCTCAAAGTGGAGACAGAAGATAAACTCCGATCGGAGTGATATTTTGCATGTGAGTTACCCTTAGGGGACCGACACTCTTGCCAGGTATTAGAATTTGATCAGAGAGAAAAGCCCAACAACGAGACACCCTATTATATTACACGATGTTTCAATTCAAAATCTCTATAAAATAATATTTTTTCTATGAAATGTGGGCGTTGTGTTAGTCCAATCACGCCTATCTGATGCAACCCAGCAAAACTTTGGTAATGGGTAGTGATTATATAACCCATTACCAGGTAATGTATATACCTTATTTGTAGCATTATTTTAGGATGTCTTACCAAACATTTGTTCCACAACGTATTATTTTAAATTGAAAAATAATGCATTACTAATAATTTGCTACGTAATGCATGATTATTGAAAAAATGTATTTCATATTTATTATTTCTAAACATTAAATCATGGATGACTTATATTTGGTTACATTATGTATTATTTGAAAGTTTGAAATAATCCATTATTTATAATTGGATGTATAATGCATTACAATAACATAAAAAATAATTATTTTATAAAAAAATGCATAAGTTTCAACTAGAGATGGGCTCACGACAGGAAATTTCTAACGACACAAACTCACGAGCATATTTTATCTACTTACACTCACTTACAATCACGTGAGTAAATTTAATACAAAATTACTTTTTCACTACTCGTAACACCTTATATATTATCTTCTGGTATGCTATATTATTTCATTTCTCGTAACCTATAAAATATCATATATTTTACACCTTACTCGTATTCTTCGTTATAAATTTATGAATTATTTTATACCTTACTGGTATTCTTTGTGATAATGTGGATGCATTACTTTGAGTCTCATCGCCTGTTAAAATCATCAATGCTGCAATGTATAAAATAAGAGATCCTATACCTTATTTTATACTTTATTTGGTAATCTTAGTTTTGCTGGGAAAGTCTAAAAATATTTAATACATATTATCTATAGAGTTAAAACACCTCAATTCAACCGAAAAAAGTAGAATTTTTGACCTTACCCATTTCGAATTTAATGAAACTCGGAATATAGTGGGCCCTTACAAAAAAATCATAGTGCCAAAATTTTGGACTTCTGGTAGTTTTTCTTCCCGAGATATGGGGTCTTGAAAATTGGTAAAATCGTATATATTTGAAAAAAGTGTTCTGAGATAAATAAAGATAACTCGAAAAGTAATAACAATACAGGGCTCAATGAGGTTGCAAATAATAGGTAATGAGAGAGCATTTAAAAAGGCGTTCCCCAAGATTTTTTTTGAAAAAGCTCAAAAGTCATTGGTTTTAACCTTAGTTTTTGGAGAGCTATATCTCAAAAAACGCTATTTTTAAAATACTACTATTTTTAAAGTACTACTTAAGTTTAAATTTTCAGGATGGAGACTTCATTGGAACTTTTAATATTAAAAGAAACATAGTAACAGGAAAGAAAAAGCGGTGTAATTTCCCTTAGAAAAAAAAATATATTTATATATGACGTTCTGAGTCCATATAAGACCTTTGAACTGGCCTATCGCTATTAGTTTTCGAGAAATCTGCACATAAATTTGTGAAAATTGCTAAAATGCTATTGCATTGAAAAGTAATAGCGATAGGCCAGTTCAAAGGTCATATTTGGACTTAGCACATCAAAAACATTCAGAAAAATTCATTTTGGTACCAGAATTTCAAAGAGAAAAAAATTTTCTTTTTCTAAGGGAAATTACACCGCTTTTTCTTTCCTGTCACAATGTTTCTATTAATATAAAAAGTTTCAATGAAGACTCCATCCTGAAAATTTAAACTTAAGTAGTATAGGTGATTCTTAACAACATATATTTTTTCCAAAATTTTAGAAATATCGTCTTTTGAGATATAGCTCTCCAAAAATTAAGATTAAAACAAATGACCTTTGACCTTTTTCAAAAAAAAATCTTGGGGAATGCCATTTAAAAGGCTGTCTTATTACCTATTATTTGCAACCTGACTGAGACCTGTATTGTTATTACTCTTCGAATTATCTTTATTTATCTCAAAACACTTTTGTCAAATATATACGATTTTGTTAATTATCAAGACCACATATCTCGAATACTGGAATGACCAGAAGCCTGAAAAATTGGCAAAATCTATTTTTTATTAAAGTAAACCACAGTACTTAATTTCATTAAATTTGGAGGGGGTGCGGTCAACTCATCTGTTGAATTGAGGTGTTTTAGCTCTATACCAACTTCAAAGTCGATATTTGCAAAATTGGAATTTTGTACCCCAAAAATTAAAAATCTCACACTATGTGGCGTTATCATTTAGATCAGCGGTTACCAACCTTTTTGGCTTGCGTACCACTAATTTTAAATTTTATCAGCCGCGTACCCCTTAACGAGTTTTTTGGTTTTTCATTAAACACTTCACATATAAATATGGTTAGAAATTTAAAAAAAAAAATTATACTGTAAAGTTTTATTAATTGTAGTATTTTTACTTTTATATCAAACTTAAAGTTTATATAAAAAACTTTCCAAATCTGCCTTCCAAATTTTTCTATCACGTAAGATTTTTAAGATATTCGCATTGGAATATTGAAAAACGGTAATTTGGCACTTTTGGGTCTCCCCTGTAACGTATTCTTAAGTTGCTCACACAAAACAGGACTGATTTAGTATATATGAGACCTCGTGATTTAAATCTTGGATCCAAATTTTTCAAACGCGTAATGTTTTTGAAATATTGGCGCTTGAAAAACTCAAAATCAACTGTTACGCACTTATATTCTTTATAAATCATTCTAAAATTTTTAAACGGGAATATCTCGAAAACTATTTTATATAAAATCAAGTCCTATTTTGTTGCAGCATCTTAAGAATACGTCAAATTTAAAAAAAAATTTTTAAAAATATTTTTTTCCAAAAACCTCGAACTAAAACCGCTTATAGAGGACTAAAAGTACCCTCCTAAAACTTTTTTATTCTTTTTTCCGTTATCAGCTTAAAAAGGCGCACCGAGTTTTTGTTTACTTTCATTTTTATCAAAGTTCATCGTGGGACATTAAAAAAATATTGCTATAAAATTAAAATGCCTTAAAATCCGCGAAACTCAATAACTATTTGCACTTAAGTAATACAATATTATAATTTTTTAAGTAAATTTTTAATAATCACGCCCACAAAAGAAGGCAAAACAAAACGACTTTTTTGTATCCCCAGCATGATCTTGAACTTTTTTCGACATCAAACTGTTTTATTAGCATACCAAAAATAAAAAAAAAAATCCTGTAAAAAAATGGAGTTTTTCAGAGGTTGGTTAAGTTCTTCAAGGGGAAACTTTTTTCCCCCTGGTCCGATTTTGCCCTTTTAAGTACTTAAACTGCCTATGACCTTGATACATATTCGTGCCAAACTACACACTCAAAAAAATAAAACTGTAAAGTTAGCAAAAAATTTAGTTAAATTTAACTAAAAAACACCTGATTTTGAACCTACTAAATTTCTAGTTAATTTAACAAAAAATATTTAGTTAACTTTTCGTAGAATGAATGTAGCAAAAAAAAACGTAATTTTAACTAAAAATTCAGCTGAAAATTTCGTAACATTTTTTATTAGTTGAATTCAGCTAAACTTTTTGTAAAAAATTTTAAGTTTGGTAAATATTGGTTTAAAACACTAACACTTCACTTATTTTCTCTTTTTTTTTACAGCATTAAGTTCAGCTTAAGTAGGACTTATGAGATTTGCATAGGAGGCTACACAAGAAATGTTTAAAATTTTTCACTTGACAAAAATGTTACAAAAAATCAGCAAATTAATTAGTAAAAATTCGTAAACTCAGTTTTAAAGTCAACAAAAAAAATTAGTTCAGAATTTGTACAAAACTAGTATTTTCGTAAATTGAACTTAACTAGAAAAAGTAATTAAAACGCTGATTTTAACTAAAAATTTGCTTAAAAGCCAGTAAACTCGAGTTAACAAAAAAAATTTTGTTAACTTTACAGTTTTATTTTTTTGAGTGCAGGAGTCTAGAGATTCTAGAAATATCTTAGAATCGATCACAGATTAATTATTTGGGATGTGATTTCCATGCAAATGCATGTTTTTTGTCGATAGTCTAAAAACGATATTATCTCTCCGAATCAAGAAATTTGCTTTAAAATGGCATTGATTTCTGTTTGCATTTTTTTGCATATTTTGGTGAAAATGCATATTTAGTGCATATTTCCAACTTTTAAAGGCATATTTTGGCATAAATTAGCAAAAACACAAATTGAAATTTATTTTTTTCAAAAGCTATTTTAAATTTTAAAAATTTATTTGGAAAATAAGAAAAACAATTTTTTTTTTTAATTTTTTTTATAGATTTTTGTAATTTCTAAAAAAATCTTGCTTACATAAAGTTTTAAATGTTATTATTTGAATCCGGCATTATTTTTTGCTTTTTAAGATGATTTTCTTATGAAAACAAGATTTTTATTACACACATTTTATTTTTTAGTGCATATTTTAAGGTTTTTAGTGCATATTTTGAAATTCTTAGCGCATATTTTCGATTTTTTACAGCATGGAAATCTCATCCGTATTAATTATATATACTTTCTGGGGTCATAGACTTATATTTCGACGCGTTACATACGGAATATCAAAGTGAGTATACCCCCACGCTGTGGTTGGTAATGAAAGAAGTGATCGAAAAAAACTATTAGTATTTCCGTACTCTATAGACTTCAACCAGCTCTAATTTTTATATGAGAACTTTCGCATTTTTTTTTTTGGTGCAGCACATTGATATTATTAAATTTTATTACTAAAAAAAAAAAAAAAAATAATGCGAAAAAATAACTAAAATTTCGCGTACCCCCGAGGACAGTTTCGCGTACCCCCTAGTGGTACGCGTACCATAGGTTGGTAACCGCTGATTTAGATATTGGGCCAACATTTTGTTGTGCCGCATTCAACGCTTTGCCAAAGTAGGCCCCACCGTATTTTTCGGTCTGGGTAAGTAAGGCTAAATAAATTTCGGAGTGAACACCTTTGGGCAACCTTTCACATTAGGTGTTTCGTCGGAGCTGTGACGATATGTGTGTATTTCATTACATTCTCCAAAATAACTACAAGTGAAAATATGAAGTGTAGACGTTATGAGTTGCAATTGTTCTTCTAAAGGTCGGAAAGTTAAAAGAAAAATATGGGAATCAATTTTTAATTACTTGTCGTAATGATTTGACACAATTTCTAGTGATGTTGTAAATTCACAAGTAGGAAGGTACGGACTGACTGATTGACTGATACATGTTGTATGGAAGTTATTTAATTTAATCTAATCGCTTTTACACTTTGACCTAGCATTGTTGTTTTTCAATACTTAAGTAATTCAATACGCATGATTCATTGTTTTTTTTATTTTTGTTTTTGGTTTTTAATTAATTTTCTTTTTCTTTCGTTACTATGTTTTTAATAAAACGTAATCAATGCTCGCGTATTTGTGAATAACGACGTGTGTTTGTGGTATGGATTTCCTTTACGTTACCGGTCAGCAGCAGTTTGTTTTGATAAAACATGAATTTTTTCATAATAAGCGTGGCACAGTTGGAGATATGACCAAAAAATGGAAAATGATTTAGGCATTTTTTCTTTTAAGTGTAGGCCGAATTGCAATGTAATTTTACATATTAGTGGCTGAAGTGTATTTGAGCTTCAGTTTTGGCGTTGAAACTAACAGACATTAACAAAAGTGCACTTAGAATTACGTCAGACACTAGTGTTTGGCAATGTCAAAAAAAAATTTTAGCGGTCTCACTACCCATTTTATGTTATTTGGTGCAAAAAAGCTTTGACTGATTTTTTCAGATTTAAAAAAAAATTAGAGGTATTTAAGCAACATTTTGCATCCGGAGTGCATTTGGCGGATACTTGAAACACCTCTAAACATTTTTTTTAAAAATCTGAAAAAATCAGGTAGAGCTTTTTGCACCAAATAACATAAAATGAGGGAGCGAGAACGCAAATAGAAAAAATAAGCCATTTTTACAGACCAAACATCTTTTTTACCATAAAAACACTTTAATTTATTTTTGGAAATTTCCGATTTGAAGTTAAACAAGTGAGAGTGTTAAATTCGACTGTGCCTACACTGATAGAAATTTGTACATGACAATAATGAAAATCTACATTAATGTTATGAAAAATGGCGTTAAAAAGGAACCTATGTAGGGTTTCATTGAATTAATGAAATATGTATCATAAAATGTAATTGCAAGAACAAGTTTCATTAAATTAATGAAAATTGTTCATACAAAATATAAATTGTATTAATGAAAATTTTTCATTTCTTTAATGAAAAAAGTAGTTAATTCTTATGAAATACTTTCATTGAATAAATCCTTCTTTTTATTTTTGAAATGAAATACTTTCATTCAATAAATGCTACTTTTATTTTTAAAATGAAATATATTTATGAAATTGTAAAAATCTTTTTATAAAATTAAAAATAATACAAATGGTTTTTACTTTGTTTTCTCGCACAAATTTTTTCTCCAACCTTAAATTGTAATACGTAATTAAAACCACAAACTAATATAAGACAGCACGAATTTAGTAAATATTAAAATAATAATTTACTTTTTTTCCAAATTTTTAAAAAAGTCTGAAAAAATCACAAAATCTCCAAGTAAAAAAAAACACTTTCACATATTTTTTATTTTATCTATAGATTTCACTCAGTTTTCTCACACAAAATTTTACTATAACATTTACTTTTAATACATGAGTAAAACCACTAAGGCTGAGTTTTTGAGTTATAAAATTTATTGGTTTTAGGTTTAAACTGAGTTAAAACCACAAATTCTGTTTTTGAGATGTGGTTTATTTTAAGTTTAACTCACCAATGATGGATAGTTAAACTAAGGTACAAAAATGTCAAAAAACACCTCTGATTTTCAAATATACTGGTTAGTATTGCCATGTTGTGGTATTTTATTCGAAAAAATGTGCGATGATGGCAACTATTCTAATTGGAAATGTTGCATTTGGTATGGCAATACCGCGTTAATCGACATTTGCTAAACTTGAACTGAAAAACAGAATGCTTGGTTAAACTTGGTTTTATTTTTATAAAGTTTAATAAAACTCCCGGTTAAACTAAGTTAAAGCGATATGTCAAAAACGCAGCCTAAGGCTGAGTTTTTGAGTTGTAAAATTTATTGGTTTTAGGTTTAAACTGAACAAAAACCACAAATTCTGTTTTTGAGATGTGGTTTATTTTAAGTTTAACTCACCAATGATGGAGAGTTAAGCTAAGGTACAAAAATGTTAAAAAACACCTCTGATTTTCAAATATACTGGTTAGTATTGCCATGTTGTGCTATTTTATTCGAAAAAATGTGCGATGATGGCAACTATTCTAATTGGAAATGTGGCATTTGGTATGGCAATACCGCGTTAATCGACATTTGCTAAACTTGAACTGAAAAACAGAATGCTTGGTTAAACTTGGTTTTATTTTTATAAAGTTTAATAAAACTCCCGGTTAAACTAAGTTAAAGCGATATGTCAAAAACGCATTCTAAGTAAAACAAAAAAAAAATCCGCTGTTATCAGCTGTTTTTTGCGCGCGTAAACTAACACGTAAACTAACTAAACAGACGCGACACGACAGGTATCAAAAAACAGCAAATTTTTTTTAATAAAACTTAATGAAATTTTTTAATGAAACTACGAAATTAATGAAAATCTTGCATTATATGTATGAAATTTCATTCAGCATATGAAATATTTCATTGTTGTAATGAAACAACTTTAATGAATTCCATTCATTAGCGATATGAAGCGTTTTTCTATCAGTGTACTATTTTATACCCTCCAATATAAAAAAAAAAATATATTAAAAACTTTTGTCAGGTGCGTTTTTTTGGGGGGTATTTTTGTGTGGGGTTCACCTTCCTCCTCGCTATAAATGTTTACAAATTCATTTATTGTGCTTTTGCACAACAGAAATTTAATTTTCTCATTTAAACTATTTATTTATTTTCACGCCCTCAAAATTGTCTAATCCCCTGTGCACATGTGTTGGAATTTAAAATTCGTTTCGCATAAAAATGTTTCATTTGTTTAACAAAAATTCAAAAAAAACATGTAAGAAAATGTTTTTTTAGAGGTTGGTTTAGTTCTTTAAGGGGAAACTTTTTCCCCCTGGTCCGATTTTCCCCATTTACCTTTACCTGCCTTAGACCAAAAGACATTTTTGTGTCAAACTTCAGGAGACTAGCTCTTTTATTTTGGACTGTATCGTGTTATCCACAGACAGACGGACAGATGGAATGACGGACATTCATAGAATGTCTTAGAATCGATCATATACCAATAATATATATACACTCAGAAAATTATTGCAGTTACTACATGACGGTTGTTTGTGTAGTAAGTAGTAGCTGTTGTTTTTAACTACAATTTCGGTCGTTTTTGTGCGAAAAAATCTCAAACAACTTTTTTTTTGTAGTAGTTTCAAAAAATAAATACAAAAAATATACTAAGGTAATAGTTGATTTATGTAGTTGTTTTTAGTTTTTTTCTAAAAACTCATTTTTTTCTAGAAATTTTTATTGCAAACGAATGTGTCGAACGAGTTGGTCGTGCGGGATGCGGAAGGAATTATTTTTATACCAAATAAATAATATCTAAATAAATTAAATTACAATTTATTAAATTTAATTATAACAAAAAATATGTTTTTGGAAAAATATTCTTGAGCAAAAGAAAATAAGTGGATAAATGAGATAAGTGTGTATAATGTAGCGCTCACATAACCGTGTGTAAAAACCAATCAGAAAAACAAAATACAATGTATGCAGTGTCTTGTTTTCTTATGAGCGTGCCATCTTTCTTTTCTTTGTATACACAACAGAACAGGTACATACTTTTTTGAAACATTGCAAATTAATTCTTTTTTTTTATAAATCAATTTTGCCAAAGCATTTCGTTTTGTTTTATTCCAGACAAATTTTAATCAGTAGCGGTGAAAATTTGAAATGAACTATTAAAAAAACAAAGGTAAATACAATCAATTTATTTTGTTTAACATTTTATTAATATAATTTTTTTCTTCTATAATTCCAGATAAATACACCAAAAAATTTTAATTTCATGTCGAAATTCTATACAACCAACTGAAATGTATTGCTTTTTAAATAAATAAAAATCAATCACTTAAACGTTTAAAAAATTTTTTTAATAAAATTTCAGGCAAGTGTAGTAAAAACAACTGTATACCGTCTTTGTAGTAGTTTTTACTACATTTTGTAGTTGAAAATCAATAGTTTAAAACAACAACATATTCAGTTGTTTTTACCGTAATGTGTAGTGGACGCCTTTTCAACAACAAAATGTAGTCAAAACAACTGTCTTTTGTAGTAGATTTTACCGACATACTTTTTTGAGTGTACTTTATGGGGACCTCTATTTCGATGCGTTACACACGGATTGACAAAGTGAGTATACCCCCATACTGTGGTTGGAGGGTATAAAAAGAAACCCATTGTCCTACAGGTCCAAGGTTGGTTGTGTGTTTCTTTTTATAGTGGGAATATTGAGTAGCAAACTGAACACCAAAAAACATTTTTTTCACATAAAAACTTTGGAATAAAGAATTAAAAAAAAAATACCAAATTGTTATAATAAATAATAAAACCTAAATAATGCAGAAACCGAAAAAAACTATACAAACGAAACCTAAATTACTTCATAAATAAAACCATTTATAGTCAAATAAACGGGCCTATTCACAGTTATGACTATGGCTGTTTAGCAAATTTTGAAAACTCAATACACTTCAAAAACTTCGGGTGTGAAAGGCAAACTTTTCAAAATGAAAATACGAGGTTTCAACGGGGTTTCGAGGTCAGTATGAATGTGCTTTTAGACACAAAAATTATAAAAAAATTGGTAAATTTGCAAAAAAAAGGAGTAAATATATTAAAAAACAAGTAAGAGTGTTAAATTCGGCTGTGCCGAATCCTTCATACCCTCCAACATGCAAAAAAATAAAAAAATGCTGTGGCGTTTTATTTGGGTGGGTGGGGGGTCGTGGTGATTGGGGGGTGGCAAATTCCCTCTCGAATATGTGTTTAAAAATTTATTCTTATGCTTTTTGCACTAAAGAAGTGCAAGCTTATCATAATTTAAAATTTTTTTTTTCTGCGCCCATAAAAGGGTGCAGACTGAAAAACGACATTTTCTAATTCTCAAGGTCCAAATGCAGGACTTTGAACTTCTTGTAGCATAAAAATGTTGCATTTGTTAAACAAAAAGACAAAAAATGATATTTTTCAGAGGTTGGTTTAGTTATTCAATGGGGAACTTTTCCCCCTTTGTCCGATTTTGCCCATTTCCGAACTTAGCCTGCCTAGGACCATAAGATATATTCGTACCAAACTTGAGAAGGCTAGCTCTTTTATTTAGGACTGTATCGTGTTAACTACAGACGGACGGACAGACGAACGGACGGATGTACATCGCTAGAATGTCTTAGAATCGAACACTGATCAATAATATATATACTTTATGGGGTCCCCGACCGATATTTCGATGCGTTACACACGGAATGACAAAGTGAGTATACCCCCATACTAGAGATGGGCGCGTGAGTGGATTTTGACTCACACTAACTCACGCTCACGCAAAAAATAATCGAATCACTCACTAATCACTCACGCAATATTTTTTTTACTCACGCTCACTCACATTCACGTTTGTAATAAAAAACTTACTCACGCGTGACTCACACCAGATTCAATCACGCTCACTCGTGAGTCACGCAAAATCTACTCACGCAATAAAATTTTCTTACCAAAAAGAAAAAAAATCCAAAAAAAAATCAAAAAATCTAATCACGCAAAAAATAAATGACTCACTCACTAGTCACTCACTCAAGTTTTTTTTTCAACTCACACTCACTCACAATCACGTGATTGAAATGAAAATCACTCACTCGTGCTTCACGTGAATCACGCAAATCACGTGACCAGCGCCCATCTCTACCCCATACTGTAGTTGGAGGGTATAAAAAATGGTAAATTTACAAACAAATTTACAAACAAAAGTTTTATTTTAAATTTCAAATTTTCAATACATTTTTTGAAAGTCGATTTTAAAAACAAAAACAAATTGTATGGAAATAAAATTAAAAGCTGATTTTAAATATATTTTATTTTTCTATGGTAAGGCTGAAAAATTGTAAATTTACAAAAAAATATAGTCAGTTACAAAAAAAAAATTTAAAATTAACAAAAAATTTATTAAAATTTACCTATATTTTGTAGTGATAGTTTTTAATCCACAAACATTATTGAAAAAAATGGTAAACCCCTTAAAGCATTTTTACTGAAATTTTTTGTCCGGGACTTAAAAAAAAATTTAGGACTTGGAAAATTTTTCAAAATTTTGTCAACCTTTTTTAAAATCTTTTTCAATAAATTTTTTTTTCCTGGACTTAATTAAATACAAGAAAAATAGGACTTCATAATTTTTTTTAAATCTTTTTTAATAGCAGTAATTTTTTACTCCAAAAAGCAAAAAAATGTGTCTGGGACTTACAATTAGAAAATTTACAAAAAATAGTTCTTTTTTGTTAAACAACATACATTTTCGTACAGTTTTTTTTTGTAAAACCTCGTAATAAAAACTTTGTTGCAAAATTACAGTTTTTTTTTTTTGTAAAATAACCTTTTAAAATGGCAGAATGCAATTACGAAAATAAATTTGTAAAAGTAGTTCTTGTTTAAGCAAAGTACAAGAATTTTTGTTAAAAAACAAAGAAAATTGTTAAATATTGGTAGAATGGGATTGCAAGACATTTTACCAGGCGTTTTACCAGTTTTTTTTGAGTGTAGATATTAAAATATTTTTCATATAGAAAAATAACCTACATATTTCTGAGATATTTGCCTTTAGAAAAATGCTCAGATTCTAAAACCCTTTGTTATAAAAAAGTTCTTTAATTCTCAGATCGTATTTTCTGTAGAAAAATTCTCAGATTCAAAATTTTACTTATAGAAAATATTTTAGATTTTAAGACTTTTTTCAATATAAATAATCTAAGATTCTGAGACATTCATTCCATTACAAAAAATGCAAATTTTGATATGCTTTTCTTGTAAGAAATCTCTGAAATAATTCTTATATTTAAAAGTATTTCTCAGATTCTAAGAACTTTTTTCGTATACAAAAATTCTAAGATCCTGAAATATATTTCGTAGAAGAAAATTATTAGACTCTAATACATAAATGATAATTATCAGTTTCTAAGACATTTTATTAAGAAATTTTGATACACTTTTTTTTTTTGAATTGTAAATGTCGAATAATAAATAATTTTTATTAATTTAAAAATTCAAACAGAATTTTGATACACTTTACTAAAAAATCTTAAATTTAATAGCATTTTTTGACAGAAAAATTTTACGTTTATATTTCCATTTAATGGTTTTTAAGGCAATTTCTTAGATTCTGAAACATCTTTCATATAGAACAAGTAAAACAATTATAATCGCTCAAGACCGACCATAAGATACACTACACCAAAGTTTTCCGGAAAATTGGTTCCAAGTCCAAACATGGTTCGATTGGATCTATCTTTCGTAAGCTGACAACCGCTTTAACGAATATCGGGATTTGAAATATAAAATTTGAATAAATAAAATATTTTATAACAAAGCAAAACTCAAATAATAAATAACATAAAAATCAATGAACAAAGTAATTTCAATATTGTAAAGTATGTAAGAGAATGAATCCCTACAGGGACTAACAAGGAAGGTCTTTCACAGGGCACCTACCGATTGTCCTGAAACTTGAATATGGGAATGAGGGGTAAAAAATACTTTTATGAAAAAGTAAGGGCTTTCGGGAAAATAAGTACAAAAGCCGAACTAGCAGGAATTTCCCCAAACGAAAAAATACGGGTCAGCTTAATTTTGATAGAGATTATTTTATATGATTTTGACAGCCGTACGTATATACATCTCCATTAGGATGGCAGCGAAATGTGTGGGAGATTTTTTTTTTTTGAAATTGAATATCGTCGGATCGGAATATTGTGCCACATGGTCTTAAACTGACGTGAACAAAATTTCACCGAAATCGGATAACTCTAACCCGTGCCCCATTGAGGTAAAAGTTTACAAGGTAAAAAAAAATTTTCATACAAGCAAAAAATTTTTTTCGATTTTTTGTTTTTTATTTTTGAATGTCAGTGAGCTTTATCAGCTTATTAACAGCAAAAAGTTAATTTCGACAAGTTTTTCAGTTCCAAAATGGACTAAAAAAAAATTAGGCTGGTTTTTTTTTAGTATTGACAAGCATGTTAAATATTATTTGTCGCTCTTTAAAATAAATTTTCTTTGTTTATTACTTTGTTTGTTGGTGACATCGTAATTTTGGTCTTAAATAGGGCCAAAACTCCATTTTTGTAGTTTTTGACCCCAATTTTAGACAAAAATACGATGTTACCAAAAAATATAAATTAAATATGTTTTCAAAAGCAACAACAAATCTTTAATGTATTCTTGTCAAAACCAAAAAAAAAAATTAAATTTTTAGAGTAAGCGCCCAACCAGCCTCAACTTTTTTTTTCAAAGTTCATTATGGAATTAAAAAACTTGTCCGATCGAAATGAACTTTTTTGCAGTTAATAAGTTAATAAAGCTCACAAACATTCAAAAATAAAAAAATTACGATTACGATTACAATCGTAATCGTAATCGCGATTAATCGCACTTATTAATCGTAATCGACAAAATAATCACTCGATTACGATTAATCATTTCCTATGAAACTCACACTCTAAAAAAATGAGTCCAGTTTCCTACTATAAGTTTGGTAAATTTAAACAAACTCGAATAACATACTACTACAAATTGGGTAAATTTTCAATAATTTTAAGTAAATTTACACACTTTGTGTAAATTTACCCAATTTATAGTAGGAAACTGAAATCATTTTAATTAGAGTGCACTGTTTTGATTACAAATAATCTTTGGAAAATTTCCACCAAAAAAATTTGGGTTTTTGAAAAAAAAAAATATTGATTTTGGTATGAAATTGGTCAACAAATTTCTGAAATCGATCAAACGGTTTTTGAGTTATCGATATTTAAACTTGTCAAAAAATTTCCAAAAGTCGCGGTTTTTTCCTACTTCAAAAAATTAAAAAAAATATATTTTTTTTATTTGCCTTTCATAAAGCTTGAAACAAACTTCTATTTAAATTTGATTTGACCCAAATCAGGTTACTTAAGCCTGTGGAGCTTTCCAAAGTTTTAAATTTTGCAAAAGATTCCAAAAATCCAAAATTTTGATCGAAAGGCTTTAAATGATCGAATTTGCCATAATTGAAGTTCGATATAAAGTTTGTCTCAAGTTCTATGAAAGTTTAAAAAAATTTAGATTTTTAAAATATCTTTAATGTTGGAAAGACCGACATTTTCGCAAATTTCAAATAGCGATATCTCGAAAACCGACACTTGGGAAAATCAACCGTGAAACATAAAAAGCCGCTCTACTATACAGGGTGATTCAGTCACGACCCGACGAATTTTACCAGCGTATTCCTTTTTTCATTTCGTGAAAATATGCCAACTAGGACCATCCCCGACCATGCAAGTGTGCGAAATAGCAGCGGTATGCAAATTTTCGGATTGGTGGTCGGAGGGTATTAGGGTAAAATTGCTAACTTCTGAACCAGTGGTCGGATTTTTTTGTTTTTAGGCTTGTTGGAAAGGTCTTTGGGTTACCTTTAAGAATCAATTAAAACTTAATTTAAAAAAGTGAAATCGTCGACTTACAGAGTTTAAAAAAAAAAAAATTGGGAAAAAGATATAAGAATGCACATAACCTTAATTTGCTCAGCCAGATGGCAAGTAACTTAAATTTGTTTTTCTCTTAAAAGGTAGGTCAACCTATTACCTTCCTTAAATGCCATAAACGAAACTTAGAGGTTTTACTATTCAAAAGTTATGAGTATTTAACTGAAATGCAAATGGTCATAACTTTGGAACACTAATGAAATTCGGCGGGTATTGATTGAATCACCCTGTATAAAAATATAATTAGAAATAATTTTATGTTATATTTCTTAAAAATATTGGCCCGTACCATAGAAAAATAAAAAAGTCTATTTTAACAAAAGTTTTATTTTAAATTTCCAATTTTCTATACATTTTTTGAAATTTGATTTTGAAAACAAAACAATTTGTATGGTAATAAAACTAAAAGCTCATTTTAGATTTATTTAATTTTTTTGTGGTAAGGCTGATTAATTTTTGTATTTTCATACGTTTTGAAATGTAAAATTTAAAAGATATTTTTTAATAAATACATTGCAATTCAATTTATTTAAAAATTCGATTAATCGATAATCGCGATTAACGGCGAATTTTTTAATCGTAATCGCGATTATGAAATACCTCGATTATTTGCAAACTCTATGTTATATCTAAATGCGATAATTAGAGTTATTTAAGCCAAATTAAAAGGGGCGTTTGGATGGGGACTAGGTCTTAACATTGCCCGATTTTTGTTGGACGTAGGGTTGCCATCCCCTACTAAATTAAAGGAAAGAAGGTAATCAAAAAGGCACTCACCTCGCCAGTTGATGTCAATGCTTCCCCACAGTACATGGTAAGCATTGGCATCCCTTCTAAAAGTCACCCCAAGTTTTTATCGCGATTTTGGGTCCAAGTAGACAATTTCTTTCTGAAAGAATTGATAAAAACGTCAGGCGGCATAAAAAAAACCTTTTCAAATTACTACATAAAGTCTCGTAATCCGATTTTACCAATATTTTACAGTTTTCCTTGTTTTTTAACAAAAATTTTTTGATCGAAATTTACATTCTTTTTGTAATTTAATTTTTTTTTTGTAATTTTAGAAATTTCAATGGTTTTAAAAAAAAAAAAAATCTAGTAAATTCACGAGAATTCCTTGTAAGTTTTATTGCGCCAAAAAAGTTGTAAATTAACAATTTTATTGGTAAAAAGCTTGTAAAATTACAAAAAAGCTCTTATTTTTACTTGGAATTCTCGTAAATGTCCAAATATAAACTAATATTTTAAGCAAAAAAAAGTAAGAGTTTTTTTTCACTTTGTTCGTTCCGATTTTTAAGCCGGACAAGGAACCCAAAGCCATTGCCCTACAGGTCCAATATTTTTGCGGGTTAATATCGATCCCAAAAGGCAACTTTCCCAATCCTGACGTTTTTGATATTCAAAAAAAGCTATATCTGCTCCACCCTACTACTCATATACTGTGCGCAGTAAGAAATGGGTTATGATGGTCAAATTCATATCATTTCTCTGCGTGAATACACCTTATATACCGAATCCAGAAGCTATTAATAAATTATTTCCATTGCTTCATGAATCCAATGAAAATCGCAAAACGTGAACGTATAATTTTCGTGCATGGACAACTGAACAACAAGAAAGTATCATACGCATATGCAAGCTAAGATGGGCGGATGTTCGGAATCACATTCAGTCTCATAAATTAATTTAACAAAATTAACTTAGAACAATAAAACAAAACTCTACAAGCCGATGCCGCTGTTGAAACTACCCAGGCAGAAAAATACTGATGGAATAGTGTTGGCAAAGAATATGAAATGGAAAAGAAACTTTTCGAGCCTATGGTAAAGTAGTATGACTAGACTGACCATTCGTACTGATTTTACTCGTGTACTGATCGAAACACCATGTACTGATTTTTTAAAATAATTTTGTTCAAAAATTCTATAAAAAAAAACTACATTTTCCATAAAATAAGGAATAGGAGAAGTTAAGTCTGAGATATGTTCTTTTGCACAAATTCTAAGAGGCTTAGAGTAGGTACGTTACAGAGCTTATTGTCAGATATGGAACTAACAAGTCGTGGAATAAAAGTTTCAGTTTTTCGGAAAAATGGGCGAGTTATGCTTGGTTAATCATAGCAAAATTAAGTAATTTTTGCATAAGATCGCGATAATTTATTTTCTATAGAAACACAACAATTCTAAACTCTTCGAAATACATATTTATTTTATAGAGCTTTATATGGGCTTTCGATTGACATTAATGGTTTTTCAAAAAAAAATCAGAACTATGTCAGAATTTCCAAATTTAACCTGAAAACCGATATATCAAAAAACATGTAATTTTTTCATTTTACACCCAATTCACACTTGAGGTGAAATCTCGTTCGAACGAGATTTCGATCATATGGTTGTGTATAAAATGATGATGTTGTGATGCTAATGCACATCATTCGATATGGGGAAGTAGACTTGTGCTTAATCGTTCAATTGAGTGAGCGCTCATTTTCGTTCATTTCAGATAAAAGACCTAGTTCGATCATCTAGTTCAATTGCTCTTTTGTGGTCTTCGTTCAACAGTTCGTGAAAGAATCATTTTGATCATGTCTGTATGTCGTTCATCCAGTTCAAATCGGTCAGTTTTTGTTTTCGTTCAACAGTTCGTGAACGAATCATTTTGATCATGTATGTTGTTTTGGCTTTCGTTAAAAAAATACAAAAATGTTGAATAAAAACATGAATTAAAACATATATAATTTTTGTAAAAACAACATAAATGCTGATAACGTGTGCAAAAAGAGAAGAGAAAACTTACGCCTAATGACAAAATTAACAAAAAACAAGTAAAAAAGTTAAATTCGGCCTTGCCGAATGTAGTGATACCCTCCACAATTTCAAAAAGATTATTGCAAACAACTTTATTTAAAAGGAAATTACTTTAAAAAAAAAAAAAATTAAAAAAAAAATTCCGCGAAAAAAAAAATTTTGGTAAAAAAAAATCCGCGATTTTTTTCTTTTTTTGTCAAAAAATATGTTCGTACTTGTTTAAATACCATTTGGTGTTCAATTATGTTAACATATGTCAACCAGAAGCCGAATTATAGCATTTTGTATTTTTAGGTTATGTTGAATGTACTGAAATTTTTGAGGTGTGCTTACATTTTCGTTCATAACTTTTGAACCGCTGAACCGATATCGCTCAAATGCAATACCAAACTTCTCGGGAGAACTTCCAATATATATGTTAAGTTTCAGTCATCTCTGTGCAATATTTTATCCGCGAGAGCATTTTCCACAGACAGACAGACAGACGGACAGACGGACAGACGGACAGACGGACAGACGGACATCGCTAGAATGTCTTAAAATCGATCGGGCATCATGAATATATATACTTTATGGGGTCCCAGACCGATATTTCGATGAGTTACAAACGGAATGACAAACTTATATATACCCTCTATCACTAAGTGGAGGGTATAAAAAATTGAACGACCGAACTGAAAGATCAAAATGAAATAATGACCAATTGAGCTAAATGATCGAACTAGATAACTAGATAAACCGCTCAGTTAAGTGAATAGTTCAATTGAACTAGTTCGTTCGTGAACGACACAACTCTATGGGGAAGTACAGACACAAATGATAGAGGCGAATCACTTTTGTATATTTGTAAGAAGGGTAGTGAACCAACTTTCGTTACAAGTACGCGGCAAGAGGTTCTTGACGTAACACTTGTATCAGATACATTGTCTGATAGAATTGATGACTGGAGAGTTTTGGAAGAGCATTCTTTCTCAGATCATCGCTACATTGAGTTTTTACTCAGGGAGCGTGCCCCGGTTGAGACAGTCGCTAGAAATCTGAGGAGAACAAACTGGGTGAAATATAGGGAGACTTTTTCTTTGCTTTTGGGTGAAGTACCCTTATCTAAACCGCATAGTTTGGCGGAAATTGACTGTCTGGTTGACCATATAACAAATTTTTGTAATAGGTGCCTGGATGCGTCTTGCCCTTCTGCAAAGCCTAGAGGGAAAAAAAACACCTTGGTGGTCAAATGAGTTGCAGACGAGCAGAGATTCCTGCAGAAAGCTCTTTAATAAGGCTAAATTTTCAAGAGCGGACGAGGACTGGTCTGCATACAGGCTGCAACTTAAGAGTTATAAAAAGATGATCACAAATGCAAAATGTGATTCTTGGAAAAACTTCTGTGGAAACATAGAAGACGTTTCTGAGGCATCCAGGCTGCGCAAGGTTCTGGCTTCTTCTCCTTGCACCCTAGGATACCTGAAAGATCCTAATGGGGTGTGGTCTTCCTCCAGTGGAGAGTCGCTGGATATCCTTTTAAACACGCATTTTCGGGCAATTCCATGACGCCGTTTCAAGCTTTGGAACGTTCTGACACCCAAGCATCTGAAATTGCTTCGGAAATAATAAATATGCCAACATTAATCTGGGCGACAAAAAGCTTCAGGCCCTATAAATCCCCGGGACCTGACGGTATAATCCCGGCTGAGATGCAGCCAGTGTCGGACTATATAGCCCCGTTGCTGTATAATCTATACACAGCATGCAACAACTGGTCGTATATTCCTTTAAAATGGAGGGATACCAGAGTCGTCTTTATCCCGAAGGCTGGGAAAAGTTCCCAAACAGCTCCGAAGGATTTCAGACCAATTAGTCTGTCTTCTTTTTTGTTAAAGACAATGGAACGAATGATAGACTCATATTTGCGTAGAGTAATTGACCCGAGGTTGCTTTCGACAAAGCAACATGCATACAGCAAGGGAAACAGCTCTTCATGAGCTCGTTGGTACCATCGAGAGATCGCTTTCGGTAAAGGAGTACACTATGGTGGCCTTTCTTGATATTGAGGGGGCTTTTAATAATGCCATCCCAGAATCGATAATTTTGGCATTGTCTGGTCTGGGAGTAAAGCGTGGGTTCGTTTTAATGGTGGAAAACCTACTTGCCAATAGACGTATAACGTCTGAATTGGGAGCGTCCGTCATATCTCGATTTGTTAATAGGGGCACACCACAAGGAGGTGTTCTTTCGCCGCTTCTTTGGAACCTGGCACTGAATTCAATGCTGCTATCTCTAGAAGCACGTGGTTGTCATGTTGTCGCATATTCTGACGATGTCGCGATAGCGGTAAAGGGGAAGCATCTGCCAACACTGAGGGACATTCTTCAGGGTTCTCCGAAAGATCTGTCTAAATGGGCAAGAGACTGTGGTCTAGGAGTTAATCCAAGTAAAACAGAGCTTGTTTTGTTTACAAGGAAAAATAAGATTCCTGCTTTTGATCCTATTTCTCTGGACGGCACTGAAATGACCTTCTCAGATGGAGCCAAGTATCTTGGAGTATTTCTAGATAGGAAGTTGAATTTCAGGCGTAATATTGAGGAACGGGTGAGAAAAGCAACGATTGCTTTGTATTCCTGTAAAAGGGCCATTGGAAAACGATGGGGTTTTAGCCCTCAAGTCGTTCATTGGATCTATACAGCAGTGGTGCGTCCAATTTTGCTGTATGGAATCATTGTCTGGTGGCCTGCTGTAGAAACAAAAGCGACCTGTGTCTTTATCACGAAGGTACAGAGAATGACGTCGATGTGCATCACTGGTGCTCTTCGTACTACACCTACGGCTGCATTAGAAATCCTCCTTCACCTGATACCATTGGACATATTGGGTAGGCAGTATGCGGCTACGTCGGCAATTTGACTTAATAACACACTGCAATGGAGGAGCAGCGATTGTGGCCATAGCGCGATCTTGAAGAAGATAACAATACCACAAAATGTGGACTGTGCTCTCTCTTTGAGCCTCTTTGAGCGCCACTTTACCACTATGATACCATCCAGGGAGTCTTGGATGGGGGACATTCCGGGTAGTGGAGCCACCATAAATTTTTACACAGATGGATCGAGGCTGCACGAACAAGTCTGGCTCGAAGATTGCCAGATCATTGCAGTGTTTACCAGGCAGAGATGCTGGCAATAAAGTGGCTGACTGGTTGAGCTGAAATGTCTTGTCTACAACCGCAGTCAACATCTATACTGACAGTCAAGCCGCGGTCAATGTTTCTAAAAACAAGATCTGACCTTAACTGCCGCACGTCTTTAAATGAGATGGCAAAGCAGTTTAACATACGACTCATATGGGTCCCAGGGCACAGAGACATTCCAGGGAATTGCAAAGCCGATGAGCTTGCGAGACTAGGAACTACACTCAAAAAAAAAAAAAACTGTAATGTTTGCAAAAAAAGCTTGTAAACCTACAAGAAAATTTGCTGATTTTGAACCCACAATTTTTTTGGTAAAGTTAGCAAAAATGTTTTGCCAAAAATTAGTTAACTGAAATTTTTTTTATGTCAACTTAGTTCATACATATTTGAGGACCCCATTGGGTTCGGACCCGATAGGTCCAGACCCCGATGGGCCTAGACCTAGTTGGGTTCCTTAAAAATCGTCATAGTTTTTGATCCAAAATTTGTGTCCGTTTCGCTCTACCTTGCTTAGTTTTTGAGATACGTGATTTTAGGGGACCATCGGGGTTTTGAGAATTACAAAACTCGATAACTTCAAAAATATTACTCGGAGAGGTTTACGTGTTGAGAGCTACAAAAATGCTTTTGGACTTTTTGTTGTGTCGGCAATATTTACCGAGATATGAGCATTTTAAAATTTTCGGAAATGCTAACTTTTTTGGATCCAAAGTTAGGACCCATTAGGGTCCACACATGTGAAGAGGACCCGCGACACTATGGTAAGCTCGAGAACCAAAAATGGCCTCCGTTTTGCTCTATCTGGCTTAGTTTCCGAGATAGCGTCATTTTAAGTTTTCTGAAAATAAATAAAAATTTACCATTTATTATACCCTCCACTCTGGTGATAGAGGGTATATATAAGTTTGTCATTCCGTATGTAACACATTGAAATATTGGTTTAGGACCCCATAAAGTATATATATTCATGATCCTTGATCGATTTTAAGTCGATCTAGCGATGTCCGTCTGTCTGTCCGTCTGTCTGTCTGTTGAAATCACGTTTTTGGCAATAATCCGGAACCGATTTAAACGCTTGGGGTACCAAAAGTTGCGGAATTTTCCCAGGAAGAAACTGATGTATTTTTTTTTTTTTAAATCGGTTAAGTATTTTAAAAGTTATGAGTAGATTTCTGAAAAAACTCTTAGGTGTTTTCAACATAACCCTTAATTAACTCATGCTTTGTGTAGATACATAACAAAGAAAACGGAAATAAAAAAAAAAAAATAACAAAAAGGAAAAAAATCTTTACAAAAAAACTTTAAAATATGTAAAACAAAATCTAAATTTTATTAAAAAAAAGTTCGTTAAGTAATAATAAAAAAATTGATAGTTATTTTTATGTGCATAGCATGTGTGTGTGTGTGTGTACATTTTTTTGCTTCGTCATATTAACGGTGTTGCCAGACTTTTTTTTTGGCTTTGTCGCCAAATCGGATGTAAAATATCGCCAAAATTAAATTTTTTTCAGATTTCTTAAAAAAAAAATATTTCCATTTCAAAAAAATAAATTTTGTTAAATAATAAAAGACAGAAATAAACTTTATGGCAAAAATCGCCCAAATCCTGAAAATTTTTTAAAAGTCCCAAAAAGTCCCAAAAAGTCCCAAAAGACAATTTGTTTAATTTGTATTCCCTCTACTCTAGTGATAGAGGGTATATATAAATTTGTCATTCCGTATGTAACACATCAAAATATTGGTCTAGGGCCCCTTAAAGTATATATATGTATGATCATCGATCGATTTTAAGTCGATCTAGCCATGTCCGTCTGTCTGTATGTCCGTCAGTTGAAATCCTGTTTTTGGCAATAATCCGGAACTGATTTTAATGCTTGGGTACCAAAAGTTGCGAAATTATCCTGGTCATAGGGTTATATATATTTTTTTTTAAAACCGGTCAAGTATTTCAAAAGATATGAGGTAAAATGTAAAGGTACCTCTAAAATTTTGCTGTATTTCACAAACAAAATTTCTATAACTTGATACCTGTTAAATGTATGTGAACGAAATAAGAAACATAATGTTATTTTATCATTCTTAACTCTCACAAAAAAAATTGGGCGGAATCGCACAATGGGGCGTGGCACCTGACATGTAATCCAAAATTTTAAAATATTTTGAAAATAAATTAGAAAAGTTTAAATTTCCTTGAAAACAGACACTGTTTTACAAAAAAAGTAGTAAGATGAGATTAGATTTTTCGTATGTATTCCCATTCTAGTGGGTTTGAAATAAATCAAAGCTAATAAATAATAAAGATACATAAATGGTAACAATTCATAAAGTTCGAATAGGTTTTTCGAAAATATCGAATGTGTCTTTTGAAAATTTTGTATTTATTTTTTTTTTTGCAAATTAGAACATTATTAGGAAAGTCTTAATTTCCTTAAAAAAAGAGAAACTAATTTACAAAAATAGTAGTAGGATCGGATGAGATTATTCCCATTTTAGTGGGTTTGAAATAAATGAATAAAAAAAGAATAGGTATAAATAGAACAAACTTTTTTGTTTTTTAAATCATTACATTGGTGGAGGGTATTTAAAGATTCGGCACAACCGAATATAGCTTTCTTACTTGTTTTTAATTAATGTTTTTATTCAACATTTTTGTATTTTTTGAACGAAAGCCAAAACAACAGACATGATTGAAATGATTGGATCACGAACTGTTGAACGGAAACCAAAATTGACCGATTGGAACTAGATGAACGACCAACAGACATGATCAAAATGATTCGTTCACGAACTGTTGAACGAAAAAGCCAAAAGAGTGATTGAACTAGATGAACGAACTAGGTCTTTTATCTGAAATGAACGAGAATGAGCGAGAATTGAACGATTAAGCACAAGTCTACTCCCTCAGAATGACTTATAAGAAAGGATTCCAGATAATTTACAAAGGGGTGATTAACCATGATCTCCATCACTTTGGAGAGCGTAGAGTAAATTGCTATTGGGAGGCAATTCTCCGCGTTCGTAACCTCACCCCTACTGAGGTCTTCCTTCGAAGACCTCTGACGAAGGAATGGTGGCTTCTTCCGAAAGCTATCGACATCTCCACTAAGCCTTGCACTTTGTCTTTATAAAAAAATGTTTTCAGAGCATATTTGTTTGTTCTTATTGCCGTCATCAGTTTCTTTCTGGGTAATTGTAAGTACATACGAATGTATGAACTAGTGCACACACTTATACTCACTAAATATTTAGATGTGTGCGTGTGATGTGTTATGATATGACCAATGGCACTTTTTCTTTTTTTAAATATTATTGACTAACATGAGCTTCTGATAAGACCACCACCATGGATAGGAAAAGATACATACTTTGGAGCCACCTGGCTATACACATGTTGAGAAGCGTTGAGAGTTCAACGCCAATCGAATATTCACCATCGGCAATTCGTTCAAACATTTATTTTGGCAATGTCTTTCAATTTGAGAGGCGGTTATTAACTCCTCCTATTCTCTGAAGTAAGCACATTAATTCTTTAACAAGTGGCAGGTTTTAAAGTGTGTGGCAATTGTATGCCCCGGAGACATTTAAATTCAACGCTTTCTGTTATTGTTCTGTGCAGTTCTTATGCATATTGATTTGTGCAAGCTTAATACTTCATCTTCATAATAGTTTGTTGCTATATTATTTGTTACCTTTGATTAACCCTTATACGCACAATCGTGGTAACAAGACCGACCATATAATACCCTACACCAGAGTTTCCGGAAAAGGAAGTCTAAACATGAACTAAGGCTTTCAATCGGGATATCCCGATCCCGGAAATCCCGGGATTTTCGGTATTAGGCAAATCCCGATTTTCGGGATTTCTGATTTTCAATCCCGGGATTTTTGGGATCTCGACTTTATTTTTTTTTTCAATATTTTTTATTATTTTTAGATTTTTTTAAATAATTTGAATAAAATATGAATTTTGTGGAACAAAATAAAAAAAAACCGACAAAAGTTCCTTTAGGTACCATGTTTTTGTTATAGAAAAAGGTAAAACGTTTGAAATGTAAAGAAATTCTTAAAACTAGTGGTGGTTCCATATAAGGGCTTTTATATTTATTCCTTTTACTCTTACAAAAAGAATATTGCCATAAATGGCAAAAAATCAAACAAATTTAAAAAAAAAATAAAAAAATTTGCAAAAAATGAATCACTCATGCAAAAATTTGAAAATTATTTTTTTTTTTCAACTCACGCTCACTAAAAGTTGATAACGATGAGCCACGAAGAAAGATTAGAAAGATAACCGAAAACGGATATTTTTCACAGGAGCAATCCCGACCTTTTTTTGAAGTTCACAACTTCAACAAAACTTTGGTCCACATTTCGGGTAGTGGAGCCACAATAAATTTTGACACAGATGGATTGAGGCTGCACGAACAAGTGGGCTTTGGAGTCTATTCGGAAGAGCTTGGATCGAGCCTGTCTCGAAGATTGCCAGATAATTGCAGTGTTTACCAGGCAGAGATGCTGGCAATAAAGGAAGTGGCTGACTGGTTGAGCTGCAATGTCTTGTCTACAACCGCAGTCAACATCTATACTGACAGTCAAGCCTCGGTAAAGTCCCTGGATTCAATGTTTCTGAAAACAAGATCTGCCCTTAACTGCCGCACGTCTTTAAATGAGATGGCCAATCAGTTTAACATACGACTCATATGGGTCCAAGGGCACAGAACATTCCAGGGAATTGCAAAGCCGATGAGCTTGTAAGACTAGGAACTACCTTACAGGTTCCAACAGAATTGGAATGTGTTGGTATGCCTCTAGAAACTTGCTACGGCTTTGTTCTGCGACGGAGACTAATCAAAGGAGGGCAAATGGATGGACGTGTGAGACAACACGACTGATTTGGCCTTCTCTTAATTAGGGGCGCACTAGTAAACTGATATCGCTTCCAAGAGGAGAGATTTCGACAGTGGTTTCTATAATTACCGGACACTGTCTTATAGGGAAGCACGCAGAGCGGTTAAATATGCCGTCGAATGACTTTTGCCGAAGTTGCATGGATGAAGAGGAGTTGGAAACTATCGAACACTTTATTTGCCATTGCCCGGCACTTTCTGGTCAGAGACTTGCTTCACTGGGATCTAGGGAGCTGTACGATCTTTCTGATGTCAAAATTAAACATCTAAGGAGTTTCATAAGAAGCTCAAACTGGTTTAATGACAGGGACTAGTAGGGAAACCTATTACGGTCCCGTGGTATCACAATGGACCTCAGAGTCTACGTGTGTTGACATAAAACGTCAGCAGCCACTTAAAACCTAACCTAACCTTGCTAATTTTTACGAACGCGTGAATTTGTTAAAGTGACAAAAAATACTAAAAATGTTTGAAAATCCCGAAAATTTCAAAAAAATCCCGTGATTCAAAATATCCCGAAAATTTTTCTTCACCCGAATCCCAGGATTCAGAAAAACCAATACCGATTGGAAGCCCTAACATGAACCGATTGGATTTACAATTTGGTAAAGAATTTTAAACGCTCAAACCAACTTTGATTGAATTCGGCTTGTATTTGTGGCCAATAGAGTTGATCAGCTTTTAAAGAAACTGACAATAATTATAATTCTTATTGAAATCAACAAAAAAATTTGTAGGGCAAAAATCAACAATGAGTTTTGTTGAATTTGCTAGAATACATTTCGCAAAGTATGTTGGCTTGCTAAATACGAATCTCTCATCAGAAAAGTTGTTTCAAACCGCCTTCTCGAGATGTAGGCGTTTTTGTTTTTTGTGGACCAACCCCTCAAAACCAATTTTTTTTTTCATATATTTTTTGTAAAAATTTTTATATTTCTTTAGTAATAATAAAAGAAAATAAATATTAAACACATTTTCTAAAGTATTTTGACCTCCTAAACGCAAACCTGTCATCAGAAAAATTGTATCGAATCGTCTTCTTGAGTTATAGGTCTTTTAATTTTTTGCGGACCAAGGCCAAGTTCCAAAACCAACATATCTGATTTCGTTTTTAAATATTTCTGGAAATACTCAACGGCTTTTTGATGTTAGCTCCACGTTCTCTTTATGGGAGTGCCTACTTTACATATCTGCTTTAAACGGGAAATTTATTACAAAATTTGGACAGTAAAAAAAGGTGATTTAAACTTCCTTACATCTCCTGATGGTATCCCTTATCGTATCGAGGGCGAATTTCTTGCAAAAGTTAAGTGATTTAATGGGGAATTTTAATAAAAACGAATGAGAGAGTTAAATCCGGCTGTGCCGAATCTTTTATACTCACCAAAATGTAAAAACAAAATCTGGGTCGTTTTTTTTTGGGAGGGGGGTTTGGTGGGAGACGTTGTGGGACACCTTCCATTTGCGATAGATGTTATCAAATGGATTTATTATGGTTCTTGCAATTATTTAATCCAATTAAACATTATTAAAATAGATTTTTTATATCCACGCCCACAAAAGAGACTGGGCCGAATCTTTTATATTTACCAAAATGTAAAAACAAAATCTGGGGCGTTTTTTTTTGGGATGGTGGTTTGGTGGGAGACGTTGTGGGACACCTTCCATTTGCGATAGATGTTATCAAATGGATTTATTATGGTTCTTGCAATTATTTAATCCAATTAAACATTATTAAAATAGATTTTTTATATCCACGCCCACAAAAGGGGCGGGTCAAACTTTTTTTATTATTTTATTCTATGGATACTGATGCCTTAGGTCTTGCTGAGTCGGCTGGTACTAGTTCTGGTTTACCACTTTCTTCGGTTCAAATTTCTGCTATACAGGTGAACAATCTTCTGTTGTAACACCTTCTGTTTTACCACTAGCTGATCCTCTACCATCTGGTTCTAGGCCTAGGGACTTGGCTGTTGTTCCTCCGATGAAGACAATTTTTGTTTCCCGCTTATTGCCGAATACGACGATCGAGGAGGTGAAATTTTATATTAAGTAGAAAATTAATGTGAATGATTTCATATCTTCCTTTAAAATTAAGGGACATTTTTTAGGTTGTCGTCCTTTAAGATAGTGGTCTCTGATGTAATATTTGAGATTTTTGTGAAGAAGGATTTTTGGCCTGAGGGCGCATTTGTTTCATTCATTACAAGAAACCACTTTTTTCAAATTCCGAACGGAATTGAGTATGTGACATGCCCCAATACCTAATTGAATTTTTTTCGAAGGTTGGAACATAGAGAAAAGATAATGTAAGAGTATTTGATAGGCCCCAAAAGCAATCTGTCATTTTCTATAAAATGGTAAAATTACAAGGAAGGTCTTTCACTGGGCACCCTGAAACTTGCATACAAGAAAGAGGGGAGCAAAATAAGAGTCACCAGTTTTTTTTATAGCTTCCCAATCTCACATTTAGCGGATCAAAGGGGAGGGGAAAACGGTATTTTTTTTCGTTTTTTGACGATTTCTTCAAAAGAAACTATATAAACATTTTATACAGGTCGAATTGTTTTTTGAAGGCCTATCGAATGGTGTGTCGGCCTTGTCCGTGTGTTCGGCTTCTTTAAGTTCGTTATTGTCAAAAATGTATAATCGTTGGGATAGTTTATATGGAGATGTATATACACTAAGAAAATTATGTCATTAACTGTTTGTAGGTTATTTTAAAAAGTAATCAGTAAAGCTATTTTAAAAGAAAAATCACTAATTTTTTAAAGGATTTAATTTTTTTACTTTTTCTGTAGTTTAAAAAATATAATTTACTGTCTTAAAAACGAATTTTCTGTTACATTCATTTTCGGCAGTAAAAAATTTCTTCTATAGTTTTACTGTTTTTCAATACAAAATAAGTGAATATTCAGTAGTTTTTTAATGTTTTGGTTAGTCATTAAATTAACATTTAAAATTGACTGTAATGTGTTTTTATTTTAAATGAAAAAACAGTGGAATGGTTTTTAAATAAAATTTCATTTGTTTTAAGTGAATATTCACTGGAATTTACCTACATAATTTTTTGAGTGTACGTACGACCGCCAAAATCATATATAATAATCTCTATCAAAATTAAGCTGACCCGTATTTTTTCGGCCTGCTAGTTCGGGTTTTATACGGATTTTCCCGAAAGTCCTTATTTTTTTATAAGGTGGCAACCCTTTTTTAAATTTGAGATTGGGCAGCTAAAAAAACAGGTAACTCTTATTTTGACCCCTTATTCCCATATTCAGGGCAATCGGTGGGTGCCCTGTGAAAGACCTTCCTTGTTAGTGTCCATATTCCTCTTTTCATATACGATTTTACATGTACTTGCCTCTTTACACTAAATCTCGAGAGAGGAAATAACATGGTAACCAACTAACCTGATACCCACTGGGTTGGAATCGATGTTTGTTGGGCTAATTTTTGTAAAACATTGAAAACAGAAATATAATTTTATTTTTGTATTTTTTTTTATGTTTCAGTTTTTCTTAAAATGTATCAATAAATATTACATATTAAATTTAATTGCACTATGTTCGTATAATTCGAGTTATTTATACTAAACTCAATTATCATTACTGTTTAGAATTTCTACATTCTACAAATGTATCTTCATCATTATCATTAAGGTGTGCACCATCGCCGTCACTGTCGCTGTCACCGGATTGATTTTTATTATTTATTGATTCTAGTTTTATGTTGGATGGTGATTTGGATGTCGTTTGACTTTTTTCATCTAAGGAAATACTTGAGCAATTCTCTGTTGCATTGGCCGCTAGTAGATAATGTCGAGATAAATGTATAGCATGGGCTTTATCTAATTCAGGTGGGTTAGTGTAAATGGACTTAAAAGCGCTATGCTCACCGCCCATTAATAATGGAACTGATACTGTGTGTGATGCAAGTACTACCGCCGGTGTTTGACTTGGCACTGATTTCCGATGGGTGTTTGTAATTTTCACTTTTGACGTGCTGCTGTGTGTGCTGTCGGTATGGATGACATTGATACTTGGTAGGATTGGTGTTGTCGAGCATTGACTTTGGTCCACGATTTCGTGATTTTTGTCCCCGATATTCTTCACATGCAGATAGGTTTGGTGGTATGTGTGCGTCTGGTGATGTGGTTGATTGAGATTCATCGGTTTTAGAGGATTGTCGATTGACGATGCCGCCGGCAACATCAGTGGTATTTTGTTGGAGAACTGTGGTTCCGGTGAAAAATTTATTGGAGATGAATGATTTAGTGGTGATGATGAATCCCTTTTCCTCAGAAGATTGACACGTTGATGTCGTCGCCATTTCGCTCGTCTGTTGGAAAACCAAACCTAATTGATCAATATTAAGAAATCATGTGTTAGTTTAAAAAAGTGTCAATGTGACATTTATGATGGTTATTTATGTCAATAATGTTGTATGTATGTAGGTAAATGAGTAAGTGTATGAATGATAACTGTATATGCAGGTTCATTGAATAGTAATAAATTATGTGAACTGTTTCTTTTGAAAGTGTCATAATTTCATTTCCAAAATAGTAAATTATTTTTCTTAAAATGTGCTGAATTATTAAAAAGAAATTTAAAAATTTAAAGTTTTTAATTTACCAAAAAGTCTAAAAACAGTTAATTTTGAGTCTCTTTAAAACATCGAAAAATTTCGACTGTACTTGTAATATTCTGCTAAGAGTGGCATCTTTCCTTTAAAGTCTCTAAAACTTTCTCAGATTCTGAGACATTATAGAAAAAAATCTCTCAGATTCTGAGACATTTTCCGTATAAAAAAAATCTCATAGTCTGAGATATTTTTCGTTTAAAAAAAGTCTCAGATTCTGAGAAATTTTTCAAACAGAAAAAGTATAGGTTGGTGGCTGAGGTGGTTAAGGCATTGGCGAAACAAACAAGAGGCTGGGGGTTCGAACACCAGCACCGTCTGATGTTTTTGTTTTGTTTTATTTTTTTAATTATTTTTTATATTATTATTATTTTATTTTGTTAATTTCAATCACATATTTTAGCTATTTTATTTTCCATTCCAGAATAATGATATAATTAATAGATATACATTACCTGGTAATGTGTTATATAATCATCACCCACTACCAAAGTTTTGCTGGAAAATATCTCAGCTTCTGAGACATTTTTCCTATAGAAAAAGTCTCAGATTCTAAGACATTTTTCGTAAAGAAAAAGGTTTTTGATTTTTCGTACACACAAAAAACAAATATGCTAATTTTCAACTGAAGTTTAGTTGATTCAACAATAAATGGGTTGTTACATTTGCATATAGAATGTCACAATTGAATATCGGTAGTCACAACTGAATTTGGTTAACATAACTATCTTTTAGTTGAAAAAACAAACAGCTGCCACAGCCGAAAATAGTAGAAGCAACAGAATTTTGAGTTGATACATCAAAAAAATTCAGTTGGAAATTTAGTTTTTTGTCTGTATAGAAAAAGTCAAATTCTGAGACATTTTTGGTTAAGAAAAAGTCTTAGATTCTGAGACATTATTCGTGTGGAAAAAGTCTTAGATTCTAACACATTTTTCGGAAAGAAAAGGCTCAAATTCTGGGGCAATTTCCGCATAGAAAAAGTATCAGATTCTAAAACATTTTTCGTATAGAAAAAGTTTCAGACTCTGAAACATTTTTCGTATAAAAAAATCTAAGATTCTGAGACATTTTTCGCACAGAAAAATTTCAGATTCTGAGACATTTTTTGTATAGAAAAAGTCTCAGATTCAAAAAAAAAAACTTTTCGTATAAAAAATCTAAGATTGAAAATCTCCGATTCTGAGATATTTTCCGCAAAAAAAGTCTTAGTTCTGAGACATTTTTGTGTAGCAAAAGGCTTAAATTCTGAGACATTTTTGGTTTAGAAAAAGTCTCAGATTCTGTGACATTTTTTGTATAGAAAAAGTCTTTTCGTATAGAAAAGTTTTTTTTTGTTGTATAACTTGACTCAGAGAAGGCAGCTTATATTTGCAGTGATAACTTTAAAAACAACAAGTAGAAAAATTAAATTCGACTTGGCCGAATCTATGAATACCCTCCACAATGCCCTTTTGAAGTTATAGTAAATTTTCTAGTGTGAAAAAATAACATTTTTGATTAGAAATATTTTTTATAAAAAAACTTTTTATTTTAACTAATTTTTGAAAAAAAAAAAAAAAAAATTTACTAAATTTTTTTTTGAGTGTAAAATTTTTTTTGAGTGTAAATTTTTTTTTTTGAGTGTATTTTTTTTTTCTTTTAGTGTAAAAATATTTTTGAGTGACAAAAATTCGATGTAAAATATTTTTGTGACTTACCAATGTTTTTAAAACATGTTTAACGGGTTTTCAACACGTGAATTTAAGGTGAGGCGAATCTGAAATTTACGGTTTTCCTAATAACTTTTGAACCACTGGACCGATTCGGATGAAATTTAAAACGAACTGGACCTGAAGAACGACAAAAATAAATGCCACACTTCAGCACCCTCAGAATTGCCGTTCGAAAGTTACCGTGTGTTTTATCTCGTAAATTCCAAAAAAACCCTTGCCGAAATTCACTCATTTGCTCATAACTTTTGAACCACTGGACCGATTTCGCTGGATTGCAATACCAACCTGACCAGGTAAATGCCCAATATATATGCCAAACTTCAGGAGCCTCCGTAAAGTCTTTCAAAAGTTAGCGTGTTTTCAACAGACAGACAGACGGACAGACGGACGGACGGACGGACGGACATCGCTAGATCGTCTTAAAATCGATAGAGGATCATGAATATATATACTTTATGGGGTCCTAGACCAATATTTCGAGGTGTTACAAACGGAATGACAAACTTACATATACCCTCTATCACTAGAGTGGAGGGTATAAAAATAGAAGATGTTGCGGATTTTGGAAATGTTTACACTTTTATTTTTATACCCTCCACTCTAGTGATAGAGGGTATATATAAGTTTGTCATTCCGTTTGTAACACCTCGAAATATTGGTCTAGGACCCCATAAAGTATATATATTTATGATCCTCGATCGATTTTAAGTCGATCTAGCGATGTCCGTCCGTCCGTAGAAAACACGCTAACTTTTGAAAGACTTTACAGAGGCTACTGAAGTTTGTCATATATGTTTGTCATTTACCTGGTCAGGTTGGTATTGCAATCCAGTGAAATCGGTCCAGTGGTTCAAAAGTTATGAGCAAAAGAGTAAATTTTGGCAAGGGTGTTTCGCGAATTTACGAGATAAAAAACACGATAACTTTCGAAAGACAATAATGAGACTACTGAAGCTTGGCATGTATATTTGCCGTTTCCCGGGTCTGTTTGGTATTAAATTTCAGCTCAATCGGTCCAGTGGTTCAAAAGTTATAAGCAAAACCCTGAATTTCAGATTAGTTTCATCTAAAATGCCACGTGTTTTAACAAGTTTTAAAAGCATTGTTGGTAACTTAACAATGCTTTTCAAACTTGTTTAATTTTAAAGCAATGCTTTTTAAACTTGTTTAGTTTTAAAAGCATTAGTAACTTAAAAATTACACTCGAAAAAAATTTTACACTCAAAAAAAAATTTACACTCAAAAAAAATTTTACACTCAAAAAAAATTTACACAAAAAAAAATTGTGTTTTTTTTTACAAAAATGACAATATTTTGTGTACATACGTACGTGCATTCACTCAGAAATATTTTTACAGTAAAAAAAACATTACACTCGAAAAAAATCTTACACTCAAAAAAAAAAAAATAGTAATTTTTCTTTAAAAAAAAAAAAAAAAATGACAAAAAAAGAGTTTTTTACTCAAAATAAAATATTTCTAATCAAAATTGTTAATTTTTTCACGTTAAAAAATGCATTGTTGAGGTTACTCATAGATTCGGCAAAGTCGAATTTAACTTTTCTACTTGTTAATATAATCTAGACACTTTCAAAATTAATTGTTCACATCTATGTGATAAAAAAAAATGTAAGTACCTGTACTCTAGCTTCACTCAGCGTTGTACGAGATGCTAACTTTTCCCGAGTGTTTACACATGGATAGTGTGATTTTTCAAATTCCTTTTCAAGCTCTTCCAGTTGATTGGGACTAAATGTAGTTCTGTTGCGTCGAAATTTCGGTTGATCACTGTCATCAGTATCAGAGTCTTCACCTTCAATATCTAAATGAAATGTAAAATTGGGTGGTCCAATAAAAAATATTTTATAACATACATACATAAAAATAAAATTGTTCAATATGAAGGGTGATTATTAGGGTGGAGCAATTGTTTGAGCATAAGAAAACAAAAACAAATAAAATTTTCGAATTTCAAAATCATGGGGTGTGGAAAAGCCCTTTAGGTTAAATATTAACACAAAAAAATATTGGACCTGTAGGACAATGTCCCTGGGTTCCTTTATTGACTTAAAAATCGAATAGTTGTGAACAAAGGGAAAAACAAAATTTTTGTTATATTTTTTCTAATTAAAAATATTAGCTAATATTCGAATATTACTGGAAAAGTGGTTTTAGGGTAAATTTTCTGTAAACAAAATTAGTTTCTATTTTCTTTAGCTCCAAAAATTGCTCCATCCTAGTGATTATGCGAGAAACGAACTACTTTAATTTTTGTTTATTTTGACTCAAAATTACGCCCTCTACTTGAACTCAAATTTCTTAATCAAATGTGTAAGGTCGTGTTTCAGTCTCATCAAGTTTTTTTTTAACATGTTCAGCAGTGTTATTTGATAACTGAATAATTTTTTTAACGACCCCACCAAAATAAAGGAGTCTTTTAATCAACATTTTTTGAAAAACAAATTGTTGGTCAAAGTAGAATAACCAAAACTTTAGTAACTTGAAAAATAACATGTAACACGCTTTTTTAATCTGAGCCCTGTTTTCGCATAACCATATATACGCTTGCCCATATAAATTTTAAATTATCCACGCTTATTTTTAACTTGTATAATTATCGGCGGTAAAATGAAGCTTCGATAAAAAGTGATGCCAAGTTCACATTTTTATTGAAATGACAAAGACACAAACCTTTTTCTTTGTTAATAGCAAATACACAAACCTTTTTCACAGAAGTGATGCCAAGTAAATTTTGTTAAACGTGGATGCGTTTTCGGTTAAACGGTTAATGTTAACATATATACGGTTATGCGAAAACAGGGCTCTGGTTAAAAAACATAATTTTTCAATTATTTTTGCTGAAAACCCATCAAAAACCTTTACTTCCCTGCGAAAATTATGTTTTTGTGACTTTTGCTCCGGAAAGATTAGATGAAAAATCGTCTTTCTTAAATTTTTTGGAGACCACGCCCACCAAAAGGAACTGTAAAAAAACTAATGCTTTTTTTATACCCTTTTACCAATTTTCGCCTCATGAGCTGCCTCTGGCATCTATTTTTTTGATAGATAGTCAAAAAATCCTTACAAATAAGCTATTTATCGAGAGTATGTGTAGGTTCTACAACGGGAAAATTTTTTCCCCCAGGACCGATTTTGCTCATAACACATATTCCTAACAAGGGTCAGCCCTCTTTCTCTTTTTGTTTAGACTCTATCGTACTTTCAACAGACGGACGGAACGACAGACATAACAAAGTTTTAGCCGCAAAACCAAAGTCTCAGGGGCGTTACTGCATTTTTATTCAGTTTTTTTTTTTTTTTAGATAGATAGATGGGTTGCCACCAGATTTAAAACTTTTTTGTTACATAGTGTAATTTATATTTATATTTTTCCTCTGTGCAAATCTTTAATTACAAAAATCTTTTAAAATTAAAAGAAGTATGTCTATTTGAAAATAAGGGATTTTAATAATTAATACTTACCAATCATTCTATTTGCCTCTGGAGAGTCAAGGGTGTCATGACCACTTGATGTTGGTGACAATTCAGTACGTGAAACGTTTAACTGTGTTCTTTCCATGCTCGTTTCATCGATAGATTTGTCTAAAATCGTACTGTGATTGGTATTTGGATGCCAAAACTGATGTGCTGTTGTTAATGGTGATGGCCATGTTGGAAAACTTGCATAAGGATGTTGTGGATTTATGTAACCATAACTAGCAGCACGTGCAAATTCTGCTGCAGCTCTTTCTGCAGCTCTATTTCTAAGAATTCTATTAATTGATGATACCGATGGTGCTGTGGCATTCGTACAAACACCTGAAAAAAAGAAGTCACATATTGAAAAATTTATTTTATAACTGGGAAAAGTTTAGATATTAAAGATTTTGATTTTTTATTGATGTTTTTTGTCCATGTTTTCTCTGTCCAATCAGCAGAAAAATCTGCTAAAAATACACCATTTTGATTCATGAGAAATTTGCTGATCTTAGCAGATCGCTTAATTTTCAATTGATTACACCTAGGGTATTCAATTAATCGAGGTTCTGGTTTAATCGGTTAATCGAGCAAATAATTAATCGGGGTTGAGATTTAATCGATTAATAATCGGTTAAACTTAAATTATTCGGTTAACCGAATAATATTAATTTTAAATTTAAATTGAATATAAAACCACGAATTGTATAAACTTCTAAGAATTTTAATAATAAGAAATCTATATCCGCTATGGGGAAGCTTTAAATACCCTCTATAATGTTAGCCCAAATTAAGAATTTTTGTATGGCACCCTAAAAAATTATCCCAATTCAAATTGGCCCCAATTCAATGTGAAAAAATGTAAAAAAAAAAAATAAAGCTATTTTTATAAAAAAGAAAAATTGATCCAATTTGATAACGGCTTAGAAGCACCCCTAAAAGAGTTTCGAATTCGGTACTAAAAATGTTAACAAATAAATTGTTTGGATTCCAAATTTGTTTTCTTTTATTTTTTAGTGCCGAAATTGCAATAATTTCCTTGGTCGAAATCTCTGCAATAAAAAAAAGATATCTAAGGATTCCAAAAATATTTTGAAGAAAAATAGTAATATTTTCAGATTTGCTGAACTATTTAAACCGTCCTACAAAAATGAAAAAAGTCTCTAAACACGAACCGGGTAATATACATACGTTTGAAACTAGAGACTAAATTTAGTAAAACTGCATTTTATTTCGTGATCCTGTTTCCCTTTAAAAAAAACTTCAAGGTTTTAGAGGATTCAATTTTATAAAATATTGTTTTAATATTTGTATTTGTCCTAGGATGCCACTAGTGATGGCAAATGAAAGAGGAGGATCTCCCCTAATTTTTCTATTTTTTTTATTTTTTACATATCAAGAAAAAAGAGGTAAGTTACGTCCTTTCAAAACTTTATAGTTCAATATCATTCAAAATGTTCAACAAAATATTTTGATTAAGTTTTCAAATGACGTTATTAACATCCTTTTATCCAGATATGGCAAAATAAAAAATGGAAAAATTAGGGGAGATCATTCTCTTTCATTTTCCATCACCAGTGGCATCCTAGGACAAGTACAAATATTAAAAAAATAAATATAAAATGAAATTTTTTAATATGTAATCCTATAAAAGTAAACATGATCACGAAAAAAAAAACTGTAAATGCAGTTTTACTTCATTTGATCTCTACTTTCAGTAGTGTCCAACCGAATACACCTTTTTTGGCCGAAGCCGAATATTCGGCCAAATTTTCACTATTCGGCCAAACCGAAGCCGAAGCCGAATATTAAAAAAAAATAAATATTTATGTAGTAAAAACAAGAAAAAAATAAAAGTCGACTCGGCGGGATACTCAAATGCCTGAGAATGCTGTCTAGAATGATTTTATTTTAAGTAAAAAATTTGTTGGACATTTTTGTAAAAAAATATATTTTAGAGTGTAAATTTTTTTCGATCGAAATTTTTTTTGAATGTAAAAAATGTTTTTAGTTGCAAAAACACTTATTAAAATGTTTTTGTGGCTTACTAATGTGATTCAAAGTAAGTTTAGTATGTTTTTTAACACGTGAGCACAAATATTATACAATTATTCGGTATTCGGCCTATTCGGCCAAAATTGTGGCCGAAGCCGAATAGTGGCCGAATAGTGCTTTTTGGCCGAAGCCGAATATTCGGTCGGACACTAACTTTTAGACATACACAGAAAAAAATATCGCAAAATCAAAAGTAACCAAACAAATTGTTAACAACGAAATACTAGTTCAACAACGTTTTTAATTGTATCAACAATGTATATTGTTAATGTGACAACAATTCATTTTTATTTTATTAATAACACAGACACTTTATAAACTCATTTAATCAAGCAAACATATATGTGACGATAGCACGGTGGTAGTGTGCCAGACTCGAATCATAAAGGTTGCGGGTTCGCCGCCAGTTGGCGGAACATTTTTTTTTTTTTTAATTTTAGATTATTTCTTTGTTATTCTATTAAAAATTTTTTAAACATGTGTGATGCCACATTATTATTTATTTTTAAATAAATTGCCACATTTTTATACCCTCCACTCTAGTGATAGAGGGTATATATCAGACATGTGCACGGATGGTGTTAAAATGCGTTTAGAGACATTCTAAAAAATTTAGAATGTGGACAATATTCTATTCTTAGCGTTTAAAACGAATGAGTTTTTCATTCTATGCTCACAGTGCATGAGAAAGCTACACACACTAGTGTTACGACATTCGTAACACGAATGAACCAACGAGGGAGTACATAGAGAGCCAATGATTTGAAAATACTGTACTCTGAAGCGTGTACTTAGAATGATTTTTATAAAAAAAAAAATATATTGTTTGGCTATTTGGGGGAATTCTTTTTTAAAAAAAATATATGTATGTATGCAAGTGCGAATTAAAATAAACATTTTGTTATGTAGAATAAATGAAGAGGTAAATAAAAAATAATTACGGGGAAAATTAATATATTAATAAGAGTGGATAAAAAAAAATTAATACATGAAAATAAATATTATGGTGGATTAAAAAAATATTTTTCTATTTCGAAAAATAATGTAAAATGTGGTAAAAATTGTTTTGTTTTGTGGCGGAAAATGTAAGGGCCTATAATGATGAAGTATATAGTGTGTGACCGAATACAATTTTTTTTTGTCTACGCCGAATGTATCAAAAGTTTGTCTATTTTTTTTTTGTATGTGCATTAGGGTGACGCAAATTATACTTTTTTTGCTTAAAATATTAGTTTAATTTGGAGATTACTAAAATTTGTTTTTATTGTAAACATTTTTTTTTCTGTAAAAAAATTTTAAAAAAAAATGTTATTTTTTATTTTATATATTTATATTTTCAGCAAAAAACTAATTAAAAATATTTTTTTTGCAAAACAAGAAAAAAATAAAAAAAAATTTCCAGACAAAAAAAAAATTTACAGACAAAAAAAGGAGCACACAGACAACAAATAATTTGGAAATACTGTACTCTGAAGCGTGTGAATAGAATAAATTTTTTAATAAAAAAAGAGCATTAAAAAAATATCGTTTTGCTGCTGGAAAGAATTCTTATATAAAGGAAAATATTGGGGCGAACTAAAAAAACATTATAAATGTAATGGTTAATAAAAAAAACGGGGATATTTTTTTAATTGCAGAAAGATGAGACTTAACATTCCTAATCATATTTACCCGAAATTCCACCTCATTCATACAAAAATATTTTTTGGAAAAAGATGTTCTCTACTGTTCGAAAAATCGAACAGAGGATCGAAATGGGATAATTAATTATATAGCATAACGATTTTGTTTTTTTTTTTATTCTTAAATTTTTCCATTTTTTTATCCAACCTTATAATACATATTTTGATCAGGCCAATATTTTTTTGCTCATAAGTTTTTGTTAGTTAAGCCATATGTTTGTGTTTTCCAATTTAAAAAACGCCATATTACATAAAATAAAAGAAATAATCTATCTTGATATGTCTTCTTATATAGATGGTTATTTTAATTTATCCTAATATTATTCACATAGTGAAGTCAATTTTCCTTAAATTTATTTTTTTTTGTTCAGCCTAATATATTTTGTCTTTTAAAATTAAGCATTTTTGTTCCGTCCCCCTTAATGTTTTAACTTTCATAATACGCTAACGCATGTAGAAAATCATTTTTTTTTTCAATCCACTATAATATCTTTCATATAAAACCTTTTTTTGTACATACATACTACTTATTTTTTTCTACAAAACATACATACATACATATTTTCTCTTACATACAAAACGCTTTTTTTTTTGCTACCCCCATATTTGTAATATTTTTTCTACATTTTTTTTTATAAAACATTCTAAATGATCAGTATATATAAAAAAAATTCTAACACACGGTGTAATTTTTAGATCTCTACTATGTTTGATATTCTAAAAACGATGGTTTGTTTACATTCTAACCGTTCAAACACGACATGTTGCGCGTTCGTTTAAAAAAGCACAGCAAATTTTTTAATTTGATGTTTAGCATCATAGTAAACATTCTCATTCCCAAACAGTGTTGCCAGATAAGGGGATTTGTCCCCAAAATGGGGATTTCGAGTTTGGTTTGGGGACAAGATTTCCATGGGAGGCATTTGGGGATTTCGCTAATTTTTGGGGATTTTTTCTAAAATTTGGGGATTTTTTTTATTTCAAAAATTAAAAACTTAATTTTTAAAATTGTTACGACTATTACCAATTAATGAGATTTGACATTGGTGCAGTCAAAAATTACAACTGCATTCATTTGTTAACGTCAATGTAGTAAAACTGTAATAACAATGCTTTAATTATTTTAGCCCTATATGGAACTTTGCGTTTTTGGTTTTTCAATTTTTCAAAAACTGGGCTTAGGAGGCGAGTTCAAATATTGGAAAAATGGTCAAATTTGTGGCGAGTTGCCTTGATTAAATATTTATCACATTAAAACGGAATGTACCACAATCTCAAAAATTTACATTCTTATACAGTTTTGTATGGGCTATCGATTATTTTTTTTTTTTTGGAAAATTTTCAGAACCCGTTCTGAAATTTTCCATTTTTTAAAAATGTCAATTTATTAAAAAACATGCCACTTTTTTTTTTTCTTTTTTAATTTTTATACCCTCCAACTACAGTATGGGGGTATACTCACTTTGTCATTCCGTGTGTAACGCATCGAAATATCGGTCGGGGGCCCCATAAAGTATATATATTATTGATCAGTGATCGATTCTAAGACATTCTAGCGATGTCCGTCCGTCCGTCTGTCTGTCCGTCCGTCCGTCCGTCTGTAGTTAACACGATGCAGTCCAAAATAAAAGAGCTAGATCCCTCAAGTTTGGCACAAATATGTCTTGTGTTCCTAGGCAGGTTAAGTTCGGAAATTGGCCAAATCGGACCAGGGGAAAAAAAGTTCCCCCTTGAAGAACTAAACCAACCTCTAAAAAAATACACTTTTTTACAAGTTTTTTTGTATTTTTGTTAAGTAAATGAAACATTTGGTATATTTATCGCGATGGGAAGGTGCTCTCAACGTCCCCCACTGACCTTATCAACCCCCCCCCCAAAAAAAAGATACGCCCCTGACAAATTTTTGTTTTAATTTTTATACCCTCCAACTACAGTATGGGGGTATACTCACTTTGTCATTCCGTGTGTAACGCATCGAAATATCGGTCGGGGACCCCATAAAGTATATATATTATTGATCAGTGATCGATTCTAAGACATTCTAGCGATGTCCGTCCGTCCGTCCGTCTGTAGTTAACACGATGCAGTCCAAAATAAAAGAGCTAGATCCCTCAAGTTTGGCACAAATATGTCTTGTGTTCCTAGGCAGGTTAAGTTCGGAAATTGGCCAAATCGGACCAGGGGGAAAAAAGTTCCCCCTTGAAGAACTAAACCAACCTCTAAAAAAATACACTTTTTTACATGTTTTTTTGTATTTTTGTTAAGTAAATAAAACATTTGGTATATTTATCGCGATGGGAAGGTGCTCTCAACGTCCCCCACTGACCTTATCAACCCCGCCCCCCCCCCCCCCCCCCCCCCCCCAAAAAAAAAGTTACGCCCCTGACAAATTTTTGTTTTAATTTTTTTTTACATTTTGGAGGGTATAAAAGATTCGGTACAGCCGAATTTAACACTCTCACTTGTTTTTTTTTAAGTTTAGATGTTTGTCCATCCACACAAAAAAATTCAGAAACACGTTCTTCGTTTTTTTCGAGAAAATCGCATTTGAACTTTAAATTTCATAACAATTTTGTAATTTGATTGTATTTCTTTGATTTAACGTTGCGAATGGGTAATATTTATGCAAATAATCGATAGCCCATTCAAAACTATATAAAAATGTAAATTTTTGAGATTGTGGTGCATTCCGTTTTAATGTGATAAATATTTAATCAAGGCAACTCGCCACAAATTTGACCATTTTTTCAATATTTGACCACGCCTTCTAAGCCCAGTTTTTGAAAATTAGAAAAACCAAAAACGCAATTTTCTTAGTTCCATATAGGGCTATCCAAACAACCTATTTAGAAATTTACGGGACACATGTTTTTCTGTAGCGGGACATTTGGTGTGGAATGCCTCATATTGGAAAGCAAAAAATATGAATTTCACCATAATTTTTCCATAAGCTTGAAATTCATTTGTTAAATCAATCACTATTTTAATTGACTTTAAATAAGAAATTGATCAAATTTTTGATCAAAATCAAAAAAATTGTTAATTGGAATAAAAATCAATTAATCACCTACAATTTGATGATTGATAAAACAATTTTCTTTATCGGAGGAGTTTAAATTAAAAAATCAATTGAATCCGCGGTTTTGTTGATTGACTTTCGTTTTTAATTTTTTCTGTGCACCTAGCACGAATTAGTCATCAGAAAAGTTGTATCAAATAGCCATTTGGCATTTTAATTTTTTGTGGACCAAGCCTTCAAAACCAACAATTCTTTTAATTATGGGAAAAGTGTATGGTAAAAGAATATATTTTTTTATTCAAATTTCTTTTCAAAAATCCAAACATGTCCAAGAAATCCGGGCTCGATAAGATCAGGGATACCATCAGGTAATGTCAAGAAAGTTGACAACGTTCTTTTTGTAATAAATATCCAAATTTGGCAAGAAATTTCCTTTTCAAACCGGATATGTAAAGTGGACACTCCAGTAAAGAGAACCTGAGGATAAAATTTAAAATCCATTGATTATATCCAAAAATATTTGCAAAAAAGTCAAAATTATGAACCAAATATGCATATTTTTAAAGATACGTTTTTTTGTACCAATTTAAATATTTTTTTGGTAATACATATTGAGAGAAAAAATTTAAAAGACATTTTCTTAAGTATTCCTTCCTTCTGAATACGAATCAGTCATCAGAAAAATTAAATTAAAGTAATATTTTTTCCCCCCAACAAAATGACCTATTTTTTGCAAGAAATCCCGTCTCGATACCATTACGACATGTAAGGAATTGTGAAAAAAAAAATCTTGTAGATACTCAAAAAATGAGAACGTGGGTTTGAAATCCAAATTTCGTTGAGTATATCCAGAAATATTTGCAAAAGCAAATATCTAATTTGAACAGGTTTTTTTTCGAATAGTTATAAGGATAAAACCAACAAAAAAATACATTTTTAACTTCCTTACAATGTTCTGATGGTATTTCTGTTCTTATCGAGGCCGGATTTTTTTTTTCAAAAGTTATGTAACTTTGTAGGGAAAAGAAATAAAAATTCAACATTTACACTTTTTTAATATCAACATAATTCTTGGATTTAGGGGCTTGATTCACAAAAAATTCAAATTCCCATGTCTCTAGAAGGCGATTTAATACAAGTTTTTTATTTAAATTTTATATTTAAATATCATAAAAAGGTCTAATCTTAAAATTAATTAAAAAGAGAGTTTATATTTGAATATTCATTACATTTTTTTGGGGATTTTATATAATTTGTAGGGTATTTTTGGGGATTTCATTTTTCAAATTGGGGACAAGAGACAAATACTTTCTGGCAACACTGTTCCCAAACACTGTACTCTAAAAGTAGTGTACTCTGAAGCGAATGATTTGGTGTCAGCGAAGAAGGGAGTACATTTGAGCTCATGTCTGGTATATATAAGTTTGTAATTCCGTTTGTAACACCTCGAAATATTGGTCTAGGACCCCATAAAGTATATATATTCATGATCCTCGATCGATTTTAAGACGATCTAGCGATGTCCGTCCGTCCGTCCGTCTGTCTGTCTGTTGAAAACACGCTAACTTTTGAAAGACTTTACGGAGGCTCCTGAAGTTTGGCATATATGTTGGGCATTTACCTGGTCAGGTTGGTATTGCAATCCAGCGAAATCGGTTCAGTGGTTCAAGACTGAATTTCGGCAAGGGTTTTTCGTGAATTTATGAGATAAAAAGCACTATAACTTTCGAAAATCAATTCTGAGGATGCTGAAGCTTGGCATATATATTTTTCGTTCCTCCAGCCTAGTTCGTATTGAATTTCACCCAAATCGGTCCAGTGGTTCAAAAGTTATTAGCAAAACCGTGAATATCAGATTAGCTTCACCTTAAATTCACGTGGTGAAAACCCGTTAAACCTGTTTTACAACCATTGGTAAGTCACAAAAATATTTTAAAACGTATTTTTGTCACTCAAAAATATTTTTATACCAAAACAAAAAAAAAATACACTCGAAAAAAATGTTACACTCAAAAAAATTTTACACTAAAAAAAAAAAATTAGTAAATTTTTTTTTTTAATGTAAAATTAAAAAAAAAATTTACACTCAAAAAAAATTTACACTCAAAAAAAAATTACTAAAAAAAAATTTTACACTCAAAAAAAATTAGTAAATTTTTTTTTTAAATGTAAAATTCGAAAAAAAATTTACACTCAAAAAAAATGTTTTTTTTTTTTAATTACTAAAAAAAAAAAATTTTTACACAAAATAAAATATTTCTAATCATAACTGTTATTTTTTCACGTTAGAAAATTTACTATCACTTAAAATGGGCATTGTGGAGGGTATTCATAGATTCGGCCAAGTCGAATTTAACTTTTCTACTTGTTTATTATTGTAAAAACAGCAAAGAGTACACACTGATTCTACAGACACTTTATGTGCACATTTAGTCAACTATAAATATATGTATAAATAGCACGGTGGTAGTGTGCTAGACTTGTAGCATGAACGTTGCGGGTTCGATGCCAGGTGCCGGTGGATGATATTTTTTTTTAAGATTTTTTTATTAATCTTTTTTTTTATTCTTTTTTTTAATATGCTGTTTAGTCAATCATAAATATATGAGGCATTCCACACCAAATGTCCCGCTACAGAAAAACCTGTGTCCCGTAAATTTTTGAATAGGTTGTTTGGATAGCCCTATATGGAACAAAGAAAATTGCGTTTTTGGCTTTTCTAATTTTCAAATTTACATTTACATTCTTATATAATTTTGTATGGGCTATCGATTAAAAGTTTTTGTTTTTGAAAATTTTCAGAACCCGTTCTGAAATTGTCCATTTTTTTAAAATGTCAATTTATTAAAAAAGATGCCACATTTTTTTTTTCTTTTTTAATTTTTTTTTTTAAAGTTTAGATGTTTGTCCATCCACACAAAAAATTCAGAAACACGTTCTTCGTTTTTTTTCGAGAAAATCGGATTTGAACTTTAAATTTCAGAACAATTTTGTAATTTGCTTGTATTTTCTTGATTTAACGTTGCGAATGAGTAATATTAATTGCATAAATATTACTCATTCGCAACATTAAAACAAAGAAATATAAAAAAAAAATCTGGACTTCATTTGACTTATTTTTAAACAAAACAGAGTTAATCCTAATCTTAATCCGGTCTGCAAAAAACAAGCCTAATGTCTCAGAATCTAGGACTTTTTTCGCACAGAAACATTTTTAGATTCTATGAACTTTTTTTACAGAAAAAGTCTTAGATTCTGAGACCTTTTACTATAGAAAAAGTCTCATATTTTAAAGCATTTTTGAGACATTTTTACTAAAGAAAATGTCACAAATTATTAGATTTGTTCGTACTAAAAAAATGTTGGATCCGAAACCTTTTTTCTATAATAAAGTCTCAGACCTTTTCCCATAGAAAGAGTTGCAGATTCTGAGACATTTTTCTTAAATATTATTTATTTATCGTATGGCGTTAATACAAATGATAATTTTTTTTTTTGTTTCATAAGTACTACTACATATTTACATGCCTATGCTAAAGTACATAAAAATTGGTTTACATAACAAAAAAAATATAAAAAATAAGAGAAGTATAAAGTTAAATATTGATGTCTATGTTTGTTAGCCATTGAACTGCTTCGGGACTGGCGTTGTTTAGTTCGGACAAGTCTTCGGTGAATTTTCGGAGTGGACATTCTAAAGTTATGTGATATATGGATTGTTCAATATTACTGCAGTCACAAAAGGGAGTATCAGATGACCCCCATTTATAAAGAGACTTTTGAGACTTTTTTCAACAAAAAAAAGTCTCAGACTTTGAGACCTTTTTCTGTTTAAAAAGATTCAGATTTTGAGACCTTTTTTCTTAAAATAAGTCATAAATTCCTTTTTCCTTTTTCCTATCGAAAAAGTGTCGGATTCTGTGACCATTTTTTCATATAAATAAGTCTCAAATTTTGAGACCTTTTTCCTATAAATATGTCTCAGATTCTGAGATATTTTTTCTTAAAAAAAAGTCTCAGATTCTGAGACTTTTAGAATTCGGGAATTCTTGTACAAAAATCGAAAAAAGAAAATTTTTGCGGACGTGAAAAATTTTAGAGAGTTTTTGTAACTTTTTCTATGGAAAAAGTCTCAGATTCTGTGACAGATTCTAAGACATTCTGAAAAAATATAGTTAAACATATGTAAGACTACCACCATTTTTAATATGTTAAGATATTTTTCCTATGCCTATGTAGTAGACAAACATTTTTTATATAAATCAAATTTTTTCTATACAAAAAAAAACAATTCTAAGTCATTTTTTATACCAAAATTCATTATAAGATTGACAGATACTTTTTCATAGAAATTTTCAGATTATGTCACATTTTTCCTTTAAAAATTTTCCTATAAAAATTTTCAGATTTTTTTTTCTATGAAAATTTTTTTTTTTAGAAAATTTTGTTCTTCCTCCTTTCTTTTTTTCTTCTTTTTTCTCCTTTTTCCCCACCCCCCTTGTACCAGCGCATGCCATGTCAAACTTCAGAGGTTTAACTCTTTTATTTTGGACTGTATCGTGTCTTCCCCAGACGGACAGGTGGACGTCGCACAGTGTTGGGTTCTTGACCAAAAATAGTCAAACTAAATGTGTTAAAAACTCGTGTATTATGCATTTAACTTGAAGAAAACTTCCTAAATAAAACGAATCTAAAACAGTTTATAGATATCTTTAACTTACAGCTCTCTAAAGTTGAACTTTTTGAAATATGTATGTTAGGGTGGCACGAATAATGACTTTTTTTAAATTCGTCTATCGCTGGACAAATTATGGTTCGTTTTGGTCTAAAAACTCTATTTTTAAATTTTTAGCCAACTCTGACAAAATTAACCCGTTCATTTGGGGGTTAAAGTTTTAATTTTTTGAGTAGTTTTTTTTTTTAATGTTTTAAACAAAAAAAAAAAAATGTTAAGAAAATAACCATTAATTTCGAGAGTTTTTTTCACGTTGATCGGAACTTTCCGATTGTCAAGTCAAAAAAGGAATTTAAAGATATTTCCCTACAGGCCCAATATTTTCTTGTGTGTGTTAATGTTGACCCTAAAAAGGCAATTTTTCCGACCCCGAAGATTTTGAAATTCAAAGAAAAGGAAAATTTTGCTTCACCCTACTGTCCATTAAATGGTTCTTATCGTCCGGATGTTAATAAATTAACTAATCAATAAATCTCCAAGTGTGCCACTGTTTAACTCTCCAACTAGCATATTCTACAACAGTCACATGGATTGATTTGCTTTTCGATGCATCGAACAATTTCCATGTACACATGTTCATAAATTTATATTTGCAATCCGTTGGCCTGCACAAGAAGTACAAATCTACTTTATTCATACTCCTCAGTCTGCAAACCTACTTAAATACCATAAACACATCAAAATGATGCCCACCTTGATTGAGAACGAAAATTCGTAAAGTAAGTACGTTAGGATTGCACTTATTAATATATTATTTTAATGGAAGTCAGTTTTGTTGATTAACCCTTAACCAACTAAGACCGTCTACAGAAGGTCATCACTAAAATGCATTTTTATCAAACTTAAAATTGTTTAAGCTTTAACCGCCAAAGAGACTTATTTTATGTTAAAGTCTTTTATCAAATGGTGCCAGTTTGAACGTACTCTGAGAATTATTTATGATATATATAGACATTTCTGCGAAGATTTTTGTGAAAACATGTGCGAAAATTATTTAAGATTTTTGTGCAAATTTAAGCTTAAAAAAAATAACTTTTCAAAAGCTCAATCGTCTCGGGAATTTTTTTAGTATATTGCTAAAGATTTATCTTTGATAATTTATTGTCAAATTAATTTTGGGAAAAATATTTTTGTTCAAATCGAGTGTTTTGTGAAGGCCGTCTGTGGACGGTCTTAGTGGTTAAGCTGAAAAAAAATATCCCCAATGCCCGTCTTTGGATCACCTGAATTAATCGTATTTATTGTTGGCTAAGTTATTTTTGGAGCTTTAAGAATATGCATCGAAAAAATCGGAAGAAATCATGACTGCCATAAGCAAAAAAACTTCAAACTATCTTCTATGAGTGATAAATAAATTGCTGGTTTGATGGATTCAAAATTTAACTGAGGATGAATACAAAAGCTTTAACGATGATCCTGATTACTGCTGCGATTAGTTCGAGCCTGAAGATAATGCAATGATAGCCGATTTTTTGCAACCAATGGATGCCTCAACGTTTGTGAATGCAGTTAACTTGTCGACTAATCGATTTCATTATTATAGGTTAAGAGCTTTGGAACGAATCGATATAAAAATTACAGAAAACTTAAACACACAATTTAAAGTTGATCACGGATTTCGTCGATACATTGGAATATTAATTTTTATGTCGATTTTACGTTACTCAAACATTGATGCACTGGAGCGAATATGGATTACGACACATACCACACAGTATGCCGAAAAACAAATTTGAACATAAAAATAAATATTTGTCGATAAACGATTAATATAAAAAGGTTAAAAAAGGGTATTGCTGGACATGATCCCATTTTTAAAATCAGAAAAGTTGCGACTTATTTGAATGAGGGTGATAATTTAGCACAAAGACTCTTCAGAGATCCAGTTCAACTATCAAAAGTTTATCGTCCACAAATAAGAATAGGTCTGATAAACTCTTATATGGGTCGCAATGGACACCAAATCCAGACAAAGGTTATGCAACCAGGATTGTTTTCCATATTCCCGAAATGGCTACAACAAACACATTCCTTTTTTGTCGGAGACCCAAACTTTAGATAATGATGAAAATATATATGAATTTCGCTAGAGCGTGCAAAAGAACCCTGTGCTTTTGTTTAAACGATCCTTTGGTTGTCCATCATTCACCGCAGGACCAACCACCAGTAATGGAATAGGTAAAGACTTAACTTTTGGAAAGTGTGAGATTCGACGAAATTTATCATTTTCTGATTTGGGTGGTTCTAAGAAGTCGTAACTGTCGGCCAAACGAAATCACACCTGACATACTGCTGACACTCCCTTTTTGAAATTGCTGACATCTTCATATAATTTTTCCAAATATTCCAAAGGAAAAGTCAGAAGTTGGTCAGCAGTGCTCCACCAATGCTTTTAGGCAACGATGACCAAATGCTGACTTGTCCTTGAGAACATTTGAAAAAATTGCATGAAGATGTTTACAATTTTATAAAGGGAGGGTCAGCAGAAGGTTAGGGGTGGTGTAGCGTGAGTAGACCAGCTGGTCCATAGCTATACCACATGTGCCTTCAACGAGGAGGATTAAACGCGTTACTCCATGTTGCAAATAGTTAAACTATCACAAAATCCTTAAATGCGATTTCTTAAAGATGCTCGAGTTCAGATTTGCTTAATATTTTTTTTGCCATATAGGAATGAGAAATACACACATTTTGCTTCGAATGTAACGTACTTTTGTGTTACTCCAAACAAAAATCTGTTTTAAAAAGTATCACCAAAACGAATGAATTATTCCATATTAGTATTTACCTGTTGTAGTCAATGTATTAAAATTTTTACTTTGAATAAAAATGAATTTTTCGAAATCGAATTATTCAGATTATGTCTTATTTTTTTTTCAGCTAGCCCACTAACACCTTCTACAGACGGTCTTTAATTTTTCTCACCTGGAGCTTTCAATTTAAACTTTTTTGACAAACGGACTTCAGATTCGTGTTTTTCTGCCCAAATTCATGCTAGAACCAAAATTATGATAACAAAATAACTCATATTTCGATTTCAGTGGGTTAAGGGTTAAATTAAATAAATTTGGTCACATTTTGAGCCATAATCCACACGGAATTTATCCGCCAACATTATGACCGAACATATCTCAGCCATAAACTTTATATTGATGAAGGAGATTTAGACCACTTTAAAAATGGACATAAAAATTAAAAAAATAATGAAACTGAAATACTTGGAAAGTGTTACAATTTTTCTAGTAGGTCATGTCGAGTACAACAAGAATTTGTGTTTGAAATTTGCCAAACACCTCTAAATTCTTAAATTACGGTTAAAAAACGGGATTTCCTTACCTTTTGCACTTTTTATTCAGTAGGTTAGGTTGTAAGTGGCTGCTGACATTTTACATCAGCGCACGTATACTCTGAGGTCCTGTGTTTTCCGTACCTTTCGCTTTTTAACCCAGTAGGTTAGGTTTTGCTATAAGTGGCTGCTGACGTTTTACGTCAGCGCACGTAGACTCTGAGGTCCGTTGTGATACCACGGGACTGTAATAGCTTTCCCTACCTACCGTTCATAGATGGGACTAATTAATTAATGGGACCAATTAATTGATGGTTTAATTACCATTTAATTGATGTCAATGGTAATGAAATTTTTTTCATTACAATTGGTTGTATCAATTGCACTAATTAAATTACTAATCAATTTAATTACTAATGAAAATTAAAAAAAAATAATTACCATTGGTATGGCATCAATTAAAAAAAATAATTACCATTAGTAAAAGTCGTCACAATATTGTCAAAATCGTTAATATTTGAAAATATCTGTTGTTTTTTGTTATTTTGTATTTCAATTTTTCACATTTTATGAACCAAACGCACGTTTGTCTTTTGTATAACACAATATTTGAAGTTTTTTATTTGCGTTTAGATTTTTGTCTTTATTCATATTTAAAAAAAAAAACATGCTTTGGTGTTTAAATTTATAACTTTTCAAAAAGACAAAAATGTGTAAACAAATGGTTTTGAAACCAATTATAATTGGTGTTTTTCAACAATTGGTGCATTTCATTACAATTGGTAATTATTTTTTCAATTAAAAAAATTTAATTACCATTAAATGGTAATGAAGTTTTTTTCATTACCATTGATATCAACCAATGGTAATTAAATTTCAATGGTAATGAAAAATTCCCATCTATGCTACCGTTATACCAATTTAAGCTTTTTATGAAACTCCTTAGATATTGAATTTTCTGACAAATCAGATAGATTGTTCAGTTTCCTAGATCCCAGTGAAGCAAGTCTCTGACTAGAAAGTGCCAGGCAATGGCAGATGAAGTGTTCGATAGTTTCCAACTCCACTTCATCCATGCAACTCCGGCAAAAGTCATTCGACGGCAAATTTAACTGCTCTGCGTCTTCCCTATAAGAGAGTGTCCTGCAATTACAGCAAACACCGTCGAAATCACTACTCTTGTCAAAGTACAACTTGTATACATGTATTTGTTGACAAAGTATGACTTGTAAACATGTATTGTGTTTTGAATTCACATCGACAACGTACGTGTGAGAAATTAGAAAAAGATAGTCATATTATTTTTTTTTTCACCTTCGCCTCTATGAATACTCTATGCTCCTGATTAAGAGATTACCAAATCTGTCATGTTGTCTCACACTAGGGTTTCTATTCGGAAAAAATTTCCCGGGAATTCCCGGGAAATATTTTTCTTAAAATCCCGGGATTTTTTCTTCGGGAAATTTCGGGAATTTGTCACTAATTTTTTAATAAAAATGTATTAAATTTACACATTTTTAACACAATCTTAAATGATTTAATAAAAATTACATTAAAACTTTGAAAGAATTATAATTTTTAAATTAAAACAAGTGAGGATATGCTTCAGCTTGCATATTATTTAGGCCTAATAATTATTTTTCTTTATTCGATTGCGTGGAATCAAACTAAATTTCACTTCAAATGTTGGTTGCAAATTGGCAAAAGTTTTCTTTATCTAAAATTCCAATGATTTCTTCTTTACGAAATTTAGTATCTCATATTCAGAACAACAATCTTTATAGTGCTTAAACAAAAATATCGATATTTTAAAAAATATATAACAAACCTGGTTTTCATCTTAAAATTTCATATATGAAGTAAAAGCTTGATATCTATCGGCCGTGAAAAAAAAATATTTTGTAACGAACCTTGGCCGCCCCGAGTTCTATTCCAGCAACACGTTGGTGTTCTCATTTGGCCGGAATGCCTTAAACCAGCTAATTTTATTAATTTGAAAGTTTAATTAAATATATCTTCAAGATATAATTTTCTAACGGTTGGCGTAGTGAAAATTAGAAAAATTTTCCAAACAGTTATTAAAACCGCATTTGAAACAAAATCGGGTATATCCCAATTATGAATAATTTTGCATGGAGTGGAAATATGTCAATGCAAATATTAATACTATGATAAGGTCCAATATTTCTACAAAAAATAGATTTTATGAACTTTCTACGCATATTTTAGAAGTTAGTAAAACTATTTTGCAAAAGAATTCATCTAAAATGGTTTTAAATTGGAATATACGACCATAATTTGTAATATAACAATTTTTAAATGGTAAAGTTCAAAAATTTTTTTAATTAAAAAATTCCCGGGAATTCCCGGGAATACGGTTTTTTTAAAACGATTTCCCGGGAATTGAAAAAGTCCGGGAATTTAGAAACCCTATCTCACACGTACATCCATTTGCCCATCTTAGATTATTGCCCGTCGCGGAACAAAGCCGTACATTTTGCTTGCAATTTTCTAGAGGCATACCAACATATTCCAATTCTGTTGGAGCCTGTAAGTTAGTTCCCAGTCTTGCAAGTTCATCGGCTTTGCAATTCCCTGGAATGTCTTTGTGCCCTGGGAGTCTCTGGATGAGTCGTATGTCAAACTGCTTGGACATCTGATTTAAAGACGTGCGGCAGTTAAGGGCAGATCATGTTTTCAGAAACATTGACTCTAGGGACTTGAGCGCGGCTTGACTGTCAGAATAAATGACGACTGCAGTTGTAGACAGCACAATGCAGCTCAACCAGTCAGCCACTTCTTTTATTGCATCTCTGCCTGGTAATCACTGCAATCTTATTCGCTGCTCTACAATTGCAGTGTGCTATTAAGTAGAATTGCCGACATAGCCTCATACTGCTTACCCAACATGTGCATTGGACATTGTCCAATGGTATCAGGTGAAGGAGGATGTCTAAAGAAACCTTAGGTGTAGTACGAAGAGCACCAGTGATGCACATCGACGCCGTTCTCTGTACCTTCGTAATAAAGACACACACTCAAAATATTTTGTAAGTAAATTCAACTGAAAAAACATTTAAAACAATCGTTTTTCCTTTTAAAAAACGGACTACTTATATTTCACTTGAAACAACATACTTTTTCAGTTATTTTCAAACGTTAATAAATGACTAGACATTCCGTAAAAACAAATGATATTTCAGTTATTTTAACTGTTTACAATTTTTTATTTTGTGAAGTAAAAATATTTATTTATTTTTTTATTTATTTAATAGATATTTTTAATATTTACAAAGGTAAGGATTACAATTTTTGAGATCATGTGTATCTATATTTGGCTTAACTTAATAGTTGTGAGCCAGATTGGCATTTTAAAGCTGAATTTAATTAAATTAATTTATAAATGTAAATTTACTTTGGTTCTACCAAGTTTTAAATTAATTATATAAAAAAGTGTATAAAAAAAGAGTATAAAAAGGTAATAAATTTGTTGTACATCAAATTAATAATACATTTTTAAGGAATTTAATTGAATTCATTCAGTATAAGTTTTCTGTACTTTAAACAAATTTCCAAATATTTGTATAAACTATAATAATCATTATCATTGCCATTTAGTATATTTATTACTTCGTTCATATCCAAAAAAGTTTTACTAAAATATTTAACCCGGAACTCATTAAAAATAGGGCAAACTCCTAAGAAGTGAAACGTATTTTCGGATTCATCCAGATTACAAAGGGTACATAAGCCAACAGAAGAACGTTTAAATGCTCTACTATTTAAATCAAGAAGACCTCCACGTACTCTGATTATCAGACTTGTAGCACGAGACGAAAATTCTGAAGTAAAAATAGGATTTGTGCTGTAAGTTAATTGCGGGTATAAATCATGAAATTGAGAACCTCTTGCATTAGATATAAGATCTTCTCTTTCCGTTGTTTTTAAAAGTTCAAGTATTGGTTTCCAGTATTCACACAGGGGTTTATTGGCATTTTCAGGAACATATTGAATTTTTTCACATATATTTACCCATTCCTCAGCCCAAAAGGTTTTCATTGAAATAATTTTTTCAGCTAACATTCGTGGTAATCTATGTTCAGGTAGTCGTAGAACTCTATTAATGTAAGAAAAATGCAGCTTTAACGTATCAATATAAAGGGAGTTTAGACCAGTTTCTAAATAAAGCATGTAGTTTGGCGTATTGTATGGTAAAAGTAACATTTTCTTTATGAAATATCTAAATAATTTTTCTACTTCATCATATTTTTTAAAACCCCAAATTTGAGCACCGTAAAACATTATAGATCGGGAAGCAGCGTTAAAAATTTTAAGTTTATTGTTGTTCGATATCTTAGGATGATTTATATATTTTGACCATGTTGATGCAATCGCCATTTTTGATGTTGTTAATTTATTTCCTAAGTACTTTGCAAAAGATAAGTTAAAATTGATATCCATTCCCAAATATCTGTAGTTATTGACAATTTCTATATTATTTTCTCCAAAATTCCACTTAAGATTATTGGATATTCTTGCACCACTACGAAAAACAACTATTTTTGATTTTTCCAAATTTACCTTAAGACACCACATCAAGCAGTAAGAATGAAGAGCATCAATCATGGTTTGCAGTACACTTGGGGAATCGGCCAAAATGACAATGTCATCTGCGTAAAGAAGAATTTTAACAGCAATGTCTGCAACGTTTACACCGCCAGGAAGGAAATCAGCTAAGTCATTAAGATATAATGCAAACAAAATTGGACTAAGTATGCACCCTTGTTTAACTCCAACATTAACATTAAAAGATTCGGAAAACGTGTTTCCATACAGTACTTGACTAGAAGTATTTTCATACATAAGCTGTAGAATACGAACAATCTTTGACGATAATCCCATAGTTGATAATTTGTAAAAAAGCAGATTTCTGGGAATCATATCGAAAGCACAGGAAAAGTCCACAAAAAATGCGAAAGTGTTTTTACTATTTATTTGGTTTAAGTGTACTATATTTGTTAGATTAAAGATGTTATCAACAGTTGAGTAATTTTTTCTGAACCCAGCTTGGTACTCGTTCAATATAGAGTATTTTTCAATCCAGTTTGTTATACGATTTAAAATTATGCTGTTAAAGATTTTGCACAAGGTATCAATTAATGACAAGCCACGGTAATTTGTAGCGCAATTGGGATCACCTTTTTTTAAAAGAGGTATTAATATGGCGGTTTTAAAGCTTGTTGGAATATCTTCATGTAAAAATATGTAGTTGAGAACTGAGAGTATTTCCGTAACAAAACAGGCGGGAGCAAATTTATAGAACTCATAGCTTATACCGTCATTACCAGGGGACTTATTTAGTTTTAACGATCTTAATACTGATGACAGCTCAAAAATCTCTATAGGTGAATCGAGAAATGCATCAATATAATATGGCATACACCAGTGAATTTCATTTATTTTATTTGTATTTTGCAATATATTTCTAAAATGTATACGAAAATCATCTGCAGTTAGGTTACCTCTTGTTATTTGTTTTCTTGATTTCATATCATTAGAGATTTTCCACCATGCTTTACTGCAGCTAACCAAATTAAGTTGATCCAGATTCTCATTATAGAACTCAAGTTTTCTATTTCGACAAATGTTAAGATACTTAGATCTAGCAGAATTGTATTTTAATTTGTTTACATTTGTGTGCCTTTTTCTATAATCTTTTAGAGCTTTTAACATATTTTTACGAAAACGGGCACATCTCCAGTTGAACCATTTTTGTTTTGGTTCAAATCCATACTTGTTCTTTGTAGGTACGTTAGCTTCTTTAATTTTATTTTTAATAGACAGTACAATGTCATCAACCGAACTATTGTGAACATTAACAGAATTATAAGTACTAGCAAGTTTATTTAGATTTTCACAATATTTGGTGACTGAATTTTCATTCCATCGAAGCCTTTGATGATCCGAATTCGATAAGATTTTATTATTTTCAGATACTGGACAACTTATGTTTAGTTCAAGAGGCATATGATCAGAATATGGCTTGTAACTAATAGTAAAATCCTCAACATATTTAAGGAGACTGTGTGAACAAATACAATAGTCGATAACTGAACTACCAGCACCTCCACAAAAACTGTATTCGCCCTGAGCATCACCAGCTGTTCTACCGTTAAGTATTATTCCCCCTAAGTTAGTAACAAGAGACATAAGTTGTTTTCCTTTTGGACTTAACGTTTTGTCTTTCGAGCATCTCGTTCCATAGATGTTTGGTAGGTCTTTTAAAAACATGGGATCCAATATTTGTTCTTCACCAATACGGGCATTTAAATCACCCAATATACAAAAGTTTGTTGGGGAAAGTTCTTCCAAAAAAATTTCAAAACTTTCCATATCAGCTTTCCAGTTTGTACAATTTAAATAACGTGGAATGAAATAAAACAAATTTCCGTCTATCTTTGCAGATAACAAAACATTATTAAAATGAGTAGAAAACTTCAAGTTATACATTTTTTGAATTTCCTTTTTGAAACCATACAAGCAGCCCCCACTGGCACGACCAGCTTTATGACTTTTTTTTGCTTCGATCCAATATAAACAGTAATTTTGAAAGTATGATGCAAAGTGTACTTGTTTGTCTGCTATGACATGTGTCTCAAAAAGGAAGAAAATTTCAAATTTATTAATATATTTTACAAAATTTCCAAAGATAAGCGAACTGGATAAATTAGCTACATTATATGATACTAAATGACAAATGTTGGGTTGCTATTGGGAGGATATGCTGTATGTACTTATAGGATTAGCTTGAGTTACAATTCCAGTTTTAACAATTACCTCCAAGGGGCAATTACTTTTAGATAAAAGTGATTTAAGATATTCAGCATCATCATTTGAGTAAGCAACAACTTTTCCGACAGACCAGGTATATTTTTTATCGTTGATAAAAGACGCGAATTCACCAAGCTTTACTTTAAGATTTTCATTAAGACTCGAAATAGCTTTGTTCATTTGTCTTAAATTATAACGTACATTTTGTTCCTCCTTAGTATAATCTTTCTGTATATAAATAGAATTTCCTTTTAGGTTACCTTTAGCAGAAAAAACGTTAATAGTTTGCATGTAAGTTTCTAAAGTAAACAAATATGTATTTTTTCTTGGCATTGAACGCGCTGTTACTATATTAACATTGACAAAAAGTACTTCAGAACATAATTTTTGGAAATCAGTTTTGGCTGCAGATACACTTTTACTTGTTAAACCACTAACAACAATATTATTAGAGCGGGTTCTACGATCAATTTGTTCAAGTCGACTAGTAAGATCATTTATTTCCTTTCTAAATTTATTGTTTTCTTCTCTAAGCTCTTCAATTTCAGACTTAATTGATAAGAGATCATCTTTTCTAGCAACATCCTTTAATTTTACATCCAATAAATCACAAAGTTTATCCCAGGAAAATACATCAGGGGAAGTTGTTCGATTATCCATAATGCGTTTTGTTTGTTGTTTCTTACTATTATTATTTAAAAGATATTCAGGTGATGCCACTCGTTTGTTATTCATTAAACATAAAATGATACGGAAAACAGCTTTGATTTTGATTATATTTGCTATCAGTGAAAATAAATATGCTACTATAGTTGTAGTTTTTTAGACCCTGTTGACTATTATAGTTTTGTGCTATTTTAGTTGCAGTTTTTTAAATACTGGTGACTATTTTATTTAAAAAAATTTAAAGCATACTATTAGGCATTCAAAAAAATATTTATAGTAATTCTGGTATGCTAGTGTTAAATGGATCAGCTGTTATTTACACAAAAAGGCGCAAGTTACAACAATAAATATTGACGAATGTTGTATCCAAATCCAATTGAAGGTAGAAATAAAAACATCAATTATGTTGAATACTGACTTTGTTGTTACTGCACTCCAACAGGCTGGTATCCAGAACTGACCGATGATTATTTTTTCACTAGATTTAACAATTTAACTTGAACAGTTGATAAATTAACTTGAAAATAAACAAAATTTTTTGCACAGCTAAAATTTTTTACGTTTTGACAGTTGAGAAGTCGTGAAGTAAAAATATATAGTAAAAATATATTTTTTTGAATAACAAACTACAAAAACCGTACTTCTGTAAAATTATACGGTATAATCAGTCAAAAATAATTTAACTGATAAAAACATTTTTCCGTAAATTTTGTAGTTTATTGTTTTAACAACTGTATAAATCTTTCAATAATTTAGTTTTTTTGAAAAACAAACGATAAAACGTTTAAAACAACTTTAACTAAAAACTTTTTGAATAACCGTAAATAGTTACTGTAAAACTTTTCTAGGTGCAGTTTCCTTTTGTCTCTTAACCCTCTAATGCATAAGACTGCTTTTAGGCGGCCCTGTGGATTTGGTTGTAACTTTTGAATGGCATCACTTACAAACAAGAGAGTGCACTCGAGTGGTCGATTTTGAAAGCTAACATTACACTGATTTATATTGTGCTCTTCTTCATTACGTACTTTCTTTTGTTTTTAAATTCACTTTATGCATAGTTATAAACAAAAGAAATTAGGTAATGAAGAAGAACACAACTTAAATCTGTGCAATGTTAGCTTTCAAAATCGACCATTCTCTTGTTTGTAAGTAATGGCGTTCAAAAGCTACAAAAAAAAATTCGTGCAAAATTCGGCGAATTTTTTTTTTTTTTGTAAAAAAATATGTTTGTTCTTGTTTAAATATCATTCGGAAATTAATTCTGTTCAAATGTGTCATCCAGAAGCCGAATTACAGCATTTTGTATTTTTAGGTTATGTTGAATGTACCAACATTTTTGAGGTGTCCTTATATTTTCTTTCAAAAGTTTTGAACCACTTAACCGGGCAACAACAAGTAAATATCTTAGTCATATCTGTTTAATACTTTGACCGTGATCACCATTTCCACAGACGGACAGACAGACGGACATAGCTATAATGTCTTAAAATCGATCACTGATTAATAAATAATACATATGGGGCATTCCAAGCCAAATCACTCACTTTTAGACCCGACCCCTTTCGATTTATTTTATTTTTACATATGTTTTAGTACTTATTAAATGCAAATTGGACACCAATTTTCAGCCTTTTATTTCAATATGGTGTTGAGTAATCAATTTTTCAAAATGCGATTTTCTCAAAAAAATTAAAAAAATTAAATTTTTAATTAATTTTGACCATTAAAAAATACAGATATTTTAAAAAAAGTTGGACAACGTTTTGTTGGTATTTAAATGCAGTTTTAGAAAACAAATATGAAAAAATTATTCGAAGTAGGTTAGGTTGTAAGTGGCTGCTGACGTTTTACGTCACCATACGTAGACTCTGAGGTCCATTGTGATACAACGGGACCGTAATAGGTTTCCCTACTAGTCCCTGTCGTTAAACCAGTTTGAGCTTCTTATGAAACTCCTTAGATGTTGAATTTTGACATCCGACAAATCAGAAAGATCGTACAGCTCCCTAGATCCCAGTGAAGCAAGTCTCTGACCAGAAAGTGCCGGGCAATGGCAAATAAAGTGTTCGATAGTTTCCAACTCCTCTTCATCCATGCAACTTCGGCAAAAGTCATTCGACGGCACATTTAACCGCTCTGCGTGCTTCCCTATAAGACAGTGTCCGGTAATTATAGAAACCACCGTCGAAATCTCTCCTCTTGGAAGCGATATCAGCTCACTTGTGCGCCCCTGATTAAGAGAAGGCCAAATCAGTCGTGTTGTCTCACACGTCCATCCATTTGTCCATCTTTGATTAGTTTCTGTCGCAGAACAAAGCCGTAGGTTTTGCTTGCAAGTTTCTAGAGGCATATCAACACATTCCAATTATGTTGGAACCTGTAAGGTAGTTCCTAGTCTTGCAAGCTCATCGGCTTTGCAATTCCCTGGAATGCCTCTGTGCCCTGGGACCCATATGAGTCGTATGTTAAACTGCTTGGCCATCTCATTTAAAGACGTGCGGCAGTTAAGGGCAGATCTTGTTTTCAGAAACATTGAATCCAGGGACTTGACCGCGGCTTGACTGTCAGTATAGATGTTGACTGCGGTTGTAGACAAGACATTGCAGCTCAGCCAGTCAGCCACTTCCTTTATTGCCAGCATCTCTGCCTGGTAAACACTGCAATGATCTGGCAATCTACGAGCCAGGCTCAACCCAAACTCTTCCGAATAGACTCCAAAGCCCACTTGTTCGTGCAGCCTCGATCCATCTGTGTAAAAATTTATGGTAGCTCCACTACCCGGAGTATCCCCCATCCAAGACTCCCTGGATGGTATCATAGTGGTAAAGTGGCGCTCAAAGAGGCTCAAAGAGGGAGCACAGTTCACATTTTGTGGTATGGTTATCTTCTTCAAGATCGCGCTATGGCCACAATCGCTGCTCCTCCATTGCAGCGTGCTATTAAGTCGAATTGCCGACGCAGCCGCATACTGCCTACCCAATATGTTTCGGAGTAATTATCACTTATTTTTTGACGTTTAAAAATTAAAATTGACTTTTTGAAAAAGTTCGAAACCTTCGATTTTTTTGTACAAAACTACAAAAAATTCTACTCTAAATTACGCAACTTTTAAGCCATAATTCGAGATGTGATCATAATTCTTTCTATTTTTTTTAAAATTTTTAAAATTGCACCTTTTATTTTTTGGCTCTGATTTATTTCCCAGTTGGAAAAATAAAATCACACCTGACATACTGCTGACTCTCCCTTTATGAAATCGCTGACATCTTCATACAATTTTTCAAAATGTCATCAATGACATGTCAGCAGTTGGTCAGCAGTGTCCACCAGTATCGTGGGTCTTTAACAATTCGTTTAAACAACCGCTGACCAACTGCTGACATGTCATTGATGACATTTTTAAAAATTGTATGAAGATGTCAGCGATTTTATAAAGGGAGAGTCAGCAGTATGTCAGGTGTGATTTTTTTTGCCGACTGGGTTTATATGGTGCTCCAAAAAAATTAAATTGGTAGATACTGACCGTAACCTGCCCTAGATATATTCATTTTGAGGTAAAAATACGCCTCACAAAAATTAAGAATGATCGGACATGGGTAAGGCGTTCCGCATGGGCCTTGAAGTTTATAAAACGGATTACAAGGAAAAATATGAATTTTTTTCTGTTTTCTCAATTTTTTTGGTATTTTAAGTTAAGTTTAAATTCAAGTGGGTACAGAATTATTAAACGGAGTAAAATGCCTCTCTAATAAGGTACCAAAAACTAGAATCGGTTGAAAATCCTCCAAGTTATTACAACTTCCCCAGGCAGCTAACGTATGGCAGACCAAAGAGGTCAAAGGTCATGGATTTTAACATTAATTTTTGGAGAGCTACAGTGTTGGAAAAAATAATAGGGACGACGAGCTTAAATTTAATTAATTGTTATAAACTTTTTCATAAATGTCTAATTTTTTTCGCTTCAACTGAAAAATTATCAGTAATTTAATGGGATTTAATAATCTGTATAGCTTTTCACGATTCTGTTTTAATTTAAATTTTTATTGCCTCTAATAAGGTACCTCTAATAAGGTACCAAAAACTAAAATCGGTTGAAAATCCTCCAAGTTATTACAACTTCCCCAGGCAGCTAACGTATGGCAGACCAAAGAGGTCAAAGGTCATGGATTTTAACATTAATTTTTGGAGAGCTACAGTGTTGGAAAAAATAATAGGGACGACGAGCTTAAATTTAATTAATTGTTATAAACTTTTTCATAAATGTCTAATTTTTTTCGCTTCAACTGAAAAATTATCAGTAATTTAATGGGATTTAATAATCTGTATAGCTTTTCACGATTCTGTTTTAATTTAAATTTTTATTGCCTCTAATAAGGTACCAAAAACTAAAATCGGTTGAAAATCCTCCAAGTTATTACAACTTCCCCAGGCAGCTAACGTATGGCAGACCAAAGAGGTCAAAGGTCATGGATTTTAACATTAATTTTTGGAGAGCTATGTATATCTCAAAAAACAATATTTTAAAAATTTTTTTTTCTTAGGGAAAATACAACGCTTTTTCTTTCCTGTCACTATTGCTGTGTTTTTCAATAAGTGGATTTATTTTCGGATTAATCTTATTTAGTTTAAAATAAATATTTTAACATGCCAAAACAAATTTGAAATATTTTTTTCCGTAATCTACGATAAATTAGCAATTATAATCCGAAAAAATTATAAAAAAATTTGGAAAATGAAAAAAGTTATAAGTAAAACAAAATTAATCCAAAGTGGACTTATTAAATCCTAAAATTTAATTGGATTAATTTTGATTTATTTATAACTTTTTTAATTTTCCAAATTTTTTTATCATGTTTTCGGATTATAATTGCTAATTTATCATAGATTACGAAAAAAAATATTCCAAATTTGTTTTGGCATGTTAAAATATTTATTTTAAACAAAATAAGATCAATCTGAAAATAAATCCACTTTTTGGAAAACACAGCATATGTTTCTATTAATATTAAAAGTTCCAATGAAGTCTCCATCCTGAAAATTTGAACATAAGTAGTACAGGTGACCCTTAATAACATATATTTTTTCCATAATTTTAAAAATATCGTTTTTTGAGATATAGCTCTCCAAAAATTAAGGTTTAAACCAATGATCTGTGAGAAAAGTCCCAAAAAACGTTTTTTGACAATACCCAGTAAAAACTTGGTAATAAGTCCACATTATCGCCTGCATTCTATGTAATTAGGGCTCGTTACCTGCTCGATTACTTCTTGTTAACAAATAATGAGTTCTCGATAGCCTAATACAAAACCGGTTACATCTTGTTAATAAATAATGAGTTACCGATAACCTGATACAGAACAGGTTACTGGTAAATACGATTTAAAATATCTGATAAGTTGTCTAAATAATTTTTACTTGATCAAATTAAAAAAATGTTTAAGAAAATTTAGAAAGAACTTGCACATTTAGCTTAAAAAAGATTAACATTTATCTACTTTTTCTAATAAAACTCTGTCTCAGGAATTCTGATTAAAATTGGGACAAGGCAAAAAAAGTTTAGAAAACCAAATTGATATGCAGAAAACTGGATCTAGCTGACACTTGATCGTGATTTATGAGCCTTAATTAGTCTTTACATAACTTCTATTGAAGTTTTCTGGATTTTAATTGGCTTTGTCTAAATTGTTATTGTTTTTTCTAGAAATTTTGTGGTGTTCTCCAAATTTTAATTTAACTTTTTTTTTGCCTTGTTGTTTAAAGTGTGTTAAAGCCGGTAAAAAACCATCACAGACGGTATTTCCCTTAAAACCTAACTCACTCTTATATAGACTTAAGATGGTGTTTAATGCGCTTTCCATTGCAGCAGTCGCTTCTGTATATTTGTTATTGGTAATGTCCTAAGTAGCCAAATGTCCCTTTCTTCGAGGTTCCAAGATATATTTTCGGTTCTGTAATATTTGAATTTTATAATCAAACATTTGGAGGGAAGGATATCAACGTAAACATTGGTTCCGTTGGCACATTGGATATTTTCCATTTCACCATTTGCCCTTGAAAGTTGCTCTTGAGATAAACGCGTTCAACATGAACTTGATCAATTTCATATTGGCGGAAATTGCCCCAAGTTAAAAATTTATTTAAAGAATCAAAAGCTGTTATTTGGAAGCATTTTTGTAAGGAGTGGGAAGCGAGTTATTTTTGAGCAACTGATAGCTACTTATTTTTGGGACTAATGTATGCTGTTATTTGGTAGCATTTTTGTAAGTAGTGGGTAACGAGTTATTTTTAGGCTACTAGTAGCTTATTATTTGTGGTACTAATGTATGTAGTTTTTCAGTAGCATTCTCGTAAGCGAGTGGGTATACGGTCATTACTCCAATGACATCGCCATGCTAAAATAATGAGTGTTTCACCAACATAGTAACTAGCTACCACCATCTATTTAAAGGCGAAAACCTCATTACTTGGTAATAGAAGTTTTTACTGGGTAACTCTAAAATTTGAGGGTGTCTGGCAAGTTTAATGGGCATTTTTGTGATCTGCTCGACAAGACCAACAACCTATACTATGTCACATCAGAAGTATTTTTTTTACTGTAGCACAGTGTTATTAGGTGGTACCCTAATGTTGACAGTAAGTAGGTACAATATGTGTTCAGCTGTATGTTTTACACATGAATGTATTGGGGATTTGCATTATCAAGATTTTAGCTTGATTTTTGTTTATTTAATTCGATTGTTGATTTCCTCCAATTGTTAATCGTTTGCATCCAAGCATCAACGTTGTTGATATTGTTCATTAAATTAGCATTGTAAGTTAGTTAGTTGGCTGGCAAGTAAGTAAGTGAGTACGTCAATAAGTAGATATTAATGAGCTGCTTACCTTCAGATATCAGTCGTTCTCGAATTTCCCACGCAAATATTGTGGGATTCTCACGTTTGTATTGTTCAATATTTGAGACGACAGCAGGGGTAGCGACCTTTGGCTTTGATCCTCCAATTAGACCAGGTGGTCTCAGCGTACCTAAAATGTCAAATGACACTTGTTAAAAATAATAATTATGTATAATAATAGAACGGCATGTAAAGGAAATAAAGCAAACAAAATATGTACAAAACATAAATCGTTGAATTTGTGTACGACGCATCTTCCAATTGATGCATATTGCATGAGCGGCCTATTAACATTATAATACTCGAAATGGGTATACCCAGCAAAAACTTGGTAATGACACATCATTACCATTCGAATTACTTAGTAATGATAGAAAATTACCTTTAGCATTATTTTGAAATGTATAATAATTACTTACTTATAATGGCTTACCTAAGTAATTATCATAAAATTAAAAAAATTTCAGAACTAGATTTTCACTTTTTAACTAACTGCAAATAATTTTGGTTAAAAATAAAATAAAATTAAATATTTTTTATTTTTTAAAAAATTTTTTCAAAATATTTTTTTCGTTACCTATAAGTATATATGTAACTAGTTATTAATACTATTTTGATAATCATTACAGCTGGCGCCATCGCTTGTAGTTGTAATGGGAAAAGTAATTCGAATCATAATTAGTTATAACTTTTGAATTTCCCATTACATATTTCATTACTTGGTAATGCAAGTTTTTGCTGGGTAGAATATGAAAGCACAACTTACAATTAGTTTTATAGCAGACCATAGCACTTTAAATGACTACTCTTGAGGACACAGTATAAGTGAGGATGAAGATTTCTAATATTTTTTTTTTTACTTAAACCAATACTCAGGGAATGTCCCCTACTGATGTCGTGCATTGTATTGATTAAGAAAATAAGATATGGGAAGGAGGAAAGAGGGAGTAGTGTTTGTGGATATTTGATTTATTTGTTTGTAAGTTATAAGCGGCAGGAAAGACCTCTGAGGGGAGTTTATACCACATACGAATTGTTCTATTGAAAAACGAATGTTCTCTGTAGTTTTCTCTAAATATTTCACAAGATGGTAGTTAACCATGCTTTCCATCACTTTAGAAATATATATATGTTCCTCTAACTCCCATTGGATCAAAGGGCGCCAGAAAGCGCAAATTGCGATTCGGCGGTAATTTTAAATGTTGTGAACCTTGTTAGGTACATTGTCCCTAAGCTTTCCGCACGGTACGAACAGCTGGAAAGGTTTGCCAATGTACATGCTAACGTGGAATATCACTATTTTTACCACCATCCGGCCCCTGTGACTTGTTTACGTTGAGATCCGCTAGAACCCTTTTTACAGTTTATTTACAAACCTTACCTGCCTAGGAACATAATACATATTCGTGCCAAACTTCGGGAGTCTAACTCTTTTATTTTGGACTACACCGTGTTTACTAAAAACGGACGGACGCACAGTGGAGGATGGACGCGCATCGTAACAAAATTAAAATTGTCATCAATTTTAGGTTGCACATGGGTTTGATAAAAGACATCCTAGGAGGTAAAAAACGGTCTGTTGGGGACTTCCCACATAAGTTAATTATTTAAAATCAAGTTTGTTTCGATTTTTATTTGTCATTGTTTCTTTCAAAAAATAAATAAAATTTTTCATTCGATTTATAATTTGAAAATAAATAGAAAACTTACAAAATAATTCGTCTATATAATTGTTTACCCATGATTTTTTCACGCGAGAAATGCGTAATCTTGGCAATGGCGGTGTTACAGACGAATTTCTTCGGACTATGTGGATCCAACGTCTACCACCGGAAACTCAAGCGTCTTCCGAAACATTGGACAACTTAGCAGTAATGGCTGATAAGATCGGTGAGATTCCTGGTCCATCGTTCAACAATATTGCAAGTATTCAAAGATTGACTGAAATAAGTGAATTGCGTTAACAAATTGCAGCACTTACTACAGCCATTCAAAAACTCCAATCTGCAAGATTTCGGCGTTCACGTTCTACCTCCCACAATAGATCTCAAAGATCTCTTAACTGTCATCGTAAGTTCTGTAATAATGCCCGCTGTTGTCGTCAGCCTTGTAAACAGCTTCATCGTCGGAAAACTTCCAAGGCGGTCGCTAAAAACAACTACTGACCGATGACCAGCAACAAATCGCTTATTTATTTTCGACCCACAACATAAAGAAATTTTTTTGTCCTGCCTTTGTCTACAAAAAAAAAGTCTAATTGTAAGCCTGAAAATTTTAGGTTTTTCGCGGCAAATGGGACACCCATTAATACGTTTGTTGATATCATTCTTTCACCGTTTCTTGGTTTAAGAAGAAATTTCTCCTGGAAATTTATCGCTGATGTTAAACATCCAGGTGCAGACTAAAACATCCAGGTGCAGACTTCTTCTTCTTCCACTACGGCTTGCTGGTAGATGTGAAAAAGAGAAAACTAATCGACAATACAACTGGATTAAATTCCTCGTTTTTTATTAAAAAAAAAAAAACAAATCATTTGGAAATCAAAACGGTAAATAACACTGTTCCATATCACAATTTACTGCTTCGTTTTCCAGATAAAACTGATCCATCAACAATATCTACAAAACGGAAGCATAATGTACAACACGTCATCGATACGAAAGGTCAGCCAGAAATTCTAAGGCACTTCCTCTTTCCACCGAACAACTGGAAATTGATTTCATGATGAATCTTGGCCTGTGTCGTCCACCCAAAAGTAATTGGTACAGGCCCTTACATATGGTTGCCAAAAAGAATGGCCAGTGGAGACCCTGCGGTGACTTTCGAAGATTAAATGCCATAACAGTTCCCGATAAATATCCCCTGCCGCACATCCATGATTTTGACTTTGGATTAAATGGTAAGACAATTTTTTCTACTATTGATTTAGTTCGCGCCTATAACCAAATTCCTGTGGCGCCCGAAGATGCTCCAAAAACCGCCATTATAACACCATTTGGACTCTTTGAATGTAAATTTATGTCATTTGCAGCGATTGTCAAACGTTTCATAGAATCATTCATGAAGTTAAATGTGGCCTCGATTTTTGCTATGCATATTTAGATGATGTCCTTATTGCATCTAGCTCAGAAGAAGAGCATTTTTAATATATTGAGCAATTGTTTTATCGTTTCAACGAATATGGTGTAGTTGTTAACATTTCAAAACGTCACTTTGTTCAACCGAAAGATCAATTCCTTGGTCACATGGTCAACAAAAATGGAATTTATATACTTCCTGATAAAGTAGCAGCTATTAGCAACTACCCAAGGCCAACAAATGTTAAAGAAGTTCGGCGTTGTCTTGCTATGATGGATTTTAATCGCAAATTTTTACCGCATGCAGCAGAAACTCAAATTCCATTGCTCAAATAGCAAAAAGGTAACAAGAAGAAAGACAAAACACGCACAAACCTGTTTGTTTGATGTTTGATGCATCAGATCAAGCTATTGGTGGTGTTCTACAATAAAAATCTGATGATAGTTGGGTGCCATTAAATTTTTTTCTCAAGAAAACTAACTGAGACCCAAAAGAAGCAGCACTTATGACAGAGAGCTCCTGGCTATTTACACTGTTATAAAAAACTTTAGGCACTTGCTTGAAGGTCGTCATTTTATCATCTTCACGGACCATAAACCCTTAACCACAGACTATATACATACTCGACAGTAGAGTTTTATAAGAAAAAATGGGGAAAAACTAAGCGATTTTAGGAGAAAACACAGCGGTTTTTAGTCCGTTTTACGCTAACATGGCAACACTTTCTACGACTTAGGAGTGAGTGAAACAACAAAAACCGATCTGGCATCCATTTTTCTTAATGCGCGTTATATCAGTTTTCTCTTTCTAACCTAATTCGTAGAATAATTTGAAAATATTAACCATATGGTCGAAGAATACTTTTTTGACACCTGTCACTTATGTCGAGTCTGTATTAGTCTGTGCCTTAACTTTTGCCTTCAAACAGAATTCCGAGAAAGCTTCTCCACGGCAGTTTCGTCAGCTTGATTTTATAACACAATTTTCAACTGACATCCGTCATAAAAGTCTATTGTACTATCACCTGAAAAGCTACCAGTTTTCTGTGATATTTCTACAAACAAGGTAAAGAGCTTTCTTCCAATTTTCGTAAAATGGTGTTTGATTCCCTACATGGCTTGTCACATGGTTGCTTTAAAGAAAGGTTGGCAACCGAAACGAATAACGGTATTGGTAACTGTATTGGTATTACATTTTTTATATCGGTAACGGTAAAGATACCGGTATTTTAAATAAAATTTACCAAACATGTTAAAAAGTCACAAATTTGTTAAAAACACGTAAAAAATCAAAAATTTATTTAATAAAATTAAAAAAACTAACTGATAAATTTAGTGCATTTTCAACATATAATTATATAGACTATTAATTAAATCAAAAATGCCAACATTTTTTTTTGTAAAATTACAAAATAGTCTGCTAAAATTTGAACAAAAAATTTTTTTTTAAATCAGCATTTTTTTTTAAATTTAATGACACATTATTAAGTAAAATTATTCATTTTAGCAGAAAAATCTTTTAAAAGTTTTCTAATTTTATTTAAGTAAAAAATACTTTTTTTGTTAAAAATGTTATAAAAGAAGCGAAGTTTTTCAATAAACTTTAAAAAAAATGTTAAAAAAATTTAATAGTTTTTTTTTAAGAAAATTTTCTTACAGTCAATTTCTCTAAAATTATTAAAAAAAAACAGCTAATTTTTTCACATTTAAGCAATTTTTAGTTTTAATCGTTTAAATTAAACAAAAATTAAAAAAGTGCCAACATTTTTTTTTGTAAAATTACAAAATAGTCTGCTAAAATTTGAACAAAGATATTTTTTTAAAATCAGCATTTTTTTTAAATTTAACGACAGAAAATTAAGTTAAATTACACAGTGATACAAAATCGAACTTTCGGAATCGGAATGGGATGAAACCAAAAGCAAATGAAAGCTGACGAGGGGTTTGTTATGGAATATGCCAACTTTCATTTGCTTTTGGTTTCATCCCATTCCGATTTTGGGTGTTGCACTGTGTTATTAATTTTAGCAGAAAAATCTTTTAAAAGTTTTCTAATTCAAACTGAAAGTTGTTTTACAGATTTTTCGAGAGAGTTTTTCTTTAGACTGTACGACTTGGGCTCATTATAGGTGTGTTCCAGAACGTTACCGCGGGTGCCCGCTGGTACCCAAACCAGCCCGAAAAGCGTTCCCGTACGCAAAAATTGGGTAAATGAGAGAGTTTTTGAGAGAATAAATTACTTTCTCATTTTACCGAACTTACCCGCACTTTTTTTTCGGGTAAATTGGTAACAGTCAGATGTTGAAAAAACAGCTGATTTTTTTTGTGAAGCTAAATTGGAAATTTAAATAAAATAAAGAACAAAACCAAGGAAATGTGTTATTTCAATACAAAAAAAAGATAATTTGTTATTAAAATAAACCCAGCAAAACTTAGATTACCAAATAAGGTATAAAATAAGGCATAGGATCTCTTATTTTTTACATTGCAGCATTGATGATTTTAACAGGCGATGAGACTCAAAGTAATGCATCCACATTATCACAAAGAATACCAGTAAGGTATAAAATCCCTATTAATATTATAAATCTGATTGTTGGTTTGTCTGTCCTTCTGTCTGTCTGTCTGTTCCGCAATAAGTAAAGAACGGCTTAACCGATTTTCATGAAATTTTCACCACAGATAGTACTAACCGAGGCGGGAACTATAGGCCATAAGAGACCGCGATCGGACAAAGGGGCGTAAAATGCCACGCCCCTTTGTACCATGCAGAAGCTATATCTGCCTGTCCGGCAATAACAGAAAAACGGCTTAACCGATTTTCATGAAATTTTCACCACAGATGGTATTAACCGAGGTGGGAACTATTGGCCATAAGCGACCACGATCGGACAAAGGGGCGTAAAATGCCACGCCCTTTTGTACCATGCTGAAGCTATATCTGCCTGTCCGGCAATAACAGAAAAACGGCTTAACCGATTTTCATGAAATTTTCACCACAGATAGTATTAACCGAGGCGGGAACTATAGACCATAAGCAACCGCGATCGGACAAAGGGGCGTAAAATGCCACGCCCCTTTGTACCATGCTGAAGCCTGTTCTGCCTGTTTCGCAATAAGTAAAGAACGGCTTAACCCATTTTCATGATATTTTCACCACAAATAGTACTAACCGAGGCTGGAACTATAGGCCATAAGCGACCGCGATCGGACAAAGGGGCGTAAAATGCCACGCCCCTTTGTACCATGTTAGAGCTATATCTGCCTGTCCGGCAATAACTGAAAAACGGCTGAATCGATTTTCATGAAATTTTCACCAGAGATAGTATTAACCGAGGAGGAAACAATAGACCAGAAACATCCGCGATCGGAAAAAATGGGGGTAAAATGCCACGCCCCTTTGTACTATACAGAAACTATGTCTGCCTGTTCCGCAATCACTGAAAAGCGATTTTACCGATTTCACTGAAATTTTTACCACAGATAGTACTAACCGAGGCGGAAACTATGAGCCACAATAGAGGGCGATCGAAACAAGGGGCGTAAAATGTCGCGCCCCTTTTTATTACACTGAAAGTTATTTCTTGCTTTTCCGCAATTACGCTTAAACGGCTGAGCTGATTTTCATGAAATTTTCACCACAGATAGTATTAACCGAAGCGAAAACTATGAGCCACAATAGAGGGCGAACAAAAAAGAAGGCGTAAAATGGCACGCCCCTTTACATTGAAAGTTATTTCTTCCTGTTCCGTAATCACGCATAAACGGCTGAACCGATTTTAGTGAAATTTTTACCAATGATAGTACTAACCGAGGAGAAAACTATAGATTATAAATAGAGCGCATTTGCACATAGAGGGGGAAAATGCCACGCCTCTTTGACACGCCCCTTTGTACTATACTGAACGTTTTTCTGAATGTTCCGTAACCATGCTTAAACGACTATACCGATTTTAATAAAAAATAAAATAACACGCCCCTTTTTATTTTATTAGGTTAAACTCCTAAACCGATTTTAACAAAACATTTTCCAAAGCCAGTACTAACAGAGGCGGAAACTTTAGTCTGTATTAACTGCAACGTCCTTTGCAATGTACTGAAAGTTTATTCTGGCTTTACGTAATCACACTTAAACGGCGAACCCGATGTTATTATAAATTTTACCACAGCTATTTAGTACTTATTAAGGCGGAACAATAATAAATAAAAAAAAAACAATATAAACAATTTATTTGTGTCTGATCCGTACTCACGCCTTAACGGTGAAACAAATTTAAATACAATTTTCACCATAGATGGTATTTACCATGTCGATAGGGCCAAGGGGCTTAAAATGCCGCACCCCTTTGTAATAAATTAAAAAATATTTTTTCCTGTATAATGGCACGCCACTTTGTAGGCAATATTAAACAGCGACAGATAAAAAGGCATATAATGGCACGCCCCTTTGTACTTTTGTGAGAGTTATGTCTGCCTGTTCCGCGAACATGGAAAAACTGCTGAGCAAATTTAATTGCAATTTTTTTACGAGCTAGCCAAGAGGGGAACTATAGGTCACATGAGACCAAAATTTAACTAAATGCGTTAAATGCCACTCCCACATGAACTACAGTGAAATTTATGTCTTTATTGAAGTTTTCACCACATAAAGTGCTAACCGAGTAGGGAACTGTAGGTTCCTTTTAAAAACCGAGTAGGGAACTGTAGGTTCCTTTTAAAAGCCATTAAAGAAATACATTAATATTAGGATTGTTCCCATGACGGAGAAACACATACATACCATGTTCCGCACGCTGAGAAAAATCGAAAAAATCGACCAAACCTCATTTCACGAAGCAACTGACTAATAAATAATAACTCATTGATTATATATGTTTTTCAACCCGGGCAACGCCGGGTGCAAAACAGCTAGTAAGTCATAAATTTATAACGAAGAATACGAGTAAGGTGTAAAATATATGATATTTTATAGGTTACGAGAAATGAAATAATATAGCATACCAGAAGATAATATATAAGGGGTTACGAGTAGTGAAAAAGTAATTTTGTATTAAATTTACTCACGTGATTGTAAGTAGATAAAATATGCTCGTGAGTGTGTGTCGTTAGAAATTTCCTGTCGTGAGCCCATCTCTAGTTTAAACTTATGCATTTTTTTATAAAATAATTATTTTTTGTGTTATTGTAATGCATTATGCATCCAATTATAAATAATGCATTATTCCAAACTTTCAAATAATACATAATGTAACCAAATATAAGTCATCCATGATTTAATGTTTAGAAATAATAAATATGAAATACATTTTTTTCCAATAATCATGCATTACGTAGCAAATTATTAGTAATGCATTATTTTTCATTTGAAAATAATACGTTGTGGAACAAATGTTTGGTAAGACATCATAAAATAATGCTACAAATAAGTTATATACATTACCTGGTAATGTGTTATATAATCACTACCCATTACCAAAGTTTTGCTGGGAACTTTTACAATTTGTTTTCTTGTTTAAAGTAATTTTTCTTACGAAAATATTTTAGGGTTATTGGTTTGTTTACATTTTCTATTATTTTGGGCTTGAAAAGTGTTTTTTTTGCGTTCCCGTACTTTTCTGCATTTTTGTGGTATCCTGAGAGGTTTTCTGATTTTCTCTCATTTTACCGAACTTTACCCGGAAAGTTTTGGAACACACCTTATGTATTAACTTCAGAGAACCACCTCTCCACGCTTACCTGCGTAGATGACAAAGTCAGCACCACTTGAGCGATTCAGGTTTGTCTTTTCTTTTATATTATCGCTGAAAGATGCTTACATTACACTTTTCTCTTCAGAAATTTTTAAGTAAATGGCGAATGTGATCATTGGTTGAACCGATTTCCACATAATTTAGTAAATTGCAAATGTGATCGTTGGTTGGACAGATTTTTTCATTGTTTTTGCACAAATAACATTCCGATTTACAATGAACAAAAATTAGTTTTTTTTTTATTTTACGTACATAAAAAATATTTTACTTGGTTTTTTATCTGCAATATTCAATATTAAAGGGTTTTTAGTCGGTAACGGTATTAAAAGGGTAGTGGTAGCCAACCCTGATTAAAACATTAACAGTAAAAGTAGTTGTAATGTCTAGCAACAAAACACAGCTTATCTGGCATTCATATTTGCGACCTTAAACAAGTTGTTCAACAAAATACCAGTAACGGGTCATTCTTAGTGAAATCAATCAAAAATAGCAAACAATTTTCTTGACCTCCTCCGATTTTGATGAAATTTTGTAATTGTAACACTAAGTAAGTGATAAACTGACGCACACTTGTTTTCAGCCCTCTAAGTAAACAGTGGCCGAAAATACGGAGGGTCAAAATTTCGCACAAAATCTCCCAGTCGCGACACTTTGCACCTTAAAAACTTAATATCGTTGGTTCTATTATAGCTAGAAAGTCCATTTTTGATTTGTGTTAAAGCTCATAATATGCTCTACAACCCATACCATAACCAAAAAATTTTCGAAAAAATAAGGGTTACCTCCCTTATTTTAAGGTCGTGATATAGGGAGGAGAAAATGGGGAGGATGGTATCCTACGATTTTTTTTTACTTGATAATCTTATAGAGAAAGTCCTAAGGAATAGGAAATTTTCACAATTTCCCTCAAAATCTCCAAATCGCAACAATCTTGAACCGTAGCTTTTGTAGCTACAGAGTCAAATTTTTTGGTTTTAAAGCTTATAATACGCTCTACAAGACCTACCATAACCAACAAATTTTCCAATAAAGGAAGGGGTGCCCCCCTTATTTAAAGGTCGTGGCAATGGGTGGAGGAAATGGGGGGAAAGTATCCCCCGATTTTTTTTACTTGGTATTCTAAAAGTGCAAGTCCTAATAAACATATCCTACAATTTTTATGTTGGGACAACAATTGGATCTACCAAAATCAAAATTTTTCAAAATTACCCCCAAAAACAACAAATTGCGACACTCTTGCGCCTCCCATTGTTGTCCCAAGATAAAAATTTCAGGATATGCTCTCAAGAACTAACTCTTAAAAAAAAACAAGTTAAATAAAATAGGAAGATACTATCCCCCGATTTCCCCCACCCCTTGCCACGATCTTTTAATTGAAGAGGCACCCCTAATTTTTTTTTTTTGTGATAGTAATATTGTAGGGCATATTCAGAGCTTAAAAACAAGCCAAAAATGGACTCTGTAGCTACAATGCAGCCCACGATATTAAATTTGTAATGTGCATGAGTGTCGCGATTTGGAGATCTTTGGGAAATTGTGAAAAATTTTGATATTGGTCAATCCCATTGTTGTCCCAACATAAAAATTTTAGGATATGTTCATTAGGACTTGCACTTTGAGAATACCAAGTAAAAAAAAAATCGGGGGATACTTCCCCCCATTTTCTCCACCCTTTGCCACGACCTTTAAATAAGGGGGGCACAATTACTTTCTTGTGGAAAATTTTTTGGTTATGGTAGGTCTTGCGTATAGGTAGAGCGTATTATAAGCTTTAAAACAAACAAAAATGGGCTCTGTAGCTACACAGAAAAAAATATTCAATGGAAAAAAACAATTAAATATTTGCTCAGCTTAAAATTTGACATTTAATTAAATTTTACTTGAATCAATTAACCATTTGCTCAAATCTGAAAAATTCACAAAAAAATTCATAAAAACAAAAAAACTCATCATAGTAGGCTTTGAGTAACAATGCGATGAGCGCTGTTGTGTTTTTTGTTTTAGTTTCAGTTAGTCGTCAAATAGAAAAGTACTTTCACGCACACAAGACGAAAATAAACAAAATAATATAAAGCACAAAAAAAAAAAAAAACAATTTAAACAAAAGACTTGAAAAGACTGACAAAAAACACTACAACTGTAAAATAATGATTAACCATTCACTCAGATCAAGCATTGGATTACTCAAAAATAGCACAAAATTATTGGTTAACCGCTAACTCAAATCAAGCATTGGTTTAATCAAAAATTACAGAAAAATAACAATTAACAAATTACTCAAATCAAGCATTGGTTTAATCAAGGAACAGTCAATGACTGACCTACAATTTTCGTGCTTGATCCAACAATTTTCCTCATTAGATGACTTTTAATTAAAATAATGCTCAACCTGGTGTATTTCGTGCTTGATCTAACAACTCATTTTTATCTGTGTACAAAAGCACTTATGATATTAAATTTTTAAGGTTCAAGAGTGTTGCGATTTGGAGATTTTTGGGGAAATTGTGAAAAATTTTGATTTTGAGCGATCCCATTGTTGTCCCAACAAAAAAACCAACGCACTATGGTTCCAAATCCATTTTTTTTTGCAGAAATTAAAAAAAAAAAATTAGCAAATTTTCAAAAGCTTATACATTTCATCAATTGCAACACTATAAGCTATCAAGAAAGTATAATGAAAAAAATTTGGTGCCAATACTGTCAGTTTGCTAGGCTTTCAAAGTTGAAAGTTTTAAGACGTATAATAAAACCGGAGTGAAATCAATATTGCAATTATACAAACAACAAATGGGAAAAAATAAAATTATAAAGATGCTAAAGGGACAAATTGAAACCTAAGGATACTAGTTTTTGTTAAAAATTCCTATTTTACAGTTAATGCATCCTTGGCGTTATTCTTGGGTGTTTTGATTATGAGGATTTTGGAGCCAAAATGGCCTATATCTTTCGTGAGCAAAAAGTTGTGGTTGAGCACGAACTTGCATGAGTCTTTAAATGTGAAAGTGTTTTTAATGTTGTATATAATAACTAGCTGACCCGGTCCGCGTTGCTGGCCCTAAGAAAACATCGATTCTGTTTTCTATTGCACCTCGATCTAAATATACAGTGTCGGAAAAAACTAAAGCACGGGACCGGGTCCAGAAGTAGCCCTTATTTCCACCTTCGGTTAGCACTATCTATAGAGAAACAGATAAACAGAAATCTATAGTACAAAGGGGCGTGTCATTTTTACGAATTCTTATCGAATCGTGGCTTTTAATGTAGCTAAAGTTCCAAGTTGCGTCCTCGGTACGTACTACCTATGCTGCTAATTTCAATAAAATCGGTTTAGCCGTTTTTGTGTAATTGCGGAAGAGGAAGAAATAAATTTTATTAAATAAAAAAAGGAAGTGGCACTATCAGTAGTAAAAGATAAAATAACGTTGAGTATACACAGAAAAAAATAAAAAAAATTTTTGAGTAAATTTGTAATACTATTGAGTAAAAAATTACTCAATTTTCCACCAGTAAACGATTTAATAGTATTGATTAAACTTTTAATAAAAAATTATTAAATGCTTAATAAAAAATTTGAGTAAATTATTAATTCACACAATTAAATCTTTACTCAAATTTTTTTAATATTTTTAAGTAACTTTTTAATTGTGTCAAGTAAAAATTTACTCAAAATGTATCAAATTATTTTTTTAAAAAGTTTCTAATTTTTTTTTCCAAAAAAATTGCTTTTACAAACTTTACCAAATATACTTATGTCTTCAAGACAAAGACAAATTTTATAAAGATGATTTCAAACTTTCATATACATATACAAAAAACAATAAACTAAATAAGAATTCAAAACACCAAGAGAAAAAAAAAATAAAAAAAAATATTAAATTTGTATTGAATTATTTACTCAAATTTTATTTTCAATTTTTGAGTAAATTTTTAATTGCGTCAATTAAAAAATTACTCAATTTTTTTTTTAAAAATTAAACAAGTGATTACTCAAATTTGTTTCCTCCATATTTTTTTCTGTGTAGCATAAAGCGAGGAAACTTACGCTTATGTCCTGTAGTTCCACCCACTTTTAGCACTATATGTGCAGGAAATTTCATTAGGATTGGCTTAGTCGTTTTTGGTTGATTACGGAAGTGCAAGGAATATATTTTTTTGTTTGTTTGACCAACGCTCAGGGAATGTCCCCTATAAATGAAATTCATTGCGTTTTCGCGCCTTTTTACAATAAAAATCTTATATGGCCTACATATGCAACTATATTGATTTTAAACGCCAAGAGAATAGGTTCAACTGTTTTGCGTTATTGCATCGTAGTGTACTATCAGTGGTACTATCAGTACAAAAAATTTAATTTAAATCGTATCAGCCGTTTTTGCATTATTGCAAAGCACGCAGAAATATTTTCAATTCAATACAAAGGGGCGTGGCATTTTACGCCCCTTTGTCCTAATTTGGTACATAGTTAGTACTCGATTAGTACTATCTTTGGTTAAAATTTCATCAAAATCGGTTTATTGCTTTTTTATATACAGATGTCAAAAGTGGTGCAATGTAAAAATTCAATTTTTCCAAGCCCCTCCGCTCAAAGACAGAGAATAAAAAACCTGACCGTACAGTGTTACTCCCAAGGCTATTCTAAATATTCCGTGAAGATTTCATCAAGATCGGTTCAGCCGTTTTCGCGTCCATAAGAAACATACATACAGCCGTTTCTGCATTATTGCAAAGCATGCAGAAATATTTTCAATTCAATACAAAGGGGCGTGGCATTTAACGCCCCTTTGTCCAATAACCCTCTAATTTGGCACATAGGTAGTACTTGGTTAGTACTATATTTGGTTTAAATTTCATCAAAATCGGACCATCCGTTTTTGTTATATATAGATGTCATTAGTAGTGGAAAGTAAAAATTGGATTTTGCCACGCCCCTCCGCCCACCGACAGAAAATCAAAAATCTGACCGCACAGCGTTACTCCCCAGGCTATTCTGAATATACCCTGAAAATTTCATCAAGATCGGTCCAGCCGTTTTCGAGTCCATACGGAACATCAGTGGCGGGTACAGCTTTTGGGTTTGGGGGGGGAAATTTTGTTTTTTTTACTTCGAAAAAAAAATCATAAATTCACCTTGGACGAGCAAAAACAGGGATTCGTTTTTTTTGCAATGGAATCATCAAATTCATTAGTTTGTGCTGAAGGAGGGTTGTTTTTCATGATCATAAGTAGATCGTAGAGTTGTGTCGTTCACGAACGAACTAGTTCAATTGAACTATTCACTTAACTGAGCGGTTTATCTAGTTCGTTCATTTGCGCTCTTTTAGGTCTTTTCGTTCATTCAGCTCAATTGGTCATTATTTTATTTTGATCTTTCAGTTCTGTCGTTCAATTTTTTTTTTTTTAATTTTGTCATTAGGAGTTAGTTTTCTCTTCTCTTTTGGCGCGCTTTCTCAGCATTTATATTTTTTTTACAAAAATTGTATATGTTTTTTTTTTTTAAATCATGTTTTTATTTAACATTTTTATATTTTTTAAACGAAAGCCAAAACAACAGACATGATCAAAATGATTCGTTCACGAACTGTTGAACGAAAACAAAAACTGACCGATTTGAACTAGGTGAACGACCAACAGATGATTCAAAATGATTCGTTTACGAACTGTTGAACAAAGACTACAAAAGAGCGGTTGAACTAGATGAACGAACTAGGTCTTTTATCTGAAATGAACGAAAATGAGCGCTCACTCAATTGAACGATTAAGCACAAGTCTAGTAGATCGTTAAGATATTTTTTTTTTTAATTTGTCTAAAAAGAAAATTGTACGTTTTCTTCTACATAGAAAAAGTCTCAGATTCTAACACATTTGACGTATAAAAAGTCAAATCTAAAGCTTCTTCTTTACAAAAAATGCCCCAAAATCTGAGACTTTTTTCGTATAGAAAAATTTTCAGATTCTAAGAACTTTTTTCCACGAAAAATCTAAGATTCTGAAACCTTTTATAGAAAGTATCTCATATTTTAAAGTATTTTTAATAAATTTTCTTTATAGAAATGGTCTCAGGTTAGTATGTTTGTTTCGCACTGAAAGAATTTATATTCTGAGACCTTTTTTTCTTTAGAAAAAGTTTCAGGTTTTGAGACCTTTTTTATAAAGAAAGAGTTTCAAATTCTCAGAAAAAGTCCCAGATTCTGAGACCTTATTCCTAAAAAAAGTCTCCTTTTTTAGGAATAAGGTTTAGGAATAAGGTCCCATAGAAAAATTTTAGGTTCTGAGAGCTTTTTCTTATATAGAAAAAGTCTTAAGTTCTGTCACTTTTATCCCTAAGAAAAAGTAATAGATTTTTCCATTATAAAAAGTCTCAGATTGTCAGACCCATAGAAAAAAAATAGAAGTGTAACAGAGTCGTATTTCGCTTGATTAAGTATTAGTGACAGCACATTATGTAACTTTTGACGTTTAATAAAAACAATGCAACATAAAGGAGAACAACAACAAAGCAAACAACAAAAGAGAAAAAAAAAAGTTTTTAAACTATCAATAGTGCGTATTATCTTTAAAAAAACGTTTAATAAAGCAAAATAAATAATAAATTTAATTAAATAAAAGACAAATTCCATTTTTTATAAACAAAGAATCTAATTTGATATTAAATACGTGTGAGATGAGGAAGAACAAGCATTTTGCCACCATATTGGAAAATACATCAAATACAACACTGCGTACCTTCTAATCTTTTCTATGGTCAGACCTTTTTACTTAAAAAAAAGTATCGATTCTGAAAAATTTTCCAATAGAAAAAGTCTCAGATTCTATGAGCCTATTCCTATAGAAAAAGTCTGATATTGTGAGACTCTTGCCAAAAGAAAAGGTCCCAGATTCTGAGACGATTTTTCTATAGAAAAAGTCTTAGATTCTGAGACCTTTTCTTAGGTATAGTCTAAGTATAAGTCTAAGATTCTGGCACTTTTTTTAAAAAAATCTCGCAGATTTTGAGAACTATTTCCTATAGAAAAAGTCATAGATTTTGAGACCGGTTTCCTATAGAAAAAGTCTCAGATTCTGAGACATTTTCCCTATAGAAAAAGTCTAAAATTCTGAGACCTTATTCCTATAGAAAAAGTCTTAGATTATAAGACCTTTTTCCAGTAGAAAAAGTGTCAGATTCTGTGACCTTCTTTCAATTGAGAAAGTTTAAACGTCTGAGACTTATTTTTCAACAATAAAAAGTCTCAGACATTGACACATTTTTCTTTTTACAAAACAATAAAATTCTAAGACCTTTTTCCTTAGAATAAGTCTGAAATTAAGTGATTCTGAAACTTTTTTCCCATAGAAAAAGCCTTAGATTCGAATACCTTTTCCATTTCGAAAAAGTCTCAGATTCTGCGACCTTTTTCCTATAAATAAGTATCAAATTTTGGGACCCATAGGAAAAGACTCAGATTCTGAGACCTTGTTCCTTTAGAATAAGTTTGAAATTCTGAGACTTTTACATTTTGGAAATTCTTCTACAAAAATCCGAAAATGAAAATTTTTGAAGATGTGAAAAATTTTAGAGTTTTCTGCATCTTTTCTATAAAAAAGTCTCAAAATTTAAGACCTTTTAGAATAAGTCTCAGATTCTAAGACCTTTTTCCTATAGAATACGTATCGAATTCCGACACATTTTTTGTACAGAAAAGTCTCAGATTTTTCACAAAGAAAACTTTTTTTTCCTCAAACATTTTCTTTTACGGATTTTTGTAGAAAAATTCTCAAAATATAAGTACTATTTAAAGATAGCAAAATTCATAATAAGATTGACAGATATTTTTTCACAGAAAATTTTCAGATTGAGTCACATTTTTTCCTTTAAAAATTTAAAAATTTTCCCTATAAGAACTTTCAGATTTTTTCTAAGAAAAATTTTCGGATTTCGAGATAATTTTCATTCGGAAATTTTTTCGAAAATTTCCTTCTTCCTTCTTTCTTTTTTCTCCTTTTTCTTCCTTTTTCTTTCTTTTTTCTTTTTTCCTCTTTTTTCCCCTTTTTTTTTCTTTTTGAAATTTGGTCTGGGGGGGGAAATTTCCCCTTTTTCCCCCCCCTTGTACCCGCGCATGGGAACATACATACATACACACATACATACATACACACATCCATTTTTATATATATGGGGGTTTTCGTGTCAACTGACACAACTTTTGAAACCGATGTCTTCCGATCGGGATGAAATTTGCACCAAGGTTAGTCCTATTGGATAGTAGTTCAGACACAATTTTTCAACGAGATCGGTCAAGAACTCTCTGAGTTAGAGGGGGTCGAAATTTGACATTTTGGCCAAAGAGGTGTTGATTCTCATTCATGTAACTTCTTACCTATTGTTTTTAGCAAAATGTGTCCCAAAGAGTTTAGATAGCTATTTCTTCAGTCTTTCGAAAAAAAAATATAAAAAAAATAAAAAAAAAATTTTTGATTTTTTTTCTTAAAAATCCAAAACTTTTTTGACTTTTTCCTCAAATTGGGCCCTTTTTTTTTTTTTTTTTTTTGATTCAAAAGAAACCTTAGGTGATTTCCTTTAAGAGCTGTGGGGTCGCTTAGTGGGATGCGAGTGGGATATCTATGAAAAAATTTTTTTTGTAACTTTGGAACACAAAAAACGGTTCTTCAATTTGCACTATTAGGCGTGGGATAGCTCAACAGTTTTCGATTTCGATTCGCGATACCCTCTAATTTTTTTAGGTTCGAAAAAGAAAGCACGAGCCAAAAAATGGGGGCGGTGGGGAGGGGCCATATGGCCCCTCATTGGGGTCAAAGTTGGGCGTAAAGAGGTAAAAATCCTCAAAAAGCCCCATAACTCCCCTAGAAACGCCCCTGGAGGGGTGCAATGTGAGACCGACCTCCAATAATTTTCTGCCCCCAACATTTTTCTTGAACATGCCTTACCCCTATTTCCACTTCCTAAGGGGGCTCCCATACAAACCATTTTTAAAAAATTTGATCCTACCATTCTAACTTGCCCTAAAGTGCCCCTAGTGGGGCCAAATGTATGACCGACCTCCATTATTTTATTAATTCCAACATTTTTTGCAAACATACCTACAATGTATCTTTAACCCTTAAGGTGGTCCCCATACATTTCTTTTATTTTTTATAAATTTGTTTTATTAAACCAGCTCTTACCGCCCCTATCGTGCCTCCTAGAGAGGCAAAAATTACGACCAACCCCCATTATTTTTTAGTTACCAACATTTTGTCCGAACATCATAACACCCTATCTCCACTCCCTAAGGGGCTCCCATACATTATGTAAACATGTATTTTTAAAAACTAATAAAAAAATAAAAAAAAATGTATGGGGACCCCCTTAAGAGTTGAAAATAAAGGGTAGGTATATTCTAAGAAAATGTTGGAGTTGAAAAAATATTGGGGGTCGGTCATACATTTTACATCTCTAGGGGCACCCTATGGACAGTTAGAGCGGTAGGAGCAAATTTTATAAAAATGTCATTTTGTATGGGAGCCCCCTTAGGAAGTGGAAATAGGGGTAAGGTATGTTCAAGAAAAATGTTGGGGGCAGAAAATTATTGGAGGTCGGTCTCACATTGCACCCCTCCAGGGGCGTTTCTAGGGGAGTTATGGGGCTTTTTGAGGATTTTTACCTCTTTACGCCCAACTTTGACCCCAATGAGGGGCCATATGGCCCCTCCCCACCGCCCCCATTTTTTGGCTCGTGCTTTCTTTTTCGAACCTAAAAAAATTAGAGGGTATCGCGAATCGAAATCGAAAACTGTTGAGCTATCCCACGCCTAATAGTGCAAATTGAAGAACCGTTTTTTGTGTTCCAAAGTTACAAAAAAAATTTTTTCATAGATATCCCACTCGCATCCCACTGAGCGACCCCACAGCTCTTAAAGGAAATCACCTAAGGTTTCTTTTGAATCAAAAAAAAAAAAAAAAAAAAGGGCCCAATTTGAGGAAAAAGTCAAAAAAGTTTTGGATTTTTAAGAAAAAAAATCAAAAATTTTTTTTTTATTTTTTTTATATTTTTTTTTCGAAAGACTGAAGAAATAGCTATCTAAACTCTTTGGGACACATTTTGCTAAAAACAATAGGTAAGAAGTTACATGAATGAGAATCAACACCTCTTTGGCCAAAATGTCAAATTTCGACCCCCTCTAACTCAGAGAGTTCTTGACCGATCTCGTTGAAAAATTGTGTCTGAACTACTATCCAATAGGACTAACCTTGGTGCAAATTTCATCCCGATCGGAAGACATCGGTTTCAAAAGTTGTGTCAGTTGACACGAAAACCCCCATATAGATAATAATAATTTTGATCCAATGATCAGTTTTTATTTATTTTTCCAATTTTTAATTACAAATCATTTTTAATAATTTAAACCTAACCGATAACTGGTAACAATGACCGTCGTCTCGTTGTAGCGAAATCGACCAAGGGTTTTAGTGGGAATCAAACCCACGACCTCCTGTTTTATAGGCTAGCACGCTACCAACTAGCCTACAGGGGCCCCCAGATGTTGTATATCTAATATTAAAATTTACATCTTGCCAGCATTTTTTGGCAAACTCCCACAATTTCCATTTTAGTTTAACTCAAATTTCGGCCAAATTTGCTGCTTTTGCGTGACACGTTTTCAAATTATTTTTTTTTTATAATTTTTTTTACCTTCCGTCAAGCTAATTAATTAAGAAAAATATATTTTTTTCAAAAAAAAAAACAATTTCCAAAAAAAAAAACCAAAAAAAATTTTTCAAAAAAAAATTTTCAAAAATTTTTTTTTTTTGACAATCGGTTTTTGATTGCACTAAGAGATAAAAATCATCCCAGAATTAATCCAAGTGACTTTGCTTCACTTTTCGAATTTATGCCACAAAAAATGCATTTGGAACCATAGTGCAACGATATTAAGTTTTTACGGTGTAAAGTGTTGCGACTGGGAGATTTTGGAGGACATTTTGACCCTTCGTATTTTCGGCCCCTGTTAACTTAGAGGGCTGAAAATTTCCATTTGTTAGTTTTTTACGTAGTGTAAGAACTAAACCAAATTTCATCAATATCGGAGGGGTCAAAAATATTCATGATTGATTTCACTAATAATGACCCTAACAAAATAAAAACGCAATCGACACAGAACAAAGACATTTTTAAACATCTCACTATTTAACACTTCAAAACAGCAAGTGTGAATACCATATTACACATATTCATTTATTGCAATACCATGCGAACCAAATTTTTCTCTTACCGGATGCTCAGTGCGATTACAATAGACAATTGAAAACATTTAATATAATCAGAGCTTCAAAGAATGAAATGCTTTTCGAATGAATTCTTTAAAAAAATCCGTTTCATTTCCAAAGTCACTGAAATGGATGCATTCCTTCGAATGCATTCGATTGGTTGAAATTTGATTGTGCAATTCAGTCAATCCATTTCGTCGCCTTATTATTGTTTTGCTCCATACGTCATTTTTGAAAAAAAAAATGAGTTAGGAATTTAATATATATAATATAAATATCCTCTTTCTAATTCCGAAGTCCTTTTTTAAAACCTCTTTTCAAATTTGAGATATCCAGCATTTCCTAAGAAAAAACACCCCATTTTGATATTTTTTGAAAATTTGGGTTATAGAAAAGGCTCTAGATTATTTAAAAATTAACGGATCTTGCATATTTTTGGAATGAAGATTAATTATGTTGGTACTATTCTACGTACCAAATTTTAATACCGTAACTTCTTAACATTTCAAGTAATGTCACATTTGCCATTTAGGTTGTGTGGGAGGTAGGCGTGTCCATTGACCGATCATCCCCATTTTTAATACCATGCAACCTGACTATATAGATGTTCTAAATACCCAGTTTTATCGGTCTAGCTCTTTTTGTTCCATTGTTATTTTGTTTGGCACTGAGAACTCATTTGCTCCATGTCACACAAAAGTTCCAAATGTGTAAGCAAAATTGGATATGGAGCATAATACCATAAAATCTTATTTTCTTAAAAGTTTAAAATCTTTTGATCTATTGTATGTAAAAGTCTGAAAACTTTGTTTACAATATATGTAGCAACGAATGGTAAACATTAAAACAAAATCCATCGATTACTTTTCGAGAAAATTTGTGCACTGAAAGAAATAGCTTCGTAAAATTAATGAAAAATGACTCACGTTTTCAACCGAAGACAGGTTTCATTTGATTAATGAAACTGGTGTCATTAAAGTTCCTTTCAATGAAAACTTGCATATAAATAATAAAAATATTCGTAGAACTTGTTTGAAACGTTTTATGAAGTTTTTTATAAAATGTATGAAAATATCCATTGATTAAATGTGGAATAGTAGTTGGTAATGAGCGTATGATAATTGCTTTTTACAAGTAACTAGTTGCTAACTTTATTAGGGGTTTTCTATCGGAATTACGATAAATTCTGTTGGTTAAAGTTATCAAAATTTCCATAGAAAGCCCTTAATAAAGTAAGAACTAGTTACCTAAAAAAAGCAAGTATCATACACCCATAAGTGAAAATTTGCATTAATAACAATTTTTGTAAGTCACATGCACAGAAAAAAATATGGAGAAAACAAATTTGAGTAATCACTTGTTTAATTTTAAAAAAAAAAAATCAGTAATTTTTTAATTGACGCAATTAAAAATTTACTCAAAAATTAAAAATAAAATTTGAGTAAATAATTTAATACAAATTTAATATTTTTTTTATTTTTTTTTTCTCTTGGTGTTTTGAATTCTCATTTAGTTTATTGTTTTTTGTATATGTATATGAAAGTTTGAAATCATCTTTATAAAATTTTACTTTGTCTTGAAGTCATAAGTATATTTGGTAAAGTTTGTAAAAGCAATTTTTTGGAAAAAAAAATTAGAAACTTTTTAAACTTTTTAAAAAAATAATTTGATACATTTTGAGTAAATTTTTATTTGACACAATTAAAAAGTTACTTAAAAATATTAAAAAATTTTGAGTAAAGATTTAATTGTGTGAATTAATAATTTACTCAAATTTTTAATTAAGCATTTAATAATTTTTTATTAAAAGTTTACTCAATACTATTAAATCGTTTACTGGTGGAAAATTGAGTAATTTGTTACTCAATAGTATTAAAAATTTACTCAAAATTTTTTTTTATTTTTTTCTGTGTGTAACCGTCACTGAAATTTTATTTAGGGGCATGTCACAGACTCAATTCCGATCGGATTTGAAAGAAGTGGTTACTCGTAAAACGCAAAACAAATATTTTTTTCGGAATGAAATCAGTTTCAAAAATCAAAGTGGAATTGAATTGTTAAAAGTTGTTTCATTCCGAAAAAAATATTTGCTTTGCGTTTTACGAGTGAACCACTTATTCCACTTCCGAACGGAATTGAGTCTGTGACATGACCCTTAAATACACACTTTTTATTGTTTTCACATAGTTTTTACACACAACTAGGGTTGCCAGAATTTTATTTCAAAAATGCGGGACAAACTCCCAAAAATTACAAAAATGGCGGGATTTTAAAAATTTTCGCGGGACAAAAATATTTTTATGAAAAAAACTGAAAAATTTAGCAGCATTTTGTCGAGTTTTATTCTTTTAAATAGAGACTACCAATCTCTAGTGCATTTTGAAATAGAAAAAGTGTTTTTGTTTTTCAAAAACATTTTTTCACGTTGCTTTAGAGACTAATTAAGCTAAAGTAAATACAACGCTGGACCAGAATTACTGCATGGAAATTTTATAAATATTTTTCATGGAATGTACTCTATATTGTGCAACTTTTGGCGTACATTTTTTGATTTTTTTTTTTTCAAACAAACACTACGATTGTAAACTTCTTTGTTATAGACTGGTTCCATTTAAAATAGCATAGGCAATCAGACGATGGTGGTTCAATTTATCCAAAAATTAACACTTCCATTCTTCTGATTTTTATTGAATTTCGGTTTTTGTTATTTAGTCGAAATTGTGAATGGTTCGTGTTTTATCGCTGTTCAAAGTTGGTATTTTGCCACAATTTTATGAGAAATACATAATGTTTAAATGATAGTATCTTTGGAACGCATCATCCGATTATCACGAAATAAAGCGCAAAATAATGGTTATGTCCTGTACTTAAAATAGAATTTTGAAAAAGGATAGGATGCTTAGCAAAAAGGATATTCAAATTAAAAAAATTTCCTTAATTTGCAAATATCTTAAAATGCGTATCTTTAATTTTCCTTTATTTTCTTGCACATATAGCCCAAAATGTACTTAACAACATATGCAAATCCCAAATTGGGGTGATAAGCGGTTTAATTTAATATTGCACGTAAAGTTATGAACTGATATAAAAATAATGAATGAAGGATTTGTTGGAAATTTGATTGTCTTTAATTTGGTTCTTATTTCGGAAGGATCAGATAAACGGAACTCAAGATATAAGAAAAATAGTCAAAATACCTTCAAATAACGCTAAAAAAAAATTATTTGTGCGTAAAGCTATGAACTGACGAGAAAATGATGAATGTAGGATTTGTTGGAAATTTGATTATCTTTAGTTTGGCTTTTATTGCGAGCAGATCAGATAAACAGAATTAAAGATATAAGCAAAATACCTCAAAAAAACGCTAAAAAATTTATTAAACAAAAATGTATTCGCGAAATGTTGTTTTAATGAAATTTCTGAGTTTAGCGAGCCAAAATACATATAAAAAATATATTCACAGATAGTGTGCAGAAATTGTTTTTCATTTGTAAACAAGAGTTATTAACAAAAATCAATAAGTCGTTTCATGAAACCACGTTTATAATTAAACCGCTTATCACCCCAATTTGAGATTTGCATATGTTGTTAGGTACATTTTGGGCTATATGTGCAAAAAATATAAGAAAATTAAAGATACGCATTTTGAGATATTTGAAATTAAGGACGTTTTTTTAATTTGAATATCCTTTTTGCAAAGCATCCTATCCTTTTTCGAAATTCTGTTTTAAGTACAGGACATAACCATTATTTTCCGCTTTTTCGTGGCAATCGGATGATGCGTTCTAAAGATATAATCATTTAAACATTGTGTATTTATCAAACAATTGTTGCAAAATACCAACTTTGAACAGCGATAAAACTCGAACCATTCACAATTTTGGCTAACTAACAAAAACCGAAATTCAACAAAAATCAGAAGATCATATATACCAATTTTTAAGACAATTAAAATAGGTAAGGCCGAAAAAGTGTGTTTTTTTTTGTAGTCAAAAATTTTGGAATTCTTCTATACCCAATTTACACCTGAGGTGAAATCTCATTCGAATAAGATTTCGATCATATGGTTGTGTATAAAATGATGCAGAGCATATGATCGTTAATAGGCTTTTATTTTTTCTAAATCCACATCATTTGGGCGGCAAGGTAAAACCAATTTTACAAAAGCTTACAAATAAGCCTTTTAAAAACTTAGGCTTTTAAAGTAAAAAATAGTTGTTGTTAAAAAAAAAAATCCAAAAAAAGCGGGAATATAAAATCCCGCGAGGGACGCGGGTATCGGTTATGAAAAGCGGGACAATCCCACCAAATGCGGGACGTCTGGCAACCCTACACACAACATAGTTTTACTCCAACCTTAAATTGGTCTGAATTGCCATATAAGGTAAAATATAAAAGACAAAAACGCGATGAGTTTAAAAACACTTGCTGCCAAAACGTAGCAATAACGTAGCAATGGAACAACACAAATTATCCTACATTTCATCACCAAATTTTAATGACTTAAAAAACTATTGTTCTGTTGCAAATTATATTATATTTTATAAGAAACAGTTAAAAGAAACACTTATAAGGAATTTTTCACTTGTAATTTCAATAAAATATAACCAGCATAACACACACGCAAGTTTCAATAACAAAGCAAAAAAAAATATAAAATTATTATATTTTATTAGAAAAAAGTTAGCACACATGTAAAATTACAATTAGATTTAACACACGTGGTGTAATAAAACGTCGTATGTTTTTGTTCTGTTTTCTCTCTCTTATTCGCAACGCAGAGTTGTATTTGGTTCTAAAAAATCTTATGATATTTTTTAATAAAATTATGAAATCTAATGAAACAAGTTTCATAAGATTTGTTCATAACATGCATGAAATTTCAATCAGCTTATGAATTCCTTCATTTGTGTAATGAAAACAAAATAATGAATCCGTTTCATTAATATCAGGAAGGTTATTTTTTTCAGTGTGGTAAAACTATTTTATCGTTTTTTCGAAACCGAGTTGTTGGCGTATGGAGCAAAACAATAATAAGCTGACGATTTGTATTCGGAATTCCAAATCGAATTAAGGAATGAAAGCCTTCAAAGCTCTGAATGTAATGCGTTTGAAAATATGCAAATGCAGTAATGTAAATTATCTGAAAATTACGCCTAAAGGCAAACAGATACAGCTACCCAGCAAAGTTTTGCAATACTATTAATTACTCACAAAAAAAAGTATACTACCCTGGAAACAAAAGATATTGAAGGATTCCAAAATTTTTGAAAACAAAAAAAAACACTTTTTCGACCTTACCTATTTTAATTTGCATAAAAATTGGCATATCAATTCTCGAGATCTGTGTCGAATTTCGGTTTTTGTTATTTAGTCAAAATTGTGAATGGTTCGCGTTTTATCGCTGTTCAAAGTTGGTATTTTGCAACAATTTAATGAAAAATACATGATGTTTAAATGATCGTATCTTTGGAACGCATCATCCGATTGTCACGAAATAAAGCGCAAAATAATGGTTATGTCCTGGTCTTAAAATAGAATTTTGAAAAAGGATAGGATGCTTTGCAAAAAGGATATTGAAATTAAAAAAATGTCCTTAATTTGCAAATATCTCATAATGCGTATCTTTAATTTTCCTATATTTTTTTGCACATATAGCCCTAAATATACTTAACAACATATGCAAATCCCAAATTGGGATGGTAAGCGGTTTAATTGTAAACGCGGTTTCATGAAACGCCTTATTGATTTTTGTTAATAACTCTCGTTTACAAATGAAAAACAATTTCTGCGCACTAACCGCGAATAATTTTTTTATATGTATTTTTGATCGCTAAACTCAAAAATTTCATCAAAAGAACATTTCGCGAATAACTTTTTGTTTAATGAATTTTTTAGCGTTTTTTGGAGGTATTTTGACTATTTTTCTTATATCTTAAGTTCTGTTTATCTGATTCTCTCGCAATAAAAACCAAATTAAAGACAATCAAATTTCCAACAAATCCTACATTCATCATTTTTTCATAAGTTCATAGCTTTACGCGCAAATAATTTTTTTAGCGTTATTTGGAGGTATTTTGACTATTTTTCTTATATCTTGAGTTCCGTTCATCTGATCTTTTCGCAATAAGAACCAAATTAAAGACAATCAAATTTCCAACAAATCCTTCATTCGTTATTTTTATATCAGTTCATAACTTTACGCGCAATAGGCAAACAAGGAAAAACTATTTTTTATTAACAAAGCTCATTTTTTAAAAATTTTAAAAACAGAAATTGTAAAAAAATATCATTTTTTTTTGTATTTTATCATGTATATTCATAAAATTTGTGATAACTTCGGAGTAAACCTATAGATTTTCATCAAATCAACTTTATTATATTTCTCAATGTTCAGGCTTTGCAGATAAATAAAAAGATGCAATTAATTGCAAAGATTTCTATTTCTTAAACTTTTTTTAAATGATTTGTTAATCAAAAAACTTATTTTAGTCATATGTTTGCCTATTGCGCGTAAAGTTATGAACTGATATAAAAATAATGGATGAAGAATTTGTTGGAAATTTGATTGTCTTTAATTTGGTTCTTATTGCGAAAAGATCAGATGAACGGAACTCAAGATATAAGAAAAATAGTCAAAATACCTCCAAATAACGCTAAAAAAAATATTTGCGCGTAAAGCTATGAACTTATGAAAAAATGATGAATGTAGGATTTGTTGGAAATTTGATTATCTTTAGTTTGGTTTTTATTGCGAGAAGATCAGATAAACAGAACTTAAGATATAAGAAAAATAGTCAAAATACCTCCAAAAAACGCTAAAAAATTCATTAAACAAAAAGTTATTCGCGAAATGTTCTTTTGATGAAATTTTTGAGTTTAGCGATCAAAAATACATATAAAAAAATTATTCGCGGTTAGTGCGCAGAAATTGTTTTTCATTTGTAAACGAGAGTTATTAACAAAAATCAATAAGGCGTTTCATGAAACCGCGTTTACAATTAAACCGCTTACCATCCCAATTTGGGATTTGCATATGTTGTTAAGTATATTTAGGGCTATATGTGCAAAAAAATATAGGAAAATTAAAGATACGCATTTTGAGATATTTGCAAATTAAGGACATTTTTTTAATTTCAATATCCTTTTTGCAAAGCATCCTATCCTTTTTCAAAATTCTATTTTAAGACCAGGACATAACCATTATTTTGCGCTTTATTTCGTGACAATCGGATGATGCGTTCCAAAGATACGATCATTTAAACATTATGTATTTTTCATAAAATTGTTGCAAAATACCAACTTTGAACAGCGATAAAACGCGAACCATTCACAATTTCGACTAAATAACAAAAACCGAAATTCAATAAAAATCAGAAGAATGGATATATTAATTTTTGGATAAATTGAACCACCATCGGCTGATTACCTATGCTATTTAAAATGGAACCAGTCTATTACGGCAATACGAAAATTTATCATTTCAATAAAAAATTAAATCAGTATTTTTATTATATCGCCGTTTTCTCATACGAACGATATTTTGGCGATAAACAAAAATATTAAACATTTTTATTTTTTTGTCAATTTAAAATAAAATAATTTATCAAGCACAACAAGAAATCTTCAAAAGAATATAAATTTGGCCGAAAACCACAAATGTGCGTTCAAAGATAAAATAAAAATTTAGCGAATGTTGCGGATATATATTTTTCCGGTGAAGGCAAATGTTTTTAGTCCTGGAATCATGACCAAAATATGAATGAAAAAAATAATGTCTACACTCTTATAAAATTTTGTTGAATTTTACCCACTTTATTGTAGGTAACTGTTCTCCTACAATAAAGTGGGTAAAAATACTCAATGTGTTTAAATTTCAACATTTGCACACAAAGTGTGTACAACTATTAAACATTTTGTGTGTACACCTACAAGTTAACTGCTTACCAAATTCTGTAGCAGTACACACAAAGTGTGTAATTTTAAAATATTTGTGTCTAAAAATCTTCAGAATGTGTATAAAAATGCATATAAAATTGTCAAAATTTATTTTTTTTTATTCCTATAGAAAATAAATCCAAAAAATGCATTTTGTTATTTTCATAGTTTTTATTTCTACAATAGTCAAAAATATATAAATTGCAAAAATATATTAACACGAACATAATTTTGTAATAGATTGCTTAATATTAAAACTAAAACAAACAAGGGAAAAATAATAAATTAAAGTATTATTAAATACGCTATCTAAAAGATGATAAACATTTATTTTACAACCTTATCAATTTTATACTTTTTGAGGAAAGCATTTTAAAATCTTAACAAAAACTTCTAAGTCCGTGATCTTTAATATTCTCTTTTCCACAATTTCTTGTTACTTAATTTCCTCTAAAAGATATTCCTCTGTCTTTTTGAAAGAAATTGGGATTTGGAATCTTCTTCAAGAATTGGGATTTGGAATCTGAGTTTTGATTTTATGAATTGTTGTTTCATCTAAAAGTAAATAAAAATGTAAAAAGAGTTAATATTATTTTTTACTATGAAATTCATATCTCCTTTTCTATAAAAAAATGTTTCAGATTCCGAGAATTTTTCTATAAAAAAATTATCTCAGATTCTGAGATTTTTTCTATAGAAAAATTGTCTCAAATTTTGAGAATTTTTTTTATAAAACAAATTTCTCAGAATCTGAAACATTTTTTCTTTATAAAAATTCTCAGAAGTTGAGACATTTTTTCTATAGGAATATTTTTCAAAATCTGAGATAATTTTTCTATAGAAAATTTCTTGGGATATAAGCCATTTTCTCAGTATCTGAGATATTTTTTCTACAGAAAAATTCTCAGAATCTGAGATATTTTTTCTATAGAAAAATTCTCAGAATCTGAGATATTTTTTCTATAGAAAAATTCTCAGAATCTGAGATATTATTTCTATAGAAAAATTCTCAGAATCTGAGATATTTTTTCTATAGAAAAATTCTCAGAATCTGAGATATTTTTTCTATAGAAAAATTCTCAGAATCTGAGATATTTTTTCTATAGAAAAATTCTCAGAATCTGAGATATTTTTTCTATAGAAAAATTCTCAGAATCTGAGATATTTTTTCTATAGAAAAATTCTCAGATTCTGAGACATTTTTTCTATAGAAAAATTCTCAGAATCTGAGACATTTTTTCTATAGAAAAATTCTCAGAATCTGAGACATTTTTTCTACAGAAAAATTCTCAGAATCTGAAACATTTTTTCTACAGAAAAATTCTCAGGATCTGAGACATTTTTTCTATAGAAAAATTCTCAGAATCTGAGATATATTTTTTATATAAAAAAAATCTGAGTAATTTTTATTTTAGAAAAAATCTCTATGAATCTTAGAAATTTTTATAAAAAATATCATTAGATTCTTACATAGAGATATTTTTTAAAGAAAACATTTTAAATCCTTTTTTTTGTAATAAAACTTTTCACAATTTTCTTTGTGTACTTACCTTTCTAGTTTAAGATTGGCAAACATTTTTTTGGAAAGTATGATGTTTTGTAGATGCTACAAATTTCTAGGTTTCAGATGTATTTTAACGCTTCTTGTCGGTTTCTTTTAATTTTATTAAGGCATATGATGCAGCAAAATATTGTTAGTTATAATTATCTTATCTCTATTTAAAGTATTTTCGTGTTTTTATTGCATTTTTCTCGTTATTTTATTTCAATAGAGAAATTAACAAATTTTCTGCTTTCATTTTCCTTTTTAATTTGCTTTGACAATTTCAATTTTTGTTTTTATATTACGCATTAAATGTTCAATATTTTAAATTTAAACATTAAATGCTTACCATACACACAAAATGTGTAATTTTAAAATTAAAGTGTTTATTTTTTTTCAAATTTGTATGTCAACACAAAAAATACTATCTAATGTGCGTAATATTCAAATATTTGTGTGTAAACTAAAATTTTAAACACTTCGTGCTCAATTTTACTCGTTGTGTGTTATTTTACATAAAAATTTACCCACTTTATAGTAGTAATTTTACAAGCAATTTTTAGAGTGTATCTTTAGCTTCAGGAAATCAATATATCTGTATAGCCGGTTTATCATTTTGGTGATATTCCGGCGATACATACAAATATATTATTTTTCGTATATACGATCATCTGGGGATATTGCCCTTTTATCGCCAAGACGAATCGTTTTTGTATCGCCGGGATGTATTGCTGTCGGGTAACAGTTTCTCCCGAAAGGTGTATCGCCGGCGATACGAATTCGATAATTGTCGCAATAACATTTATCGTATCGGCAATACAACCGGCGAATTGATGTCGTATCATTTTGTTTGCAGGGTAAATTTAAGAATATTAGTCTTATTGTTAGTGAACTAATTCAATTCATATAATTAAAAAATTATAGTAGTAATACATAATTATAATAAGAGCCTGTGCTTAACTGTTTTTACAGAAACAAAAAAAAAAGTTTTTTCACCCTTTGTTGGTAACTATTTCTTTAACTCCAACTACTGATTTTACTCATTATAGGTAAGTCGTTATTTAACTTTGTACTTGTAAGCTTGCTGCTACGAATTATTTTTGTCTCATGGCCTTTATAAAACAGGTAATGTTTTATGAAATGAGCAAGTACATACCAATTTATTTCTTATAACTATATTATTACTAGCAATGCAAAAAATTTGCTGTATTTTCTACTCTTATGGATCCAACCCTTTCCGGCAAGCACTGGTGTAGGGTAAATGTGGTCGGTTTTGACCGACTATTTTCTTTCTTGTTATATTTAATTTACTATTAAAACTTACCAAGAAGCTTTGACACCGCATTTTGTTGTGTCAACAAATGCTGAGCTAAATCGTAGCCTCGAAGTCCAAACCGTGACAGCTCCAGAAGTCTATTTTGTGAAGCTAAAGTGCTAAGAGCAATGGGTGACGGTCCATTTGAAAATACACCATTTAATGCTGGAGGTGAGGCTATTGTATGAGGCATAATCGGATTAGGTGCACAAATACCAACTGAAATAAAGTAAATTTAATTTTGTGTTATTATTTTTAATTATACATGTTTATTATGAATTATAAAATCCGAACGAAACCAGTTTTTCGATGCCGAAATGAACCGAAGTTCGGCCGAAAAAGCTAAATTTGGCCAAAACCGAAACTTAAAAAAATTACCATGTGGCGTGTAAAAATTATTAAGCTTTGTAATAGAAAAAATATTGCACTTAATGTTTTTTAGCATGATAATGTTTTTAGGCTGGTGTCTAATTTTAAAAAAGTTGCAGACGCCACCTCAGTTTGACTATGTAAGCTAACGATTAACAAACAAAATTAGAATTACTGTTTTCATTTTCTTAAAACCAACAATTTTAGTAACTTGGATAACAATTCACCAGCTGGTGAATAAAATGTAACATAACATAAATGCAAGTTACCGTGTTGCAATATAATAATATAAAGCTGTGATATAATTTTAAGTTTGTGTTTAATGCAGGGACATAACCGTTATAATTTTTATTCAAAAAAATTTCTAACTTTTAAATACTTTAAAATTTCTAAATTTAAACAAAAATCAAACAGTTTGTTTACGATTTTTATTTTAAAAATTAAAATATTCAATCAATATTTTGATTTTCATTATTTGAAATGTAATAACGGTTATTTAAGTAATAATCAAAAAGCAAAATAAATAACTAAAATAAAACAAATTTATTTGATTATCAAATAAATAAAATAAAATTTTAACAAAAATGAAAATGTGTGGAGCAAAATGGACATCAATAGACATTTTAAATATCCGGAAATAGTCTTGGAGATTGGCCATTAAACCGCTGATTGGGTGATACAATTTAAACTAAATCTTCAAGAAAACAGCTCTCAAAGTTCAAAGGAATTACGTTTTGATCAAAATTCATATGATGTTTTTGTTAAATTTGGCTCAAAATTTAGGGAATTTCGCGTAATATTTTAATAATTCTAAAACCACGATTTTGGTCCACAGATGCTGCTTTCTGTTATAAATTCCTGTTCGACTTTTTGGAAAATATTGCTCAAAATTTTGAAATTCTTGTGTAAATTATGGATTAATATTTTATGGTCCTAAAACATGTGATTTTGGCCATAGATTCTGATTACCATTTTTTGATCAAAGACGCGATTAATATTTTTTCCCAAATCAGCATTATGTGCAAAATGGTCATTGTCACTTTTCTCAAAGTTTATTTCCGGGTGTTTCCTTTTTATAATGTCTATTATTATGATAAGGCTTTAAATTTCAGAAATCTTCTGTAGATTATAAAAACATATTTTAGATTTCTAAAACATGCGATTTTGGTGCAAAGATTCTAATAAGCATTTTTGGGCCAAAATCGGTATTTTAAATTTTTCATATTTTCCCTAAACCAGTCTTTAATGACCAACGTCCAAAATGTCTTTTGATATAATATGGCTATTTTGCATATCTTGTAAAGATTATGGAAAAATATTTTGAAATCCTAAAACATGCGTTTTTGGTTTACAGATTTTGATTAAAAGTTTTGGATAAAATCTCATTTTTAACAATCAGCTCTTTAATACATATTTGTAAAATATTTGTATAATATTGATTGAATAAAATAAAAATTGAAATAAAAGTAATTTTTCGATCAAATAAATAAATCAACAAATAACTTTTATTTTTAGGTTGAAAATAAAAATCCAAAAATTAACCGAAAATTGTGAATAAAAAAATAAAAATTAATTTTGCCAGTTGTAGCGGTTATTAAAACAAATTTATTTTTATAAAAGAAAGATCTTTTTATTTTGAAGAATTGAAATTGAATGAAAATATTTTAGACAAAGTTTGAAATATACAAAATTCAAAAATTAAAATTATTTATACAAAAAGTAAATAAAAAGTATAAAAGTTAACAAAGTGTATAAATATATTTGGAACACCTATAATAAACAACCAAATTAATTAAAAATGAATATATATCGTTGGCTTAGTCGGCAAACCTGTCAAGTCCGTTTTTTTAAATTTTTCAGGAGAGACAAAAAACTGTCTAACTTTTTTTTGGGTTAACTTTTTTTAAATCTGTAAACGCAGTTTTTTTCTTAAGTTCATCTTGTTTAACCCCAAAAAATCATAGAAATCTAAAATAAAAGAAAGGAACGCTTTTGGGCTCTTTTTGGACTTAGCACATTTGCTCTTTATAATTTTCTATTTTAAATGTGGACTTAGCACATTTTCTTTCCATTTTGTGGACTTAACAGATTTTCTTGTATTTTTTTTTTTTTATTTTTATTGTTTTTTTTTTTGTGTTTTTTATAATAAAAAATACAACTACTACATACTTTTTCATTGTTGTTGACAAAAAAAAAAGAAATTATTTATAACCTAAATCGTAGGGTGGGTCGATGATATGGATATTTGCGAATCTCGTGAACTAATAGCAAAAAGTCGGTGAGCATTTTCGAGCTGATAACGGGAAAAATAAAAAAAAAAAAATTGCAGGCTACTTTTAGTCCTCTACAAGCGGTTTAAATTCGCAGTTTTTGAAAAAAAAAAAAATGTTTTTTTAAAAAAAATATTTTAAAAATTTTGTGTTGACTAAAGCTTTTAGCTGAACAACAGCTCCAGAAAATGAATTTTTTTTCTTTTTTTTGTTTTTTTTTTATTTAATTTTTAAATATCCCTCTGAAGATGGTCAGCATAGGGTTATATAGTCGCAACAAAAAGTCGACTTTTTTTCAATTTCTAAAAAGTCGATTTTTCGACTTTTTTTTTTAATTTAAAAAGTTGACTTTTTTTATCAATGTTGGATACCAATTTATCAATGTTGGATACCAAAGTAATGAAGGTTAAAAAAGTCGAAGAAATCGAAAATTTGGAAAAGGTTGAAAAAATCGAAAGCGAAAGAGTCGACTTTCGATAGAACGCTATCACTGAGGTGTTTACAATAATCAAAAATATTGGTAAATATTACATTTAACACTTTCTAACTCATGAATTTGGCATTGACATTTTTACTTCACACACAAAATATTTGGAAATACTAATAGCAAAAGTCGACTTTTCGACTTTTTAAGAACAAAAAAGTCGATTTCGACTTTTCGACTTTTTCATACAAAAAGTCGATTAATCGACTTTTCGACTATAGAATCCTAGGTCAGCAATATTGACTGAAATGCTGGGACAATAAAAAAAAAATAAAATAAAATATGTTTATATTTTTTATATATATTAACTCATGACCTAATGCCGAACAAAATCAACAAACTACTAAACTAAAGGTCAACTATTCACAACTTTAAACAATTTTGTGAAATAAAAAATTCCAAAAATTATTGCTGATAAATTTTGGTCCATGGAAGCACATAAAAAGCCAAATTTTCTTTTCTTAATCCGCTTTATTTTACTAAATTTTACCAATTGAATTAAATTTGAAAAAAAAAATGTTTTTTTATATAAAAAATCTAACTTTTCTGGCTTTGGAAATGCCATCATGTACCAAAATTTATCAGCTAAATTTTTTTTTGGAATTTTTGCCTTTATAAGTTACTAGCTGACCCGGTCCGCGTTGCTGGCCCTAAGAAAACATCGATTCTGTTTTCTATTGCACCTCGATCTAAATATACAGTGTCGGAAAAAACTAAAGCACGGGACCGGGTCCAGAAGTAGCCCTTATTTCCACCTTCGGTTAGCACTATCTATAGAGAAACAGATAAACAGAAATCTATAGTACAAAGGGGCGTGTCATTTTTACGAATTCTTATCGAATCGTGGCTTTTAATGTAGCTAAAGTTCCAAGTTGCGTCCTCGGTAAGTACTACCTATGCTGCTAATTTCAATAAAATCGGTTTAGCCGTTTTTGTGTAATTGCGGAAGAGGAAGAAATAAATTTTATTAAATAAAAAAAGGAAGTGGCACTATCAGTAGTAAAAGATAAAATAACGTTGAGTATACACAGAAAAAAATAAAAAAAATTTTTGAGTAAATTTTTAATACTATTGAGTAAAAAATTACTCAATTTTCCACCAGTAAACGATTTAATAGTATTGATTAAAGTTTTAATAAAAAATTATTAAATGCTTAATAAAAAATTCGAGTAAATTATTAATTCACACAATTAAATCTTTACTCAAAATTTTTTAATATTTTTAAGTAACTTTTTAATTGTGTCAAGTAAAAATTTACTCAAAATGTATCAAATTATTTTTTTAAAAAGTTTCTAATTTTTTTTTCCAAAAAAATTGCTTTTACAAACTTTACCAAATATACTTATGTCTTCAAGACAAAGACAAATTTTATAAAGATGATTTCAAACTTTCATATACATATACAAAAAACAATAAACTAAATAAGAATTCAAAACACCAAGAGAAAAAAAAAATAAAAAAAAATATTAAATTTGTATTGAATTATTTACTCAAATTTTATTTTCAATTTTTGAGTAAATTTTTAATTGCGTCAATTAAAAAATTACTCAATTTTTTTTTTTAAAATTAAACAAGTGATTACTCAAATTTGTTTCCTCCATATTTTTTTCTGTGTAGCATAAAGCGAGGAAACTTACGCTTATGTCCTGTAGTTCCACCCACTTTTAGCACTATATGTGCAGGAAATTTCATTAGGATTGGCTTAGTCGTTTTTGGTTGATTACGGAAGTGCAAGGAATATATTTTTTTGTTTGTTTGACCAACGCTCAGGGAATGTCCCCTATAAATGAAATTCATTGCGTTTTCGCGCCTTTTTACAATAAAAATCTTATATGGCCTACATATGCAACTATATTGATTTTAAACGCCAAGAGAATAGGTTCAACTGTTTTGCGTTATTGCATCGTAGTGTACTATCAGTGGTACTATCAGTACAAAAAATTTAATTTAAATCGTATCAGCCGTTTTTGCATTATTGCAAAGCACGCAGAAATATTTTCAATTCAATACAAAGGGGCGTGGCATTTTACGCCCCTTTGTCCTAATTTGGTACATAGTTAGTACTCGATTAGTACTATCTTTGGTTAAAATTTCATCAAAATCGGTTTATTGCTTTTTTATATACAGATGTCAAAAGTGGTGCAATGTAAAAATTCAATTTTTCCAAGCCCCTCCGCTCAAAGACAGAGAATAAAAAACCTGACCGTACAGTGTTACTCCCAAGGCTATTCTAAATATTCCGTGAAGATTTCATCAAGATCGGTTCAGCCGTTTTCGCGTCCATAAGAAACATACATACAGCCGTTTCTGCATTATTGCAAAGCATGCAGAAATATTTTCAATTCAATACAAAGGGGCGTGGCATTTAACGCCCCTTTGTCCAATAACCCTCTAATTTGGCACATAGGTAGTACTTGGTTAGTACTATATTTGGTTTAAATTTCATCAAAATCGGACCATCCGTTTTTGTTATATATAGATGTCATTAGTAGTGGAAAGTAAAAATTGGATTTTGCCACGCCCCTCCGCCCACCGACAGAAAATCAAAAATCTGACCGCACAGCGTTACTCCCCAGGCTATTCTGAATATACCCTGAAAATTTCATCAAGATCGGTCCAGCCGTTTTCGAGTCCATACGGAACATACATACATACACACATACATACATACACACATCCATTTTTATATAAATATATAGATATATAGATAGATATTTTGCAAAAAAAAAACAAAAAACAAGCATGTATTTCCATAAGAGCTTTTTTTGCGTCCTTTTAATAAAATAAACAAACCTCGAATTTAAATCTATTGAAGAAATTTGTTGATACAAAATGTGTGTTGTTTTCTGCTGGACTTAGCACGTGGCTTTCGATGTTTTATTTTTTTTTTTGGACTTGACACAATTTCTTACCACTGCATAACAAGAAGAAAAAACAACATAACGGCATTTTGTTTTTTGTAAATGATGTGTTTTGAGTTATACTAGCATACTACATCAAAAACTCAATTTGCATAAAAATTGGACTTGACAGGTTTGCCGACTAAGCCAACGATATGTGGGTATGTATGTATGGCAAAAAATTTTATATGTACATATACTTAGTATGTATGTAACTATATGTTTGTATTAATTAAAAAAAAATAATAAATAAAACGAATAACTCAAAATACTTAATAAAATATTGACCGTTAGAGATTCCGCAAAAAGATGGCTTGGGATGATGTATTCAATCCTGAATTATGTATTAGTAGAAATGAATTATTGATTCTTTATAGTTTCTTGCAGGGAACACAAAATTGGAATTTAAGTTTTGACCATTACTTCTACAATTTAAACGAGGACTCTTGAAATTTTATATATAGTTTTATAAAATCCGTTTGATCTGTTAATGTATGTTGATTTTCGATATCAGCAAGCGAAATGTTGCACCGAATAATTGATGAATAATGTTATTTTTATTCTTAATTGAAAATTACGGATGTTTATGATTGTTGGAAATTTGCAAAATTATCTGTTATACGCTCTTCGTTTAAATATCGTTGGCAAGATCGCCAGTTGTGGGGATCCATAAGGATCCCACAATAAAAAGAAATTATATTTTATAAAAAGTTTCTTGTTTATTTGTCGACTCCAAAAATTAAATTAAATTGAAAAATTATAATATGTTTGAAAAGCAATAAACACATTTAAACAAAAACTACTTAAATTATTTTCTACTTTTACAAAGTAGGAAGTATGTAGGGCAGCCCCTACAATCATAACTGTTATTTTTGGTCCCTGGTTAATGTCATTTCATGTTTAATGTTTTATGTTTGTCAATAACCAATTATTGTTTATTAAATGTAATTAAAAAAGTTTTTTTACTACGGATCCCTTGATAAAGTGAACATAAAATTCACGAAACGTTGGGCAAAATAGGAGTGAGATCATAAAAATGTTAACACACATAAAGTTAAATAAAAAACAGACTACTGAATTTTAAGACTTCAAACCAAATTTTTATTAAATAAAATTTAATACAAAATCATAACAAAAAAACCGCATGGAACTCTAACCACTACGAACAAAGTTATCCACTTTTTCCGGAAACCCTCCCATTAAGACTTTTATGGTAGTTTCTGTCACCTTTTTAGAGCAGGTGGTCCATCTACGTTTGAAATCTTGCATGTCCTGGGAGACCTTTTTTGTGCCCTTTAATTCTTTTTTAACAAGAGCCCAATATCTCTCCACTGGCCTGAGCTCCGGGCAGTTTGGTGGATTTGCCTCTCTTGGTACAAAAACCACATTATTATCATTATACCACTCCAGCGCTTTCTTGCTGTAGTGACAAGATGCTAAATCGGGCCAAAAGTAAGTGGATACATTGTGCTGACTCAAGAACGGAAGAAGTCTCTTCTGCAAACACTCCTTGATATAAATTTCGCTGTTTATAGAGCCAGATGTCACAAATGACTGGCTTCTTTGGCCGCAGCTACATATGGCTTGCCATACTAGGAATTTTTTGGGGAATTTCGTTTGCTTTTTTGACCGAAATTTTTCCGCAACATTTCCTCGAACATCGGAAACATAAAATTCTTGACCAGGGAGCTGCGCAAAATCAGCCAGGACATAAGTTTCGTCGTCCATTACACAACAGTTGTATTTTTTTATAAAATTTGATTTCAATTTTCTAGCTCTGGTTTTGGCCTCCAAATTTTTAAAAGCGTTTCTATCGGGAACTTTTTGAACTTTGTAGGACTTTAGTCCCGCCTTACGTTTCACTTTACGTACAAAAAAGTCTGAGCATTGGGCTAACCGAGCTGTTTTTCTGCCAGATGTGTTAGGAGCTCTCTTAAGGATGCTTTTAACTTTATATGCCTTACCAATGTTACGATAACCAGTCGTTGTTCCTGTTCCCGGCTTCCTTTCAATTGTTAGGTGTTCCAGATACCTTTTTACCACTTTTGAAACTGTTTGGCGACATACATTAGTTTCTTTGGCAATTTTTTTGTATGTCCATGTTTGGTTTTGTTGAAAATATTTAATTATTTTTGAACGCACTTTTCTTTCATCGTCCATTGTGTAAAAAATTGCAAATTAAAACTCATGATGTAAATTAATTTATTAACTGACATATTTTAAAATGTAAACTGCCGAAAAAAAAAAATTTGGAAGCTTTACACCAAAGTTGTAGGCAAAAATGTGTGTTAACATTTTTATGATCTCACTCCTTATGAATTAACTGCATTTTTAATTAAGTATATGAGGAAATTTAGGCCGTATTAGCTAAATAAAATCAAATAAATTACACCGCTCAACAAATCGAAGGTTTTTGGCTCCTGTTTCAAGTTTCATATAAAATCTTAAAAGATTTTGACTCGCTGATTCCAAATCTGTACTCCAAATTTTTCCATCACGTCTAGAATTTTAATTATTCGCGGTTGAAAATGTGAAAAAATTCGATTTTTGCCTTTTTTGAAAGCCTGCACAGCAGCCACTGGGTGGAATAAAAATCTGGTATAAAGCGTTAGAGTAGAACTGAACTATGATCTCAAATATATGATCAAAAAAATTTAAAGTTGTTGCACTATTATTGGCCAAACATGTATTTTAAAAAAACACTGTGAAAAAAATTTGAAAAAGCACCATTTTTAAAAGGCTCTAAAACAAAAACCAGATGATCAATCTTTACTGTGATGAGCTCAAAATTTAGGCAAAAGTTCATTATTTGTTATAGACTTTTAAACCCATTAAAGATATCTTCCCGTTTATACGAAAAATAACACAGAAAACTTAAATTTGTAAAATATTTATTTTTTTTTTAGTTTTTCTATGAAAAATATCAAAAAAAACTAAGGTATCTACAGTGCCAGTAAAAAGTATTCGTCGATTTATTTTTTTTTCTAAATGCTATATTTTTGGCATGAAACCGCAAATTTTTTATTTATTTTTTTTAGCATACATAATGGTTATTGCGTCTTCAATACACATAGCAAGAAAAATAACAAAGAATACATAAAATAAAGGCAACAAAATAATTAAATGGAAAAATTACATAAAATAAAACCAAAAAAGTATTCGTCTGTTTTCAGAAACTCCAATTACCACTCTGCGATTTGAATTTTGAAACGTTTTTTGGACCACTCTTACTCTTTATTACAGATATCAAACGCCTAGGCATGGAATTGACGTGATTGAACGCTATTTCCAGTGGAATTTTAACACATCTTTCGTTAAATGCATTTCTTAAGATTTGCTTTTAAGACATGTGCTTTTTTTCCTATGACATGCTCGAGATCCTCCCGTATATCCTCCCGTATATCCTCGATTGGCTTAATATCTGGACTATGGAAAGGGTCTTATTCATTTTGGAACATTCTATAATAATTATAACTTGGTATAAAGCCACATAAAGCCACATGCTTGGGGTTGTTATCTTAAGTAAATATATAATTGCTTGGTAAGCGCGTTTTTTCACCCCAGCTTGGAGGTAAGCTTTAAGGATGTAAATGTAGACTTTTTGGTCCATAATACTATCAATAAAACTTTTTTTGCCCCACCCCGTTCCTACTTATACATCCCCTAACCAGTTGGGAACTTCACCATGTTTAACCGGGTATGTTACGGGTTTCTCTTGCGTTTCCGTTTACGACCTTCGCCATACTTTAAGCTTTCCATCTGACTTGAGTAGGTTAAATTTACTTTCGTTTGTGAAAATTATTCATTTTTAGTGCTTATGGTCATGATTAAGGTGTGTTTTATCGGTTTTTAAGAGCTCTGTCGAATTTTTTTCTTGATATAAAGGGTTTTCTACGGGAAGTACTTGGCTTTACGCAGTATATTGAGAAGGGTTTAACCGAAACTTTTTTACCATAGTCGGAAAATACTTGCGCAGCTACACAGACGCAGTTTTTCTTGGATTCCTTGTGATATTTCGAACAATAGCACTCTTTTCTTAATCAGTCACTAAGTTTGGAGATCAGATGTTTGATTATATGGGTGAAATCAAAAAATGTCAACCAAACCATGTAATCGTGTAATATCTCATACATGGGTTAAAGTATTCGCATATTTTTTAATGTACAACGTCGCATAGATTGGCGTTCTACATAACTAACAACAATCCGGATACTAGTAAGCTATTTTAAACAAGTTATTTTCATTTTTGTAGGCCAAATGTAAACTCCGTCGCCAGTAACATTTCCAATTTTTAAACTTTAACCGGTTATATCTTAAAAACCAATAACCCAAACTCTTAATAATTGACTACATTTTTAAAGAGGGCATGTTGACGTTCTTAGAAAATATTTTTGTATAGTCATAACTATCTCTTTTACCCATACAAACACGGCTTCAATTGTGTAACGATTTTTCGACACTTTTTTTAGACATTATGGAACCTGACAATTTTGTTGTTTTTGACGTATTGTGTTTAGAAAAATAATAGGTTATTGCCCCATTTATTAAACGCGAGGCTATAAAGTATCATTTTGCATCATTGGTTTCAAGTTTGCTCCCTGCATATTAATTTCCCTGTATGAAAAGCTAAATCATAAATGAAAAATCGAAAAATGCTGTAAACTCCGTCTCCACGTTTACAACAAAACTACTTAGCGTGCATCTGAAATATCGTCATATTTTGACGTATCTAGTTGACATCTAATGATTTTTTTTCGGAAACCAATTTCCGACAAATATTTTTCGAAAAAAAGGGCAAAAAGTGACGAAATGTAAACTCCGTCTCTGTAAACTCCGTCAACTTTTTTTTTTTTTTTGCAGATTGCATTAAAAAACCTTATGAAGTTGTTAAAACCGACGCAAATATTAACACTAGTCATTCAAAAAAGTAAAAAAACTTATTTTAACAGAAATAATAATAAATTTATTTTACATTTCCTTAGAAAAATCCTATTAAAATAAAAAATAATTGTAAAATCTTTAATAACAAAAACCAGAAAAAAATCCTAATTACAAAAATTGTAAGCAATTACATAAATAAGTGTTTAAAATTACAATAAAATGTTTTCAAAGAAAATTAAAAAAATTTAATGTATTTTTCTAAGGTGAATGTAAACTCCGTCACCAAAAAAATCATAAAAATGTCGATAAAATTTGTTTAAAATAGTTTGTAGAAGAGATCTTTTATAGTTATATTAGCAGTGATGTAACATATCGATTTTAATAAAAAAATTTACCAAAAATTAAAATTTTTTGTTTGTACAATTTTGGCTCAAAAACACTGACATTTTTTGATTTCACCCATATACATACCGCCCGGTTCTCGTTTACCTATAAAAACACGCTGTTGATAGTGGTAATGAGTCTATTAACCGCCTCTGCTATATTTTTGTAAGAATTTTCATTTTTGACTCTAATGATGATGATTTCTCCATCTTTTTTGATACTTTTTTTAGAATTCCGTCCGATCCCACCAATTTGAACGATTTGAATCGGTATTTCAGAGACAATTCTTAACTTATCAAAATCCTTAGACGCTGTAATTTTTTTAAATCAAATCGCTGGTCTACTAGTAGAGAATTGTTCAAAACAGCAAAACGACGAATACTTTTTTGGAAAATATATTTGAGATTTATTTATCTTTCGGTTTTTTAGCAGAGGAGATAAAAATTCAAATCATCAAACACAACCAATTTTTTTATATCGAGAGTCAAAGAATATTTGTGGAAAAAAAAATTGCAGTTTTTGCAAAAGAAATATTAATATTTAAGACTTAAAAAAAAAAACATTGAGCGACGAATACTTTTTACTGGCACTGTATCTACCTTACCTTTTTTACAAAAATGGTAATTTTAACAGTATCATTTTAAAACGCAAGTAAAGCCCAACCAAACGAAATAATTTGAAAAAAATTGTGTTCTATGTTTGAGACCATAGACAAATTATACTTTTGCGCTTTATACCAGATTTGTATTCTGGTATAAAGCGCTGTGCAGGCATTCAAATGCAAAAATCGTAATTTTTCGCATTTTCAACCGTGAATAACTAAAAATCTGGACGTGATGGGAAAATTTGGAAAACAGATTTGGAATCAGGAGATCAAAGTCTACTAAAATTGATCATCAGAATTCAAACCGGAAAATGAGTGTTGAGCGGTGTTATTAACAACTACACAGAAAAAAATAAAAAAAAATTTTGAGTAAATTTTTAATACTATTGAGTAAAAAATTACTCAATTTTCCACCAGTAAACGATTTAATAGTACACAGAAAAAAATATGGAGGAAACAAATTTGAGTAATCACTTGTTTAATTTTTTAAAAAAAATTTGAGTAATTTTTTAATTGACGCAATTAAAAATTTACTCAAAAATTAAAAATAAAATTTGAGTAAATAATTTAATACAAATTTAATATTTTTTTTTATTTTATTTTTTTTCTCTTGGTGTTTTGAATTCTCATTTAGTTTATTGTTTTTTGTATATGTATATGAAAGTTTGAAATCATCTTTATAAAATTTTACTTTGTCTTGAAGACATAAGTATATTTGGTAAAGTTTGTAAAAGCAATTTTTTTGGAAAAAAAAATTAGAAACTTTTTTAACTTTTTAAAAAAATAATTTGATGCATTTTGAGTAAATTTTTACTTGACACAATTAAAAAGTTACTTAAAAATATTAAAAAATTTTGAGTAAAGATTTAATTGTGTGAATTAATAATTTACTCAAATTTTTTATTCAGCATTTAATAATTTTTTATTAAAAGTTTACTCAATACTATTAAATCGTTTACTGGTGGAAAATTGAGTAATTTTTTACTCAATAGTATTAAAAATTTACTCAAATTTTTTTTTTATTTTTTTCTGTGTATTGAGTAAACTTTTAATAAAAAATTATTAAATGCTTAATAAAAAATTTGAGTAAATTATTAATTCACACAATTAAATCTTTACTTAAAATTTTTTAATATTTTTAAGTAACTTTTTAATTGTGTCAAGTAAAAATTTACTCAAAATGTATCAAATTATTTTTTTAAAAAGTTTAAAAAGTTTCTAATTTTTTTTTCCAAAAAAATTGCTTTTACAAACTTTACCAAATATACTTATGTCTTCAAGACAAAGTAAAATTTTATAAAGATGATTTCAAACTTTCATATAAATATACAAAAAACAATAAACTAAATGAGAATTCAAAACACCAAGAGAAAAAAAAAAATAAAAAAAAATATTAAATTTGTATTAAATTATTTACTCAAATTTTATTTTTGCTAGCCTTTCAACGTGGGGGTCGTGGGTTCGATTCCCGCCAGAACCCATGGTTTTTTTCGCTACAACGAGACGACGGTAATTGTTACCAGTTCTCGGTTAGGGTGAATTTATTAAAAATGAGTTGTAAATAAATGGAAAGAATAAATAAAAATAATTGATCAAGTGATCAAAACTATTATTATTATTATTATTATGAAACGAAAAATATGCTTAGCTTTAGCACCCTTAGAATTATCGTTCGAAAGTTAGCGTGTTTTTTATCTCGTAAATTCGAGAAAAGCCCTTTTCTATTTGCAATTCAAAGATTCCATTTGTAATTCGAAGATTCCAATTGTAATTCGAAAAATATCAACTGAATTTCGATTCATATTTTACGAATTACAATTGGAATTTTCGAATTACAAATGGAATTTTCGAATTACAAATGGAATCTTCGAATTACAAATAGAATTTCGAATTACAAGTAGAATTTTCGAACTAAAAATGGAATCTTCGAATTACAAATAGAATCTTCGAATTACAAGTAGAATCTTCGAATTACAATTGACCTTTTACGAATTACATCTGTAAATGGTGTACAGTGGACCATAAAAAATAATGTTAATCTTTTTTTTTTCAATATTTGGAAACTTGTAAGAGGGGCCAATATTTGTCTAAAAAATTATGAGGAAAATAATATAAGAGGAAACTGCCAATATCTCGAAAACGAAAAACGATATCTCTGGTCCTAGATTTATTTAAAAAAAAAAATAATTTAAACCAAAATAATTTTTATGGCTACTGCATAAGCAATTTCTTGTGTATATTTTTATATGTTGGAGTAGAGTATGCAAATAATCGAGATATTTCATAATCGCGATTACGACTAAAAAAATTGCCGTTATTCGCGATTACGATTAATCGTTTTTTTAAAAATAATTTGAGCTGCAATAGCTTTAAAAAAATCTTTTGAAATTTTCAATTTAGAAAGTACGAAAATACAAAAAATATTATTTTTAAGAAAAAAAAATTTCAAAACTTTCGAACTTTCCTACCCGGTGAAAAAAGTTTGTATATGGAAACATATACGAGGATATATGGATTCATATATGAAGATATATGACCATATATGAATCATATATGAACACATATGTACATATACGAACATATGTGCGGGCATACATAATTATGTATGAATCATATACGTCCATATACGTAAAGTGAACCCATATTTATTGCGCTTAAATTAACTCTACAAAGAGTGCTTCAATCAGCACTAAAAAGATACATGATATTACTGCGTCTTAATAGCTCTTTATCTGTGCTACTAAAGAGTACTCTAAACTGTGACTGGTTTGGATTCGCTCTTTGGGTCGTGATTCCTTTCCAAAAGCTGCTTCCAGTTCATCAAAACTTCTGTGCGGTCGTGTCGGAATACCTGCCAATGGCCAGTGAAGGGGCTAATTGCGAGGAAATTTATTAAAAAAGTTTACAAGGCATCATTTATCGGCAACCAGCGGTCAAAGTATGAAAAAATTACGTTTTTCTTTTAAACTTCATGTCCAAATTGTTCGACCAATCCGACCAAAGCCTTTTGAGTATATTTTAAAAACAAACATCTTTAAAACTTACTCATATCAGAATTTAAATTTTCCTTTAAATTTGAATGACTTTTACGAGAAAAGGAAAGAAGAATCGCAAACAAGTTAAATGAATCATGGGCCAACCCATAACAATTTTCCGATCCAAATAATCGGTACCAGAACGCATCCTGCAATTGATTCTACTAAACATTCCAGAATCAATGATTTTTGTTTGAAATTGTTCCGAAAGTACACAGAACAACATAAAAAAAAAAACATTTGAGTAAATTTTTTATACCCTCCACTTAGTGATAGAGGGTATATATAAGTTTGTCATTCCGTTTGTAACTCATCGAAATATCGATCTGGGACCCCATAAAGTATATATATTCATGATGCCCTATCGATTTTAAGACATTCTAGCGATGTCCGTCTGTCTGTCTGTCTGTGGAAAATGCTGTCGCGGACAAAATATTGCACAGAGATGACTGAAACTTAACATATTTATTGGAAGTTCTCCCGAGAAGTTTGGTATTGCATTTGAGCAATATCGGTTCAGCGGTTCAAAAGTTATGAACGAAAATGTAAGCACACCTAAAAAATTTCAGTACATTCAACATAACCTAAAAATACAAAATGCTTTAATTCGTCTTCTGGTTGACATATGTGAACATAATTGAACACCAAATGGTATTAAACAGGTACGAACATATTTTTTGACAAAAAAAGAAAAAAATCGCGGATTTTTTTTACCAAAATTTTTTTTCGCGGAAATTTTTTTTTTCAAAAGTAATTTCCTTTTAAATAAAGTTTTTTGCAATAATCTTTTTGAAATTGTGGAGGGTATCACTACATTCGGCAAGGCCGAATTTAACTTTTTTACTTGTTAATACTATGTAATAGTATTGAGTAAATTTTTAATAAAAATTTATTAAATGTTTTCCAAAAAATTTCAGTAAATTTTTAATTGACACAATTAAAAATTTACTCAAAATTTATCAATTTATTTTTTTAAAAGGTTTAAAAAAGTTTAAATTTTTTTTACAAAAAAAAAACAAAAAACTTGTTTTTTCAAACTTTTCCAAACATATTTATGTCTCAAAGATATAGGAAAATTTTATAAATACGATTACAAACTTTCATATTCATATAAAAAAACTATAAACTAAACGAGAATTAAAAAAACTATTAAATTGTTATTAAATTATTTACTTAAATTGTTTTTTAAATGTTTGAGAAAATTTTTAATTGCGTCAATTAAAAAATTACTCGATTTTTTTTTTAGTTTAAACAAGTGATTACTCAAATTTGATTCCTCCATATTTTTTTCTGTGTAATCGTTTTTTAGAGTAAATTTGTTTTTTTGAAAAATAATTTTAAATAGAAACTCCAAAATGGGTTTCAAAAAATTTGGGAACTGATTTAAATTCGTTATAAAAACAGTGTATTTCATAGAAAATTATTAATCGTAATCGCATGATTTTTTTTGTCGATTACGATTAATTGGTGCGATTAATCGCGATTACGATTTTAATCGTTTTCAAACTCTATGTTGGAGGGTATTAAAGATTCGGAACAACCAAATTTAACACTCTTACTTGGTTTTTAATTATATCGGAATGTGGCTAAAACATCTGTTAAAATGTGCTCAAAGTTATTTTTTCAATAACCAATAATTGCGGCCATAGCGCGATCTTGAAGTAGATGTGAGCCTTTTTGAGCACCACTTTACTACTGTGATACCATACAGGAAGTCTTGCATGAGGGGCATTCCGGGTAGTGGAGCCTTCATAAGTTTTTACACGGATGGATCGAGGCATCACGAACAAGTGGGCTTTGGTGTCTATTCGGAAAAACTTGGGTCGAGCCTGGCTCGAAGATTGCCAGATCATTGCAGTGTTTACCAGGCAAAGGCTGGCAATAAAGGAAGAGACTGACTGGTTGAGTTGCAATGTATTGTCTACAACTGCAGTCAACATCTATTCTGACAGTCAAACCGCGGTCAAGTCCCTGGAGACAATGTTTCTGAAAACAAGATCTGCCGCACGTCTTTAAATGAGATGACCAAGAAGTTTGACATACGATTCATATGGGTCCCAGGCCACAGAGGCATTCCAGGGAATTGCAAAGCCGATAAGCTTGCAAGACTGGGAACTGCCTTACAGGTTCCAACTGAATTGGAATGTGTTAGTATGCCTCTAGAACAGCGGTTGCCAACCTTTTTGGCTCGCGTACCCCTAAATTTTGTCAGCCGCGTACCCCCTATCGAGTTTTTTGTTTTCGTTAAAAAACTTCTCATAAATATTAGAGTTCATTTTGAAATTTTTGATCTGCGGGTATTATAATTTTTTTGAAGGATTTAGGGAAGATCAAAACAATGGTGGTATTTTTCTGGAAAAATGTTCGCTCATTGGGGTTGTTCAACGCATCTGAAACCGCGGAATTTGAATTGATTTTTCTGCAGAGCAAAAACCACTGAAAATATTGCAAATTTGATTTCACCAGTCGATTCTACACCAAAAATTAAATTTCCACTCTATCACAACCCGTCTCAAAAATTTCCAAAAACACGTTTTTTGAGAACTTTGACATACATTTTCTCAAAAACCTGACAAAAAAAGAAAAATTTGGGAACCATATGCAGAATCAGCATCAAAAGGTTAATCGAAAACAAGTGGTCAGATCTCAAAATATCGCAAAAAATGCTCTCTAAATTGCACTAAAATACGTTTTTTTTATAAACTTTGACCTCAACTTTCTTAAAAACCTGACGTTATGAAAACTTTGGAAGCCACACTCAAAAAAAAAAACATTAATGTTAGCAAAAAAGCTTGTAAACCTACAAGAAAATTTGCTGATTTTGAACCCACAATTTTTTTGGTAAAGTTAGCAAAAATATTTTGTCAAAAATCAGTTAACTGAAATTTTTTTTATTTTAACTTAGTTCATACACCTTTGAGGACCCCATTGGGTTCGGACCCGATAGGTCCAGACCCCCATGGGCCTAGACCTAGTTGGGTTCTTTAAAAATCGTCACGGACAAAATTTGTGTCCGTTTCGCTCTATCTTGCTTAGTTTTTGAGATACGTGATTTTAGGGGACCACTGGGGTTTTGAGAAAACTCTATAACTTCAAATTACTCAGAGAGCTTCTGGTTATTATGCGGTCTTGTTCTACGTGTTGAGAGCTACAAAAATATTTTTGGACTTTTTGTTGTTTCGGCAATATTTACCGAGATATGAGCATTTTAAAATTTTCGGGAATGCTAACTTTTTTGGATCCAAGATTAGGACCCATTAGGGTCCACACATTTGAAGAGAACCGGCAATACTATGATGAGCCCGAGAACCAAAAATGGCCTCCATTTTGCTCTATCTGGGTTAGTTTCCGAAATAACGCCATTTTAAGTTTTCTTCAAAAAAAATTACAATTTATTTTTGCTAATATTAACAAAAAAGCTTGTAAAAATTTGGTCAACTCAATTCTAAATTTAGCAAAAAAAAATTAGTTCAAATTTTGTTTAAAATTGCTAATGTGCTAAATGAAGTTTACAAGATATTTTTGCTAACATGCTAATCTCAACTAAAAATTTGCTAAAGGTTAGCTTACTAGCATTAGCAAAACAAAATTAGTAAATCTACTAATGTATTATTTTGAGTGCAAATGCGGAACCAGCATTGAAAGGTTAATCTAAAACGAATGTCCAAATTACTAAAATTTTGCGTACCCCCACGAACAGTTTCGCGTACCCCCTAGTGGTACGCGTACCATAGGTTGGTAACCGCTGCTCTAGAACATTGCAAGCAAATCAACGACTTTGTTCCGCGACGCGTCGCGACGAAGACTAATCAGAAATAGTGAAATGGATGGACGTTTGAAACAACACGACAGATCTGGCCTTCTCTTAATCACAAGCGCACAAATGAGCTGATATCGCTTGCAAGAGGAGAGATTTTAACAGTGGTTGATGTAATTACAGGACACTGCATGAAAACGCAGCATATCGTCGCTGCTGCAACGAAAACACCTATGTGTTTTTAACATATATTGAAGATGAGTTTTGTCCTTTGGCGGCACATATTAAAAATAGATAATGAATTAATAGGTCTATTCGATTACCTTACTACAATCTACTATTTTATACTCATTTTACTACAGCTGGAAATTTTCAATACAAAAAGTAAACAAAACTTTCCAGTTGTAGTAACAAATAGTAAGAAATTTGGGTAATCGAATAGACCTTATATTTAAATAATATTTTACATAAGATTTCTATTCACATGAAGTTTACTTAAAAAACAGCAACGCGAATAGACATAATTAAGCAGATTTCTAGGTCTCTTCCCAAAAATTTAAAAAAACACATAGGTGTTTTACATTGGAACAGCAATAATATGTTTATGTGATGCGAATTCCTTTGATTTGTTACTCCTTATGAAGAAAATGCTTGTTGCTTCTGGATTGAAAATTATCGACTTGTAGCTTATTAGTTAATGATTTGTTTTTTTTTTGTTTGTGCGACATGCCTCTCTGCACACTCATACGCGAATACCGCACTTACTTAAATGATTTAACCTCACAATCAATTTGTTTGTTCCCAATGTGCTTTGCACATGAAGGAATTTAAACAAGGCATCACCCATGAATTCTTCTCATATCTCTGGAACAACAAAATTGTTTAATGTCATTTGAATCAATTTCACCAGTGTTGCCAGGTACTGTTTTCCATTATCCCAAAAAAATTAAAAGAATTATTTCGAAAAATTTTACGAAATAAACTTTCGTAGCTGTTTCTTTCGTAAAATACACGTTTACTAAAAAAAAGTTTAAAAAACATTTTTGAAAATTTAAGAAATTAAGAAAAGCCTTAGTAATATTTTATTTCGTAGAATATACGAAACTTTCATATATTTCATGAATATTTTTTTAATTTGCGAATTAAATTTTGAAATAAAATGCAACAAGTATTTTTTTCTTTAAGTAGAATGTAAAAATAAAAACAAAACTTAGAATTTTAATTAAAAAAATAAAGAAAAAAATAACAAAAATTTTGTTATATTCCTTCGCAAAGTGGCTAATCCTTGATAAGTCACAGACCTAAGTGACCTATTACAAACATGACACCTTACATATAAAAACACATGTCCCCTTTATGAGGAAATATCTCAAATGTCATGTTTTTCCGGGAAATTCATGTTTTTCCGGGAAATTTTTATAATTAAATTTTACTGATACTGAGGCTGTGGCGTAGAAAATTGTAAGATTTTCAAATTTTTAAAATGCATGAACTATGAAAACCTGTCATATGAAAAAGTGACTCACAACCAACATTCCGACGATGCTAAGCTTCCCCGCCCCCTTCCCTAAAATCGGTCCAGAAGCACTGAAGCCCCTGTCAATATATGAGAGTTGTATTCCATTTTCGGCCGGATATAGCTGGTATAAATAGTAAGGAGATTGGATGGAGTGAAGTAAGTCTTGCACCGTTTTAGAAAACGAAAAAACTTGATTTTTTTTAATTAACCAACACTCAGGAGATGCCCCCTATATATGAATTGCATTGTGCTGATATTAAGAAATAAAGGTAGGAGGAGGACGAAAGAGGGAGTAGTGTTTGTGAACATTAGATTTAAATTTGATGACATCGTATGTAGCAGGAAAAACGTGTGGAGGTAATTCGTTTCATAAACGTATAGTTTGGCCGAAAAATTAGTTTTCTCTGTAATGCGTAGTACGATCAGTAGCCCATTCCAAAATGGAATCTACCAGAGAGACGAGTATTGTGTCGCAATACACGAATTTCAGGGATAAGGTTACTTATTTCAGCGGAACATTTACCGTGAAAATATCGATAAAACAGGAACACACTGCCAACAGTTTAACGGTGTTCCAAGGAGTTCATGGAATTAGACAGTTTGTCATCGCCTATAAGGACCCGGTCAAGAAGCTCCAAGGCGGTTTTTGAGGCCCCTGCCCAGACATGAGTGTTGTATTCCATTTTTGGTCGGATATATGTGGTGTATATACACAAAAGATCAGATGGAGAAAAGTAATTTCTACAACGTTTTAAGAAGCCTAGGCACTTGAAAACTTCTTTCGATACTTCGAACACATGCATATTCCACAGTACATCACACTGTATTTTCATACCCAGTATATCCAAGGATTCAGACACATCAATATTAACACCACCAATTGACAATGTTGGCGATGCTACATTGGTTGGCAGTTAATGTGTCAAAACACAACATTGGGTCTAACGAGCATTAAAATCAACCCTATTTACACGACTCCATTCGGAGATAGTCTCTTAGTCGTGGTTAAGTGTGTCATTCATATTCAGCCTCATTGAATCAATCTCACAACGATCTGGTCTGTGGTCAAATGAGTATGAATGACTTATGTTGCTGTCATCAGCAAAAGAATATATTAGGTTGGACGTCATATTCGGTAGATCGTTCAAAAAAATCAAAAAGAGTGATGCCGAAAGAACGGATTCCTGCGGGACTCCCGAATTCAATATAAAATCACGGGAGGAAAAACCATCGATAACAACACGAATAGTCCGTTTATGTAAGAAACTCGATATAAATTGGGTGAATTTATTCCCGACACCGAAAGCAATCAATTTTGAGATAAGTGCACTATGCCAGACTCGGCCAAATGCCCATGAAATTTCCAAAGCAACTACTTTACTCTCTTATCGGATTTCAGTTTAGATGGAAAGAACTTTTTCATTCCAAGTGTAATTATACTTACAACTATACGAGAGGCCGCATTCATATCATTATCAAGGAAGCATAAATTCCAATTGAAATTTCTAAAATTCCCCCTAAAAACGGTCCAGAAGCACTGAAGCCCCTGCCAATATATGAGAGTTGAATTCCATTTTCGGCCGGATATAGCTGGTATAAATAGCAAGGACATTGGATGGAGTGAAGTAAGTCTTGCACCGTTTTAGAAAACCAAGACACTTCATTGCCTCTTTCGAGACTTTAAATAAGTGTTTATTCCAACGGACATCACACTGTATTCTCATGCTCAGAACATCAAGAGTATCCGATTCCTTAATACCTATACCATTCATAGCTACAGATGACAATGTTAATTCCACAGCGCGTTTGTGGGTTTTACATACAGCACTGGGTCTTGCATGCATTAAAGTCGACCTTATTCGGTCGACGCCACTCGGAAATTGTAGAAAGATCGTGGTTGAGTGTATCATTCAAGTTCTGCCGCATGCGCTCTATCTTCATAGAGCTTGGCCTGTGATCGAATGAAAATGAATGGCAAGTGTTGCTGTCATCTGCAAAAGAGTAGATAGGATTGAAGGTCTGACCAAGAAGGTCATTAATAAAAATAAGGAATAGTATGCAAAACATAACCTAAATATATGCATTTATAGCAAAATATGCATTTTCGGTAAAATATGCAAAAATATGCACTAACGAATCGATGCTATTTTCCAGCTAATTCTTTGATTCGCACAGCTATTTGGTTTATGCTGTTTTAAGACTAACAGAAAAACATGCATTTGCATAAAAATCCTCTCCTTGCTTATAATGTTTAAAATACAGGTTTGTGAAGCTTAAACGTTAATGTTGCTTGTGGGCCACAATGAGGCTGAAGGGGTTAACTTAAGTGTACAAAACCACTTTGATGTGCTTAAAGTTCTTTGTTGTTTTCTTAAAACCTCCAAAATAAGAGAGAAATGTTCATATATTTTTATACCCTCCACCACTCTGTAGTACAGGTTTAATGAATTTGTGCTAATGTTTTTGACTACCCGAAATATTGGTCCTAGACACACCTTCAAGTATACCGGTCGACTCAGATTCAATTTTTGAGTCGATTTAGCCACGTCCGTCAGTCCATGTTAACGTTTTGCGCACGATACAGGTCGCAATTTTTTATCGATTTCTCTAAAAATTAAAACTTAAGTTTCTATTGGCTCAAGAACAAAGCCTATTGAAAATGGAAATCGGTTCTATTTAGACCTAGCCCCCATACAAACATATCCCCCAAATTTTGGTTAATTGACCTTTTTGTTTACCTGCCAAATTTCGGTATCCTTTCGAAATTTGGCAGGTAAATGTGTTTTGTATTTACAAATCATCATTCCAAATTTTTAAAGAATCAGCCCAGTTTAACTTCTAGTCTCCATGCAAACCACACTCTCGATATTCACATAAATCTTTCAAAATTCGTTAAAATAGGAAATATTTGATTAAAACTTTATGAGTATTCATTAAACGTGTACTTTGGTAACCAAAACAAATCTAATTGTGAATGGAGCATTTTTGGACATATACTTGGTCGCCTGATATTGGATATACTTGGTCGCCTGATATTCAGTTAAATCTGTCTTTTGGAAACAAAAATAACCCTTGTTGACCCAAATTTTATTTGTGTGTGTCTTTTACGCTAATTAAAGTCCACGTTTGGACTGAGGACCCATTTTCCGAAAAGCACTGGTGTAGGGTATCATAAAATGTCGGTCTTGACCGACTATAACTTTCTTACTTGTTTTAAAGTGTACTATGTATTCCAACATGTGTTAAATATCGTGTTGTCCACAATAATGCTCTGAGTAGCTGTTTCGATGTCGTATCTGGTGTCCGCCAGGGTTGTGTACTGTCACCCTTGTTTTTTAACATCGTTTTAGATGTTATAGTCCGTAATGCTACTGAAGCAAATAGAGGTATCAACTGGGGTCTCAACCAACAACTAGAGAGCCTAGAGTATGCAGATGATATCTGTCTCCTTTCGCACAGCTTAAAGATATGAAAGCTAAACTTAACTGCATCGAAACCGAAGCTGCAAAGGCTGGCTTAAGAATAAACACAGGCAAAAGTAAGGTAATGCGATGTAATACAGCAAACACCAACAAATTTCGTATAGGAAATATTGATCTGGAGGAAGTCACATCATTTTGTTACCTAGGCAGCATCTTAACAAATACAGGTGGTTCTAGCAATGATGTTACGTACCGAATCTCAAAAGCCAACTAAGCATTTGGTACCCTACGATCAGTATGGAAATCTTCAGCCATATCCAAAAACACGAAGATCCGCATCTTTAACTCTTGTGTCAAGTATGTGCTCCTTTATGCATGTGAAACTTGGAATACAACAGAACACGACATAAACACATTACAAGTGTTTGTTAATCGATGTCTTCGACGAGTTGTAAAGGTTTTCTGGCCGAACACAATATCGAATATTGAACTTTGGAGACAAACGAACCAGCGGCCAATTCACATTGACATCCTAAATCGTAAATGGCGCTGGATTAGTCATACGCTGCGTAGGCCCCAAGGTGACACAGCCAAAATCGCCATTGAATGGAACCCATAGGGTAGACCAAGAAGAGTAGGCAGACCATCCCACACCTGGCGTCGACAACTAAACATCGAAGTAAGGCGTATCGATCTAAGCTGGGGAGAGATAAAACGAATCGCAACAAACCAGACCGAATGGAATAAATTCGTTGTGGCCCTTTGTTCCGAATAGGAACCACAGGACATAATATATATATATGTATTCCAAAAACTTCACAATTTACAAAAAAAAATGGAAAATTACCTCCCTTTTAATGGTTAACTGAACTTGTCTTTTTTTACTAGCACTGCCAAATCTGGCAGCCCAAAATATCACCAATATTTCATGTAGTCAATATCACAAGGAAACGTCAATGTGACAGTTCGTCAGACATTATTATTAGAGTGGGACACAAAGAAAATGTTTTGATAGGCACGTTTTTTTATAATATAATTTTTACAAAATGGCTAAAAATCTGAAAAATTTGTTAATGACAAGATCCAATTCAAATCAATCTATGCATACCGCCTTTTCCATCAAACAGCACGACAAAAATTGTGTTTTTTGACCATTTTTATCGCGATTTTCATTTTTTAAAAATCAGAAAAAAATTTAAAGGTCGTATAGTTGGAAGATCTATAACTTCTTAAGTAAATATCGGATTTTTATAATCAAAATTGAAATTAAAAGCTAAAGTCCTCTACTTTAAACGTAAAAGTTAAAAATCTCATAACAGTTATGGTCTCTGCTACAAATAGATGACCTTTGTGTCCCATGAAAATGATGGCTGATTTTATTTTTGATAAAATGCCACACTTTAATAATGCGTTAATTTAAAAAAAATAAAAAGGGCTAAAAGTTGACAAAACTGCACTCAAAAAATTAATTTGCATTTAAAATGCATTTTTAAGGACACATTTTTTTTTTGAAATTTTACGTTTAAAGAAGAGGAGTTTAGCTTTTAATTTCAATTTTAATTATAAAAATCTGATATTTACTTAAGAAGTTATAACTCTATAAACCTCACTACTTTTTAAATATTTTGTGATTTTTAATAAATGAAAATCGCGAGTTTTTAGAATTTAATTAAACTGTAAATAGGAATGTCTAAATGGCTTCATAGAGCATCTGTGTTCACAATATAATAAAAAACTGAAGACCCACGTCGAGATTTGTGGTTTTGTATCGTAATTTTTACCGATATGTATATAAAAATGGATGTGTATGAATGTATGTGTGTATGTATGTCCCGTATGAACTAAAAACGGCTTGACCGATCTTGATGAAATTTTCCGGGAATATTCAGAATAGTTTGGCGAGTAACAATTTGGCATATATCTTGGTAAATGACCAATATATATGCCAAACTTCAGGAGCCTCCATATAGTCTTTCAAAAGCTAGCGTGTTTTTAACAGACAGACGGACGGACAGACGGACGGGCGGACATCTTAAAATCTTTCGTCTTAAAATCGTTCGAGGATCATGAATATATATACTTTATGGGGTCCTAGACCAATATTTCGAGGTGTTACAAACGGAATGACAAACTTATATATACCCTCTATCACTAGAGTGGAGGATATAAAAATGGATAGAGCGATTCTTATGAAATTTTCACCACAGATAGTAGAAACCGAGTACTAACAATATACCAAATTAGGGCGTAAAATGACACGACCTTTTGTATTCTTCCGGCTGTTCCGCAGTCAGACAAAAACAGCTAAGCCAATTTAAATGAATTTGTGCCTATTTTGAGGCCATACAAAAAGGTCTTAAATAATTTCTATTGAACTTTCAGTAAATATGATGTTAACAGATAGCGAAACTATAGGCCATATAAGACCACGATTGGACAAAGGGGCATAAACTGTCACGACATTTGTACTTAATTTAATATATGTATGCCTGTTTCGCAATCACGAAAACCGGTTAAGCCGATTCTATTGAGATTTTTACTAAACTTGCAGCTAAGATTGGATAAACGCGCGTAAAATTACGTGTCCTTTTGTACCATGCTTGACGCAATGTCTGCCTGTTTCGCCGATTTGGTTGAGAATTTAACTACATATAAAACATACTGATGGCGGAACTACATTTGAATCGAAATGCAATAAAAACATCTGTTGTCTTAGAACCAGCTTCTTAATTTAAAAAAATATACTCAAATTCTTTTTTTAAAAAAGTTTTTCGACTTTTTTTATCTAATCTTATGAACAGGCTTTTTTATTTGTTTTATTTTCACTTAACTCTATGATACAATCAGAAAGGAAATCGCAAACGAAAAAAAGTGCACAATTCCGTCAGTAATCAACAAGATGCGTGGTTGACAAGTCTTGATTTGGTTTAAATGGACATAATAGTGTGAGCGAGTAAGTATGTGCCAACTTGACGGCCTGACTGTGTTGTGGATTTTTTTTTTTTTTTTAGCTTTTGGGCTCATTTCAACAACTACCGGGTGGGCTAAATGACTAAAGAAAATGTCGTTTATTGTATCCAGTGCTAATTTTAGCACTTTCGGAGAATTTATGAAATTCTTGTCAATTGCCGACATACTAACTTATTTGGTATACACTTAAAAAAGTATATGTATCTTTACGATGGTCAGAACAAAAAACCTATATTAATGTATGTGTTTGTTTGTACTTTGCTAATTTAACAATTCCTTCGATGAAGAAGCTTTTATGTACATGATGACATTTCATCTGATCCTGAAAACTGTGCACAATGTTAACTTTTTTTGTTTTTGTTTAATTGAATTTGGCATTAAATACAGAAGGAATGTTAAAAAAATAATTAATTTTATCAGAAACAGAAAATGTAATCGGATAATATAGAATCGTAATTGAAAAGAAAAAAATATTTGTAAAATTCAGAACATGAGCGGTTTAGGATTTTGTTATTAATAGACTATAAATTTAACCCTTCAGGGTGTTAAATTAAAAAAAAAAAACTACAAAATAAATTCTCTGTCCAATCAGCAGAAAAATCTGCTGAAAATACACCCATTTTGAGCCATATGAGAAATCTGCTGATTTTAGCAGACACGGTTTGCTAAATATCTGTCATAAGAGGTAAATAAAAAAGAAAAAAAAAACATACGCCGCCAGCGAGCATCGAACTCGCCACCTTCAGATTTGAAAGTACACTTCTTAACCACTACGCCACGGAAGCTTATACTTTTATCTGGCGTTTTAGCTATTAAACATGTGTGTGGTTCGACAGCAGAGAAATCTGATTTTAGCAGAAATATCTGCTGATTTTAGCAGAAAAATCTGCTGATTTTAGCAGAACAATCTGCTGATTTTAGCAGAACAATCTGCTGATTTCAGCAGAACAATCTACTGATTTCAGCAGAGCAATCTGCTGACAATCTGTTCTGCTTTTTTTTATATAAAAAAATTTCTTGAAAAAATTATGAAATTCAGCAAACAAAATCAGTATAAAAATAGTAAAATGTCTGTTATTTTCTTAAACTGAATGACAGAGATTTTAGTAAAAATATCCTTCTCAGCAGAACAATCTGCTAAAAGATTGCTAATTCAAATTGAAAGTCGTTTTACAGATTTTTTGACAGAGTTTTTCTTTTGAGTGTAGACATTTAAAACAAATACTTTATATAAACTAAAATGTGTACGTTTGTTGATTTTTCTGTTAGTACAGATCGATCACGGGCTCTAATTCTATTTGTTATAAGGATTTGAGTTGAAAAATGTAGAAGAGAAATTTTAATTTCTGAAAGCTATAGACATTTCTGGTATTCCTATACCGCAATGGTCCTCAAACGGTGGGTTGCGACCCCCTAGGGGTCGCTGAAGCATTTCTAGGGGGTCGCGAAAAGTTCATGCTGAAATTATTAAAATTTAAATTTCTAAAATATAAAAGCAAAGCATAATTTTTTGGTAATGCCTGAGTTATCAAAATATAAAAATATACTGCTACGTTAGGATCTGCCAATGTATGCATATTTTTAGCTTTTCAGCTTATCAGTGGGCTTCAATAAACTCTGAAAAATATAGAATTAAATTAACCCGCTTTTCCACCCTTAAACCGAAAAATCTAGGTCGTGTGGATCTTATGTTTAGTACTATATGCATGCCGAAAAACACAACTTTAGCATAATGCATATTATTTTGCCGTCCAAAATCCAACAATTTTATATCCGACAACTTAAGGATATGCTCCATATTCAATACTATTACCTTGGCAATTTTCAGATTTATAGCTCGTTAAGACTTTCAAATTAGCTAAAATGTTTAAAAAGCACAATTTTGAAATCTGAATACTTTAGGATATGATCGCCAGGACTACATGCTATCAGCATCCTCTCTCAATTGGGGACTTTGAAAACAGCTAAAATTAAAAAAAAAATGTGTCGAAAAAAATCGGTACATGTCTAGATCTAGTCTCTATACAAACGTCCCTTTAAAATTTGGCAAAAAATACTCTTAAAACCGTACTATAATAAGTATGTTTTTGAAATTTAGCAGGTAAAAGTATTCACAAAGACTCATTCCAAATTTAAAAGAAATCGGAGCAGTTCTACTTGCAGTTCCCATACAAACCAACCTTCCGATACTCGTAAAAATATCTCAAAATTAATGAAAAGGAAATATTTTTCCTTCTGGATTTTTCAGACACATGCAGGGGATTGCATGTACGTTTTTTGAATAATTCAAAAATAAAGTGTAATTGGAAAATTTTGCTATGGTAACTTATTGTTAGGTAACTAATGCACATCACACTTTGTCGGCATGTAACACCCTGCACCAGTGATTGCCTGAATATAGCTTTTCAGTCCAAGTATTGAACGATTGGATGTTTTGTCAGATCATTAATTAGTGTAGAAAACACATTCAAGTGCAGAAAACACATAAGTGAAATCGGACAGAATTTGATTATAATCATTATAATTATATTTGATTATAAGCTATAGCTAAGTAAAGTATAAGTAAAACAAGAAAAAACAAAATTCAACTTTCAAAGTGTTTCTGAATCGATCTTTACACAGAAAATAAAATCGTCAAATTTTAATCAACAAACATCAATTGTAAATCAACCAAACATGATTTCAACCAAACATTTAGTAAAAACGGCGGCCTGTTAGTTTATAATACAAAACATCGATTTTGTTTTCAACAAACTAGGTCAAGTAATTTTATTTTAAAATTCTTTTATCATGTCAATAAATAGTGTTTGTTAAATTTCTTTGTTGAAAAAAAAATCAGATTTTTACTTTTGTCAGATCAACAAATTGTGTTAGTTGAATTTCTTTGTTGAAAAAAAACAAAATTCTTTTTTCAACAATCCAAATTTACAAACGTTTGTTGATATTACAAACTTCCGTATAGCAGCACATTCAGTGAAAAAATTAATTGTATTCACAAATATGGGGGTCAATATAACGATTGTTTTTTTTCTGTGTTATACTTGAAGGGTTGTCTATGGCCAATATTTCGGGTTCCTGCAAATAAACCGTTATCATTGCGCCTGACGACAGGAGTAGAGCCGTGGGTATGGGGTGGTAGGGTTTTCGGATGAAAGACCCGTGCCAAATGTGATTCGTCTTATTTGTTCTGTGGAAACATAGAATATGTTTCTGAGGCATCTAGGATTCGCAAAGTTATGGCTTCTTTTTAAGCTTTAAAACGCTCTGAAGCCTATGCATCTGAAATTGATTCGGAAATAATAAATATGCCAACTTTAATCTAGGCGCACAGAAAATAACATCGTAATTTTTTTTTTAATTAAAAATGGATTTGATATTAAATTTAACTTCAATTAAACATTTTAATTGATTCAATTAATGTTTTAATTGAATTCTTAACTTTACTGAAAACAAAAATAAAATAAACAAACGAAACCGGTTTTGTATGCATTAGTGTTAGTAGCCAATGAAAAAATAAAAATGCAAAAAACAACAAAAAAAACTTTTGAACTATTGTTTTGTATATTTTGGTGGTAGCAGCCACCAAAAAAATTTAGTTTCATTGTTTTCTTTAAGGCGAGTGGTCGTTGCGGATAAAGTGTTTTGCTAGTGAAATGCGTACAGTTGAAACAAAAAAAAAATAATATGAGGCATTTGCCTTGTGTTTTGCACACTGAAATATAATACATTTTTTTTGTTTCAACTTTACTAAAGCGACAAAAGTGCATGCAACAACAAGATTTAAAAATTAAAATGTAATTTTAAATAGTAATTGATATTTTAAAATACTACTATAATGTTTCTATGCAAAACTATACCAACTGTTTATATTTAATAAAGAAAAAAAAAATCTTAATAATATAAAACAATAAAATGCTATGTTTATTTTAGGGCGTTTTTTGAAGTTTAACATTTAAAATTAAATTTAGTTTTGGTCTTTTTTCAATTAAAAATTTAATGTGAATCAATAAATCTATATTATTGATTTTCAATTTTATATTAACTTTTTTTTAGTTTATTTAATTACAATTTTAATTGGTTTTCCATTTTATTTTCAATTAAAACTTTAATTGATTCAATTAACGATTTAATTAAGTTTTAAAACTATTTTCAAACAAAATGAGTAATTAATATGCGCATTTTCGTGATACGTCCGAAATCAATTAATTTTTTAATTGAATCAACGAATTTCGTAATTGAAATTCATTTTTATTTTTTTCTGTGCGATTAAAACTCTAGGCTATATAAATTACCCCTGACCTGATGGTATAATCCCAGCTTAGATGCAGCAAGTGTCGGACTACGTACATATATAGACCGTTGGCTGTATAAATCTATACACAACATGCATTGACTGTTCGTATATTCCTTTGAAATGGAGGGATACGAGAGTCGTCTTTATCCAGAAGGCTGAGGAAAACTCCTACACAGCTCCTAAGGATTTCATACCATTTAGTCTGTCTCTTTTTTGTTAAAGACACTTGTTGGTAACATCAAGAGATCGCTTTCTGTAAAGGAGTACACTATGGTGGCCTTTCTTGATATAGAGGAGGCTTTTAATAATGTCATCCCAGACTCGACAACTGTGGCATTGACTGGTTTGCGGGTAAAGCGTGGGATAGTTTTTTTATTATGACATGTTCGAAATATTATAAATAAAATTAACAACTTAGTCCATTCATCTCTTTTTCTGGCTATGTACCGAAGCTGGTAAAATGTTTTGTTCGTCTCATTCGAAATCGTTCTCCTCCATGTCGTTTTCGGTCACCCTCGGGCCCGTAAGCTGCATGAGCAATTTCTTCAGAATCTTTTCTTAGTGTGTGGTCAATCCAACCGTATTTTCTTCTTTTGATGTCTTTTTCGATACCGTTCAGATTTGTCGAGCTCTAAAGTGAAATGTTTGTTATGCGACGTGGCCGTCAAATTCTTAAAATAGATCTAAGGTACCTGTTGACAAATACTTGAAGTTTGTTGTTTACGTTATTTGTAACGAATCACGTCTCGCAACTAAATAGCAGAGTTGACTTAACGCAGGCATTAAAAAGTTTAATTTTAGTCTCTATCCTATTATTGGGAGAGCGCCATATATTTCTTAGTCTAGCAAAGCTAGAGTTGGCCTTTCGTTATCTTCTATATACATCCCAGTAAACACAAACATCCCACCGTCCTTCGGAAGCATGCTCCCTAAGTACTCAAATTGATCAGTCTCCTCAACATCCTGACCATTGATAGACAATTTAGCATTGTTTGTTGAATAATGTTGGGATAGTTTTAATGGTAGAAATCTACTTGCTAATAGACGTATAATGACTGAATTGGGAGCGTCTGACATATCTAGATTTGTCAATAGGGGCACATTACAGGGAGGTGTTCTTTCGCCACTTCTTTGGAACCTGGCACTGAATTCTATGCTGCTCCCTCTAGAAGCACGTGGCTATCATGTTTTAGAATATGCTGACGATGCCGGAAAAAAATCTGCTAATATTTAGGGCCATTCTTCAGGGTTCTCTTAGAGATCTGTCTAAATGGAGAAGAGGCTGTGGTCTGAGAGTTAATCCAAGTAAAAAAGAGGTTGTCTTGTTTACAAGGAAAAATAAGATTTCTGCTTTTGATCCTGTTTCTCTGGACGGCACTGAAATCGCCTTCTCAGATGGAGCCAAGTATCTAAGAGTATTTCTAGATAGGAAGTTGAATTTCAGGCGTAATATTGAGGAACGGGTGAGAAAAGCAACAACTGCTTTATATTCCTGGAAAAGGACCATTGGAAAACGAGGGGGCTTTAGCCCTTAAGTCGTTCATTGAATTTATACAGCAGTGGTACGTCCAATTCTGCTGCATGGAATCATTGTGTGGTCACCTGCTTTAGAAACAAAAGGGAACTGTGCCTTTATCACAAAGGTATGGCGTCGATGTGCAGCACTGGTGCTCTTAGTATTACACCTACAGCTGCATTAAAAATTCTACTTCACCTGATATTATTGGACATATTGGGTAGGCAGTATGCGGCTACGTCGGCAATTTGACTTAATAACACACTGCAATGGAGGAGCAGCGTTTGTTGCCATAGCGCGATCTTGAAGAAGATAATAATAATACAAAATATGGACTGTGCTCCCTAAATGAGACTTTATGAGCGCCACTTTACCACTATGATACCATCCAGTCTTGTATGAGGGGCATTCTGGGTAGTGGATCCTCCATAAATGTGGGTATGATACTTATCATACCTCCCAATCATCCACTTGGTTTATTATTGGTTTAAAGATATCTTCTTAGTTTGAAATACTGTCTTTGATAATTTTGATTTTTGAAATAATTAGAATTCAGTCTTGTAAGATTTGTTGAAAATAAATCGTTATTTTGTATTTTTTTATAAACGTTGTGTCCTTTTATTTACATACATTTTTTTAAGGATGGATCGATTCTGCACGAACAAGTGGGCTTTGGAGTCTATTCAAAAGAGTTTGGATTTAGACTGGCTCGAAGATTGCAAGATCATTGCTGTGTTTACCAGGCAGACACTCTGCCAATAAAGGAAGTGGCTGACTAGTTGAGTTGCAAGGTCTTGTCTACAACCGCAGTCAATATCTATTCTGACAGTCAAGTCCCTGGATTCAATGTTTCGGAAAACCAGATCTGCCCTTAACTGCCGCACGTCTTTAAATTAGATGGCCAAGCAGTTTGACATATAACTCATATGGGTCCCAGAGCACAGAGGCATTCCAGGGAATTGCAAAGCCGATGAGCTGAAAGACTGGGAACTATCTTACAGGTTCCAACAGATTTGGAACGTGTTGGTATGCCTCTAGAAACTTACAAAAAAATCTACAGCTTTGTTTCCCGACGGAGACTAATCTGAGATGGGAAAACGGATTGACGTGCGAGACAACACGACAAATTTGGCCTTCTCTTCAGAAGCGCACAAGTGAGCTGATATCGCTTTCCAGAGGAGAGATTTCGACAGTGGTTGATGTAATTACCGGACACCGTCTAATAGGGAAGCACACAGAGCTGTTAAATGTGCAGTCATATGACTTTTGCCGGAGTTGCATGGGTGAGGAGGAGTTGAAAACTATCGACCACTTCATCTGCTATTGTCCGGCACTTTCTGGTCAGAGACTTGCTTCATTGAGATCTAGGGAGCAGCACGTTCTTTTTGATTTGTCAGATGTCAAAATTCAATATCTTAGGAGAAGCTCAAATTAGTTTAATGACAGGGACTACACTAAGAAAATTATGTCATTAACTGTTTGTAGGTTATTTTAAAAAGTAATCAGTAAAGTTATTTTAAAAGAAAAATCACTTATTTTTAAAGGATTTATTTTTTTTACTATTTCTGTAGTTTAAAAAATATAATTTACTGTCTTAAAAACGAATTTTCTGTTACATTCATTTTCGGCAGTAAAAAATTACTTCTATAGTTTTACTGTTTTTCAATACAAAATAAGTGAATATTCAGTAGTTTTTAAATGTTTTGGTTAGTCATTAAATTAACATTTAAAATTGACTGTAATGTGTTTTTATTTTAAATGAAAAAACAGTGGAATGGTTTTTAAATAAAATTTCATTTGTTTTAAGTGAATATTCACTGGAATTTACCTACATAATTTGTTGAGTGTAGTAGAGAAACCTATTACAGTCCCGCGGTATCACAACGGATCTCAGAGTCTATGTGTAACCTAACCGTACTTCAAATCAATAAATCTCGTTTACTAGACCTGACTTTTTTTAACCGATACAACTTTTTCCGGTAAGCAGAATCCCCGCCTGCAACTTCTGGTGTAGGGTCGTGTAAAAGATGATTAAAAATTTATTTCTGCGTAGGATAGGTATTTTTTTAAGAAATTAAATAAAAAAGAATTTAAAATTTTTAAAAAATAAAAATTTCAAATTATTTTTTGAAAAAAAATTTTAAAAATCTTTAAAATTTTTCTTTAAGCATTTTGTTTCGAAATGTACTTTAAAAAAATTTAGCATATTTTGTTTCCAGCTGTAGTGCATTTTAGCCAATTCATATTGCATTTTAAAAAGTTCATATTTGATTGTTCTGGTAACTTTGTAGATGTGATATATTGATGTGAGCAGCACGCAGAGGGTTAATTTATAAGAAAAACATATAATTTATGTCCACTTGAACCAAGTGTAAAAGAAGTATTTTATTTATTTTCGTTTTTGCTGCTACGAATACAGTTTTAAATTCCTCAAAAATAATTTGTTGCTTCATCGTGTTTGGTCAATTGTTGTTCATAAGCATTCCCTGATTTATGGCTAGTCATTCGATCGACTGAAAGTTTGGATTGTACTTTTTTTTCTTAATCTTTTTCCTTTTTTTTTTGCTTCTGTGCTGCTCGTCAGCATGTATGGATGGCATAGGAAGAACTGTTTGTTCTCCTTGCGGCTCCGCTTATAGTACGGATGTCAAGTTAATATTACAAATGATTTATACACACAGACTTGATTCGGTTTGTGTGTTGTGCTTACTGGAATTCACTGGCATTACAGTAGTTAGCAATTCTGCTGCAAATCGGCTTAAGTACCAACGGTCATTGGATCGCAACAACTTCACACATAGTTCTGTCAGTTGGTCATGTTTTTCTCGCTTCTAATGAACACTTGGAACATACCAAAGATGTACACAGCTAAACAACATTCATCCATGAACACACACTCAGATAAATAAATGTATATTAGGGACATAACAAAATCTCACGCATACCACGTGATAGGCAATATTTTATTACACAGTCCGAGAAAATGTTAGCCTTTTCAATTTGCCTGACCTTTAAAGACTATTTTATATAGAGTTTAGTGTGCTGGTTTTGAATCTGTTGTTGTCAATTTTTTTTTTTTCAATAATTTCCAACACTGATTTTAGAGCCTCAGTTGTAAGCACGAACTTAATTATATTGAGTGCAAGGATTTCAGAACTTTTAAAGCTTTAGTTTTCGAGTTATATTAAAAGCAAATTTTGAAAATGTCGCAAAACCTTTGCAAATGTCTGACGTTAACGTATACTAGTCTACTGCGCAAGCGCTGATAAAATGATAAAATTTTTCAATTATATCCCAGTCGGCAAAAAATCTCCACTGACATACTGCTCTCCCTTTATAAAATTGCTGACATCTTCATACAATTTTTCAAAATGTCCCCAACGACATGTCAGCAGCTAGTCAGCGGTTGTTTAAACGAATTGTTGGTTGTCACCTATATTCTATAGACAAAGTCTCAAACTCTGTAGAAAAGTTTTAGATTCTTATACCCAATGCACACCTGATGTGAAATCTCGTTCGTACGAGATTTCGAACATATTTATGGTTGTGTATAAAACAGGGTTGGCAACCGAAACGAATAACGGTATCGGTAACGGTATTGGTATTACATATTTTTTATATCGGTAACGGTAAAGGTAACGGTATTTTCGATTATTTCGGTAACGATAAACCGTTACCGAAACATCGATACCGGTACGTACCGGTATTATGAAAAAATTTACCCAAAGTGTTAAAAAGTCACAAATTTGTTAAAAACACGTAAAAAATCAAAAATGTACAATAAAAATAATAACTCTGTTAAGTTACAGAAAAACTCTGCTAATTTAACAGAGTCCACCATATTTTTCCAGCTAGCAACATTTTTTGGTAATTTTACTATTAAACTCTGTAAAATGATTTTCACAAAAAAAAACTGTTAATTCACAGAGTTAATAGTAAAATATTGGTTAAATAAAACACCATTTAGCAAAGAAAAACTTTGTAAATTTACATATATTTGTAAAATACATTTGATGCAACCAAAATTTTACAGAAAAGAACTCTGTAAATTTACAGAGTTTAGTAAAATACATGTTATTTTGTAAAATTTTTATAAGATTTTTGAAAAGATTTTTTTGGTACTTTTTTAACATTTTCTAAAAAAAAAATATAGATCAAATTTTGGTATTTTTACAGAAAACTCTGTTTGCAACCATGAAATTAATGGTGTTTTCTTTTCTGAACAAAAAATTGTGCATTGTTAAAATGTTTACTTTTAAAATGTTGACATGGCCCTGAAACGATGTCGCATTTTTTCACTCAGAAAAGAACACAAAAAATGCTGTTTTGTACGCAAATTGCCCTGATTTGCTGGTTCGATGGATGTTTTTTTCGCTTATATTGCCGGCAGCTCAGGTTCGAATCCCGGCGATGGCCATCACATATTTTTTTTATTTTTTTTTTTTGCTTTAAATTATTTTTTTTTAATTATTCCCAGCAAAAACATGGTAATGAGTTGTGAAAAGTAATCATTACCAAGCACATTATTTATAATGAGTACCCTTTACTATTAACATTATTTTAAGCCCAAAAGTAACTACTTCTCAGTAATATGTTATAAAAGCACCTCTAAGTAATAATATCTTCTTGCACTTGCAGTTTTTAACCTTTACAATTTAATTAACTTAAAAAGTACTTAAAAACTTAATAAAAATTACGCAATTTTTAAGTTTTAGTAAAAACAAGTTAAATTTTAAATGTTTTAATTAACTAATTATTTTACTTCTTATTGGTATTGGGTTTTTACTCCTTATTTGTAATCCGAAGCAGTAACTACTTATTGATCTCCATACTCTTCACTAGTTATTTTTGTCTCACGCCCTTGTTAAAATAATTAGTGTTTCATTCAACAAGTAAATACTGATTAACATCAGTTTCGGATTACAAAACCCATTACTAGTAATGCCAATTTTTGCTGGGTTTAAACTTAAAAAAAAAAATACCAAAAAATTAACAAATTTAGTCGATTTTATATGAAAATTTACTTTTTTTTTTAAAAATTATAAAATTATTTAAAAAAAAACATTATTAAATAAAAAAAAATACGTAATTGAATGAAAAAAAATACCAGAATAAAAAAAAATAAAAATTTTCCATACCGGGATTTGAACCCCGGACCTCCAGTGTCACATGCCACGACACATTCTCTGCACCACAACAGCACCAGTTAACTTGTTCGCTTAATTTGAGTTTTGCTACATGAGAGAATATCAGGGCAGTTTTTCACCCGTCATTTCACGCAAAAAAAAAATCTGTGTAAGATTGAGCAATCCTACTTGGTAAAACTTTTTTCATACCAAAAAAATTTTTTTACCAAATTTTTGCTTATATTATGCTTGTCGATGTTAAAGTAACATAATTCATTTTTTATGTAAAATAACCAAGTAGCTTGCTCAATAACGCAAATTACCTGCACAAAAATTTATCGAAAGAAAACAACAAAAAACAGAACAAATACAGACCGCCATTTTCATTTTGTATTTTTGTGTGCGTGCGTTGTTCGTTTATTTTTTGTGTTATAAAAACGTAAAAAGGAAATTGATATATAAAATAAAAATAAATTAATACATAAATAAAAATAAATAATTAGTTTTCTAAAAGATAAATAAATGTAAGATAAAAGAATGTTAAAGTTAATTTTGCTTTCATCACTTAAAACACCATTCAATAAGAAAAACCAATGGAGTCCCAGACGTATGTTTCGATGAATAACAAATGGAATGATAAAGTGAGTATACCCGCATTCCGAAGACAACAATAAGGTTTAATAGATTTTTAGTTAAAAATTAGTGTTTGGTAATAATTTTATATTTTTACAGGGTACTGCTAAATAAATTTTTGAAGCTATGGAGAATCCTTCACTACAATAAAGAGGCGTGGACACCAATTCTGCCTTTAGTTATAAAATTAAAACCTAAAAACCCAAAGCCAAGGGAGTCCATACCTGTTTTGATGGGTTACAAATGGAATGACAAAGTAAGTGTTCCTCCTTACCAAGAGACCAATGGGGTTAACAAATTTTTTAAATTAAAAATTTATGTTTTGTAATAATTTTCTATTTTTACAGGATGCTTTTAAATAAATTCGTGAAGCTATAGCGGATCCTTTACTTCAAGAAGAAGCGTAGGCAGCAGTCACTCGAGAAAATTGTACAAAAAGGGTCAGTTGGTCGGTGGTAAATTAAATCCTACACAACATTTATTATATTAATATGGATTTATTCTGTGAAAATTTTAAATTCAACAAATATACAAATTTTTACAAAAATTTATTGAAAATTTATTTTAGCATAAATGTGGTAATTTTAAGCATTATTTTTAGTCAGCTTTTCAAATAATTTTGGTATATTTCACCATATTTCTTTTGGTATATTTTACCAAGTTTTTGCTTAAATAGCATTAGCATTTTCTTCAAAATTTTTTACATAAGTGTTTTGGCTAAATTACGAAAACTACTTCGTCGGTTGTAGTTTTAGCATATTTTTGGTAAAATTATGCCAGATTTTTGCTCACTCCGACACAAGTTTTTTTTTGCGTGTTGATTTCGGGGCGGACAATATGCATTTTTTACCTCACGGGCAGGCAATATTTTGAGAAAAGAACATAATATTTTTGCATTTTTTTTTAGAAAAGAACACAAAAAATTCAAAGAATAAAAAAAATGTTACAAAATGCTACGTTTTTTGCCAGAAAAGAAAACGCCATAAGATAACGTACACGCAAAAAAAAAATCTGTGTAAGATTGAGCAATCCTACTTGGTAAAACTTTTTTCATACCAAAAAAATTTTTTTACCAAATTTTTGCTAATATTATGCTTGTCGATGTTAAAGTAACATAATTCATTTTTTATGTAAAATAACCAAGTAGCTTGCACAATAACGCAAATTACCTGCACAAAAATTTATCGAAAGAAAACAACAAAAAAACAAATACAGACCGCCATTTTCATTTTTTTTTGTGTGCGTTGTTTGTTTATTTTTTGTGTTATAAAAACGTAAAAAGGAAATTGATAAATAAAATAAAAATAAATTAATAAATAAAAATAAATAATTAGTTTTCTAAAAGATAAATAAATGTAAGATAAAAGAATGTTGAAGTTAATTTTGCTTTCATCACTTCAAACACCATTCATTAAGAAAAACCAATGGAGTCCCAGACGTATGTTTCGATGAATAACAAATGGAATGATAAAGTGAGTATACCCGCATTCCGAAGACACCAATAAGGTTTAATAGATTTTTAGTTAAAAATTAGTGTTTGGTAATAATTTTCTATTTTTACAGGGTACTGCTAAATAAATTTTTGAAGCTATGGCGAATCCTTCACTACAATAAAGAGCGTGGACACCAATCCTGCCTTTAGGTATAAAATTAAAACCTAAAAACCCAAAGCCAAGGGAGTCCATACCTGTTTTGAGTTACAAATGGAATGACAAAGTAAGTGTTCCTCCTTACCAAGAGACCAATGGGGTTTACCAATTTTTTAAATTAAAAATATATGTTTTGTAATAATTTTCTATTTTTACAGGATGCTTTTAAATAAATTGGTGAAGCTATAGCGGAAGCGTAGGCAGCAGTCACTCGAGAAAATTGTACAAAAAGGGTCAGTTGGTCGGTGGTAAATTAAATCCTACACAACATTTATTACATTAATATGGATTTATTCTGTGAAAATTTTAAATTCAACAAATATACAAATTTTTACAAAAATTTATTGAAAATTTATTTTAGCATAAATGTGGTAATTTTTAGCATTATTTTTAGTCATCTTTTCTAATAATTTTGGAATATTTCACCATATCTCTTTTGGTATATTTTACCAAGTTTTTACTTAAATAGCATTAGCATTTTCTTCAAAATTTTTTACATAAGTGTTTTGGATAAATTACGAAAACTACTTCGTCGGTTGTAGTTTTAGCATATTTTTGGTAAAATTATGCCAGATTTTTGCTCACTCCGACACAAGTTTTTTTTTGCGTGTAGTAACCAGTAAAAATATAGATAAAACATTGTTTTGTTGGTTATAAGAAATACAGAATATTTCGCTTAAATCGGCATTTTAGCAGAAAACTCTGTTAATTATCTGTAAAATTAAGATTACGAAGTTAAAAGAAATATAACAGATGAAACTTAGTTGTTTTGTCACAGCCAAATACAAAGTATTTTCTTTTAATCTGTATTTTAACAGAAAACTCTGTCAAATATCTTTAGAATTGAGATTAAAGTAATTTTACCGAGTATTTTACAGAGTTATTATTTTGAGTGTATTTAATACAATTAAAAAAACTGTTAAATTAAGTGCATTTTTAACTATACTAACTATTAATTACTGTTAGTATAGTCAAAAATGCACTGAACGCGACCTTATAAACTTAATAACAATAGTTTTGCTGGTCAAAAATCCATACTCCAAACTTTTCCTTCACTTCAGGTTTTTGAGAAATTTGAGGTCAAAGTTCAAAAAAATTGCCGTTTGGGGCATTTTTGGAAAGTCATACCGGATGAACCCGATGTGATGGCGGCTTCAAAAAAAATCGATGGTGAATCTCTTTAAGATTAAGAACTCATTTGGTCAGTCGCCTTAACCCTTTGGGCACCAATTGTCTTTCAATGACGTCTTATTACACAGTATTAAAAAAAAAAAAAAAATCGGGGAAAATACCTTACAATTAGTGCTCCAACGGTTAAAGCGATTGATCAAATGAGTTAAACATCTTAATGAGCAATGTTTATGATTTACCGTTGACTTATTTTTAAGTCGTCAGCACATCGAGTTCATCTGCTATGAGTTGTCAAATAATTCCGAAGACGCGGGTTTTTGTATCTAAAATTTCTCAAAAATCTGATGTAATGGATAAGATTGGAAACCGGATTTGTGGCCAAAAAAATAATTGTAATCATGTGCATAAGGTGACGTTCCATTCGCATAAAGATTTTTTTTATATGATTTGAAGCAGAAAAAATGGGTTTTGGAACTAAGACATCATTGATTGACAGTTGGTGCCCTAAGTGTTAAGGCGACTGTCCAAATGAGTTCAGCATCCTTTAGAGCAATAATTAAGATTTACCCTTGACTTATTTTGAAGTCGCTATCACATCGTGTTCATCCGCTATGAGTTATCCAAAATGGCAGGGGGAAAACAGAGCAAAATAAATTAGCAACGCAATAATTTTACAGAAAGAAAATTTTCGATTTTTTTAAAGCGGCAATTATTTTTTTTTGTTATACCGTTTGTTTTTCAATAAAATTAAAATTTTTTTAATTTAAATTAGAGAAAAATTATAAAAAATTGACATCAAAAAATGTTTGTATAATTACAAAATAATAAGTTTTGAACAAAAAATATTTTGAAGTTAGCAACCAGAGTCAGTAAAAGTACAAACAAAATTCTGTTATTTTTAAAATACAATTCAGGTTTGTCTCTTTTTTCATCTTCCTACTAAAAAATGTTTACATTACGCGGCACTCACTTTTCTTAAATTGAGAATGTGATCATTGGTTGGACCGATTTTCACATATTCTTTGTCAAGATTTAGTTAATTGCGAATGTGACATTGGTTGGGCCAATTTCCTAATTGTTTTTTGTCCATATAACAATGCGAATAGTAGATTAAAAATATTTTACTTTGTTTTTATCCGTATTTTATGACAACCGAAATAAAACCGATATAATACCGGTAAAAATCCAAATAAAGGTAATGGTTTTTTATCGGTAACGGTATTTAAATATTTTTATTTCGGTATTGGTAACGGTAGTCAAAATTAAAGGGTTTTTAATCGGTAACGGTATTGAAAGGGTAACGGTAGCCAACACTGGTATAAAATGATACAGAACCATATGATCGAACGAGATTTAACACAGGTGTGAATAGGCCTTAAGATATTTTTTCAATAGAAAAAGTCTCAGATACTGAGACATTTGTTCTACAAAAAAATCTCATATTCTAAGACATTTTTTCTACAGAAAAAGTCTCAGATTTTGAGACATTTTTTTTGTAGAAAAAGTCTCAGATTCTGAGATTTCTTTTGAAAATGTCTCTGATTCAGAATCATGGCATTAGAGATAATTCAGAAAAAACTTAAAATTAAACTTGTCGCCATACTGTATCCGCCATTTTTAATTTCGAATCTTGATTCTTAAATCAAATTTGGCATCCGAAAAACCATCAAAATCAAAGTTTTTATCCAAAACAGACAACACAAAAAAAATCTTAAAATTTTATTTGTCGCCATATTGGAACCGCCATTTTGAATTTAAAAAAAATCCGCGCTCAAATTTGTAATTACCTACCCCAAAAACATCGAAAATGATAATTTAAGTACAATAAGCTAAGAATTAAAAAAGCATATCCGCCATATTTGATCAGCCATTTTGAATTTTAAATCTTTGATTTCAAAATCAGATTTAACATCCGAAAAACTATTAAAATCAAAGTTTTTGTCCAAAATAGACAACTTAGAAAAATAACTTAAATTTAAAATTGTCGTCATATTGGATCTCCTATTTTCAATTAATAGTAAGTGCACCTCGGTGGGCGGGACGAAACTTGAACAGAAATCCGACTATGTCTCACCGCAGACAAACTTTGGTATACTTCGAAGTCCAATGTATACTCTGAATGCCTCGACTTCAGGGCCTCAATAAGACTTTCGGACAAATTTAGTGTTTTCCAGGCCGAGGTACTTGCAGTTATTAAAACCGCGCAGATAATTATGATTATGACAAGGGACCTAAGTCGTTTCGCCATTAACATTTTCGCGCATAGTCTTGCAGCCCTGAAGACCTTAGAATCGGGAATTGTTAGGATTTGCATACGATCCCTTCAACGAATCACTCAGCATACAGTCAAGCTACTATGGGTCCTTGAACATAGTGGGGTCGCTGGGAACAAATTGGCTGATGAATGTGCAAGAAATTGCTTCGAGTGGGTGGGGGAACATGTCGATTCGATTTTTTGGTTCCTATAGTGGAATTGATGAACGAAATTGAAAGGATATCAAGGAATAGAAAGAAGAATATGTTTATATCATTGACTACGTGCAGGATATCGCGAACCCTGTGGCCAAATCTTAAGAGGACAAATAGTTTTCTTACTTTTGGAAAACTGAACGTAAGCATATTAGTGGGAGTACTTACAGGGCACTGTATAATTGGCAAAATGGGGAGGAGTCAGTGAAGCACTTGTTATGTGAATGTCCGGGTCTGATGAGAAGGCGCCTTAAGCATTTGGGGCAAAGATTTTTGGATGACCTGGATTGCCTCAACGGAGTCCCATTGACATCTCTAGCAGAATATCTAAGAGAACCGGGGTGGCTTAAGGAGTAGAAAATTTGATATCAGGGGGGAGTAGGGAAATGACAATCAAGGGAATCACAATGGGCCTTATGGCCTTCGAGTGAATTCGCCAAAACCAACCTAACCTAACCTTATGCAAAAGCATTATTAAAAGATTAACCCTTTATACATCAACTTTAAACTCAACTTTCTGATTTCTTGAAATTTTAATGGTGAGCTTTTAGGATTTGGATTAACGTTAAACTCAGTATAATGTAGTTTGGATCTAAAATACTACTTTTAAAATCTGGGTAATTTTGTTTTATGTTAATAAATATAAAACTTTATAGCAAGAAAAAGTTGTTCCCTCAAATTATTGTAATAAACTCGGAAAAGAAATCTACAATTGACATTCAGTTTACCTAAACTAAGTTAAGCTAGCCTCCCAAAAACACGGCCTTATATGGGGTTCACACTTGCACCTTTAACAAGTTGTTTAATAAAACACCAGTAACAGAATACAAACGTAATGGCCACAGAGCAGACTTTTAAACACGTATTTCTTATACACTCAAAAACAGCTAGTTTGAACCGCACATTATATTCTTGCGAAGTTTGTTTATATTTTGCAAGTCAAAATAACTTAAAATCTTGTAGAGATTTCAGGTATTTGGCTGTGGTATCCTTTGCATTAAAAATTATAAAAATTATTCATAAGTTTTTGTCGATTGGGTGTATTGACCGAGATATTTGCATTCCTTGAATTTTCGAGAATTAAAAATATAAGGTTCAAAATTATGGAGTGATATCAAACGAAACCCGCTTTATGTTTATGGTGCCAAATATTTTTTTTTGTTCAAAAAGTATAGTTATGTACCTAGTTTTCCATGCGGCCACAATAGTGCATTTAGTTCATTATCATACTGGAAACCAATTTTCCGACAAATACTAGTATTGACCTGACTGTAATATTCTTAATTTTTTTCTTAAAAAGTTATTGCCCTAATAAATGTAGATGTAGTTTCCTCTCAAACAAGATTTCTATAACTAACAATTGGTTTTTGATTTTATTTTATTCGATGAGAATGCCGGACAAAAGTTGACGCATCAAGTCTGTAAGTATTCGATCGATCTAGGAACTATTGTTGTTGCAAATCTGCCATAGATCACTAAAGTCAGTGTTGCAAGATAAATGTTGAGTCATGTCCCCCCATCTTGAAAATTTATAACGCCAAAAGTCCCAAGGTAAGTTCTTAAAAGCCCTTTATTTGTTTCTAAATAATGGAAAGTAAAGTTTCAAATGATTTATGAATAAAATTCACCGAAATAAAAGTCCCCGAAATTAATATTTTGGTTGGTGAGAGTGTTAAATTTGGCAGTGTGGAATCTTATATACCCTTCAATAGGTAACAAATAAATAAAATGCATTTTATTTATTTTTTACCTATTGATTATTGTCATGGCAGAGGCGTTTTGGAAGGAGGGGTAGGGAACTGCGGTGGTCGTTGCGGACATATTATCTTTCATGAAATATTTTTAGAAATTCTTTTATTATGCTTTTTACACTAAAGTAATCATTCCCGAGTAAAAATGAATACATATAATTTTACATTATTTGATGTATGTATATATACCCAGGTAGAAAAATACAACCGTTAAAACGCTTTAAAAGCGCTTTGTATGGTAGTACGAATGCTCTCAGACCATACTGAAAACCATCATCAGAGCGCTTTCAGACTGTCCTAATGATAACACCGTTAGACGGTTTATTTGAAGCGTTTTTAAAGACATTTATAATAATGATTTTAGAACGCTTCGTTATAGCGCTTTTAAAGCATTGCAAAAACCAAAAATGTATCACTTTTAAAACGGTATGTAAAGCAATTTTAAAGTGCTTTATATGCAAAAAAAAAACAATTTACAAGCATTTCAGATACAAAACCTAAAGTAATTTTCCATCAGTTTAAAAACCAAATGAAAGTTTATTTTTGTTTTAATTTTTATTGTTTTAAGAAAAGATAAATATATTATTTTTTTTATAAAAAATAACTGTTTTTTTATACAAAAAACTAAATAGAATTTCGTTTAGTTATTCTCTCTTCTGCTGCCGCTATCCAGCGGCTTGTTTTGGTCACGATAGACTTGTCGGACTCATTTTCAAATTTTAGAAGAAGGTGTTCTGCAACGGGAAAACAAAATGAGTTTATTAATATAATAGGTATAAAGCATTTCTGATCTGACGAAAACTGCGATGTGTTTTTTTTAAATCTTTTGAAAAGATCTAGAAATTTGCTAAATTTGATGCTTTCGCGGTAAGGCAAACTTCACAAATATCAAAAAAAAAATTTAAAAGTTTCTATTAACATAAATTTTACTTTAAAAATATAACGCGAAGGGACGAAATTAGGTTGATACCTAAAATTGTTTTGTGAAAAACACATACATGTTTTGGTCAAAGATATATAGTTGTTGGCCAGCATAATATTACCTTTCAATTCATTAAAAACTTTTATGGTGCTAAAATTTTTTTTCGAAACTCCTTTAGTCGGTTTTCCAACGCTGCTAAACATTTGCTGTAAACCTGGGGACATTATACTGGAAAGGATACTTCCAATGGCCATATATCATACACGGGAATTTTTAATTGGCATTGAATTTTCATTGGCATTAGTTGGAACTAATGCCAATGCCAAAAAAAGCATTAAAATTTATTGCCAATGAAATTTTTTTGCATTATTTGTACTAATGCCAATGAAACGGCACAAATGCCTAAAAAAAACTATTTACAATTGATAAAAAAAGCATTTTTTTACAATAAATATATATTTTTTTAAAAACTTAAAATGGCGATATATCGATAACTAAGCCAGATAGAGCAAAATGGAGGGCATTTTTGGTCCTTTGAATCTCCATACTTTCGCGGGTCCTCTTCACATATGTTTACCCCAATGGGTCCCAACTAGAGTTGTCAATTATTCGACTTTCAACTTTGTTCGAATAATTAAAATAATTGTTTTTCCTCGTTCGATCAAACGATTAAAGATCAAAATTTATTCGATTAATCGAAGAGAATAACGAATAAAAAAATTATTTTTATAAACAAAAAAAAATAAACAATTCATATGAAAAAACTTAAAATAAGAAAGTTAAAATTTTTAGTAATGAAAAAATGCATAAAAAACTTAAAAATAAAATAGTTAAAAGTTAAAAAAACTTAAAAATTGAATAACTGAGATCACTTTTAATTAATGGATGTCGATTTTTATACTTGTTGAGAAATAATTCAAATAAAAATTATAATTTGAAGTATTCAGACAAAATATATCATAATGATTTTAATTTTTGTCAAATAAGACAATTTAAGTTGTTCTTAAGAAATAATCTTTTTAAAATAAAAGTTGACTCAATTTTTTTGCTTTCAAACAATTTTTGTTTTTTGTTTTTATTAAATTAAGATTTTGAAAACACTCTTTCGCAAATTGTTGAAGTAGGTGATATAGTAAGAAGAGCATACAAAAGTTTATCTAATTTTTTTGTTCTTTTTTCAGATTTTCCCAAATATACCATATCGTCTGATATATCGCTGAAGTCCTTTTTATTTTCTGAATTTTTAATACTTTGAATTGAATTATTTAACTCGCATAAAAGATTATTATTTTCATTACTAATAACTTCCTCTATTTTAATACTTTTATCTGAATTATTGTGATTACTTTCAACATAAAATAATCTGGAGTATAATTCATTTGCATATTCTTTTGTTTCGCTTTTTGGAGAATATTTTAAGAAACTTTCATTGCTCCAAAAATTTCCAGAGTTTAGAAAAATTATTAACGTATTTAACACTTTTATACGTCTCTCATTAATTCTTATTTTAATACGTTTTAGAAAGTCTGATGCAAAAGAATTATCAATTTTTTCTAAATTATTTAATAAAAACTTAATAACTCTCTCTAATTCTATAATGGATGTGCTATCCAGGGCTATGGATACAATATATTTTAACTTTCCTACATTTTGTATAAAATCTTTCAAAATTTATGAGAATAAATCAAATTCTAAGCATTTCTTTAATTTTTTAATTAAAAAAAATTGTTCGATTAATCGACATTAATTAATCGATTTATTCGTTATTCGAAAATCGTCATTTTTGAATTATTCGAACAAGAGTTGGGTTTTGTTTGATCGATTAATCGAATTATTCTTAATCGACTGACAACTCTAGTCCCAACTTTGAATCAAAAAAATTTGGGATTCCGGAAAATTTAAAAATTCTTATGTCTCGGTAAATATTGGTGACACAACAAAAAGTTCAAAAGCATTTTTGTAGCTCTTGGTTTCTAGAACTCGTCTGCCAATACTAGAAAACCCTCAGAGCAATAGTTTTTTAGTTATTCAGTTTCTAAAATTCTCAAGACCCTATTGGGCCCCTAAATTGCAGTACCTGGAAAAATAAGCAAGATAATGCTAAAGGTATGTGAATTTTTAAACTTTGAAGAGGACCGGCGAAACTATGGAGATTTTAGAACCAAAAATGCCCTCCATTTTGCTTTATCTAACTTAGTTTTCGAGATATTATGCCTGTTCGTTTACCTAACTACAATCATCTCATTTTTATTACTTTTAATAAAGCTGGAAATTTGTAATACAAAAAGTAAACAAAACTTTCCAGTTGTAGTAAAAAAAGTAAGAAATTTGGGTAAACAAACAGACCTATAGGCATTTCAAGTTTTAACCAAAAAAAAATTTTCACAACTGGTTGACGGAAATACGACTTTTAATATTGCTAATGCTTTGTTTTCATTAAGACATTTATTAATGCCAATGAAATTTTTCATAATTGGCATTACTAATGCTACTAATTCCTTAACGGACATTGGCATTGATTGAAACAATGCTAATGCTAAAAATTTCATTGGCATTAGTTTCAATATAATGCCAATGAAATCGTCAATTAATTAGTCCATTTATTTACATAGTCCCATGTATGCCTCATATAATGAGTCGGCCTTACATTTTAACCGCATCAGGTCACGCTGAATACAGTGTTGCCACCAACAAAATCGTAAATTACACGTGGATCATGCCAAAATTACACATGAAATCACGAATTACACATGGATCATGCCAAAATTACACATTAAATCACGAATTACACATGCTTTTTTTAAATAACATTTTTTTTTGTAAATTTTCAAATTATAACGTTTAAGTCTATCGATTTAGTCGATTTTGACATAAAACTCCGTTAAATCGACAGTAACAGCTAACTGGACATCGTGTAATCCGCCCTTACACTGAAAGAATTTTGTTCATTACGGATATGAAAACGTACATTGATTCTATGAAAAAAATCATTAGAAGTGAGCCAATGATGCCCTTCATAGAATCTATAAAACAAATTCATAGAAACCAGAAACCTATGAAAAAGTTCATAGGCTATGGAAAAAAAAAATGTTATTCAATTCTATTTATACCCTACACCACACTGTGGTACAGGGTATAATGAGTTTGTGCTGATGTTTGTAACTACCCGAAATATTGGTCCTAGACCCACCCTTAAGTATACCGATCGACTCAGAATCACTTTTTGAGTCGATTTAGCGATGTCCGTCCGTCCGTCCGTCTGTCCGTCCGTCTGTCTGTCTGTCTGTCTGTCCATGTAAACGGTGTAAACACGATACAGGTCGCAATTTTTGATCAATTGACTTGAAATTTGAAACTTAAGTCTCTCTTGGCCCAAGGACGAAGCCTATTGAAATTGGAAAAAATCGGTCCATATTTAGACCTAGCCTCCATACAAAGGTCCTCTTTAGTTTTGGCTCAAATGACTGTAATAACCGTATTATAGAAGGTATCGTTTTGAAATTTGGAAGGTAAACATGTTTTGTCTTCACAAATCATCATTCCGAATTTCAAAGAAATCGGACCAGTTCTTCTTGTAGCCCCCATACAAACCACCGTCCCGATTTTCGCATAAATGTCTCAAAAGTCATGAAAATAGAAAATGTTTAATTAAAATTTTGTTTGTGTATGTTAAACGCGTACTTAAATAACCTTATCAAACCTGATAATCATCGGACCAGTTTTGGACTCAGGCCCCTTGTGAAAATTTCGCCCGATATTCAGTTAAAGCGGTTTATTGTCAACAAATAGAAGCCTATTTCACTCAAATTTGATTTGTGAGTGTTTTTTTACACTTATTAAAGATTTTACAACATATAGATCTAATCGGTCCATGAGATCCATTTTCCGGGAAACTCTGGTGTAGGGTATTATATGGTCGGTCTTGACCGACTATAACTTTCTTATTTGTTTTATTTATATAATATTCATTCAGCCAATGAAATGTTTCATAGATTCTATGAATTTGGTTTTATGAAATTTGTTCATAGATATAATGAACAATAATTCTTTAAGTGTAGTCTGGTTTTTACTGCTCAAAAAACCTAAAATTTATCGTTTTTTGCGAAATTTCTGTCGGGATAACCTAAGTCAAATCAGAAGAAAATCTGAAAAACACCAAAAAAATATATTGATTTCAGCTGAATATCTGCTCATTTTAACAGAAAACCCTGCTGATTAAAGCAGAAATATTTAGCTAAAATATTCACAAAAATATTTTTGTAAACTCACCAAACAGAATCAGTAAAATTACTAAAAAATTTCTGTTATTTTTAAAAACTGAATGACAGAGAAGTTCGTTAAATTATCCATTTCTGCAAAAAAAAATTTCCTAAAAGTTTTTTTTTTAAAACTGAAAGCCCGACAGAGAATTTTGTTAAAATATCCATTTCTGCAGAAAAATCTGGTAAAAGTTTGTTTTTTTAAATGAAACCCCGTTTTACAGTTTTGTAACCTGTGAATTCGGTATGAAATCCATCTTAAATTTACGGTTTTGCTTATAAATAACATAACCGAATTTGCTAAAACAAATTATGAAAAAAAATGCTCAAAAAAGTAAAAATTTCAAATTACACATGAATTACACATGCAGACAATTACACATGGGCTACACATGGAAAAACAAATTACACATGATATGTGTAATTACACATGAGGTGGCAACACTGGCTGAATAACAAAATAAAAATTAGTTATTTTGATTCAAATGTAAATATAGAAAAATACATACCAGTGAATTGCAAAATTGCTGATCAGTTTTAACCTTGTTGTCAAACTCCTCAAACTTAACTAAATCTGTTATGGGGTCGTCTAGAGTTAATTCACTTTTAATGTCGGCTTTTTGGTCGTCGTAAACCATATTTAAAAAGTAGTGTAAAAAAATGTTGTAAAAAAAAATTGTATTCCTAAACCAACATAAATTTGGCGAAAAAGTAATCTCAAAAAGCTTTTTCAAAACGTTCATAAGGCGTTATGAAATAATGCTTTAAAAATGCTTTATTTTTGATAAGTCATGACTTTTTTTTACCGTCATGAATTTATACTTGGAAGTGCTTTAAAAATGCTATTTTTTAATTACCGTCATGAGTTTCTACTTTGGAGTGCTTTAAAAACGCTTTTTTTTATAACCGTCATGAATTTCTACTTGGGTAGCCATATGAAATAATATGTTTTCATATCAAACAAAGTATATAATTATATCTCGCAATGAGTTTTTCCAAATTTTTTAAATGGAGTTATATAAAATTACATCTAATGATAACCATATTAATATATAAATATATGTGGGAGACATAATCATATGTGACACATATAACTTAATCTGATTGCATACATATTTATATGTGACTTATATCAAATAACGTATACGAGCATATTTAAAAAAAATCCAATATCATTATATATATAATTATATATGACTTACAATAAACCATTTAAAATTATATATGACTTACAAGAAACCATTTAAAACTATATATGGTTCCATCTTAAAAAACGAAAAAAAAATTTTCAAATATAATTATATATGGTCGCACATATAACTCTATATACAGTTATATAAAACTATACATGGCATCAAACATTTATTTTTTCAATATTATCAAAGATATAATTATAAATGGCTTATGAGATACCGTATATAGTTTTGTAAGGTACCATATAAATACAATTTTTTTTTAAACTCTATATATATAATTTTAAATGGTGGCACATGTAACGCCATATAAAATTTTATACAATTGTATAAGGTATTTATTTTTATTTATTAACAAGGTTAACTTACAATTATAAATTATAAGATAACAAGGGGGTTGGGCTGAGCAACTAAGGCCTTGAAGCCCATTGGAACATTAAGGGTTTACATTAATATTTACAAAGATGTATAACTTATCAATACTATAGTAGTGTTGAGGAAGGTTAAGATAGCTTATGAACTAATATTTATCAATTTCAATTTATTATTATTCAATTAATATATATGTATAATATATGTATGTATAAATATATGTATAAATTTATTATTATATTAACTTAAATGATAAAAGTTTCTGGTAAGAATTATTAGTTGGAGTATAATTTAGAAGATTAGTTTTCAATCATTGATATTTTTTTCTATTTTATGTAAATTTATTATTTGTTTTTTTCATTGACATGTCGTATTTTTAACTTAGTTATCCTTTTTTATTTTTTGGAATTGGTGCTAGTTTTGTTGTTTATTATTTTTTTTAATTATTGTTATAAAAAGGGTTATTTTAAAATGGCATAATATTTTGTTTTCAATTCATTCGTGTAGAACAGTGGTCGGCACAAAGAGGCATATGAAAGTATTAGTGTTTTAATAAAAATATGCATGTGTTGGTGTATTTCTTCAACAAAGCGACATCAACCTGCTTTGAAGAAAGTCAGCTTGCTACTGAATAAAATATTTGTTTTTTTTATGCTCTTTGTTGATTTTTTGTTGACATTCGTGTTGTATACATGTGAATTACCGATTGTGTTCGGCTCCAGCGTGCAATGGGTGCCGATCACTGGTGTAGAATACAGGGTTGCCACTTCTTGGATAATTATCCAAAAAATGGATAATTTAAAATTTTTTGGATACTCTTTGGATAATTGCATTTTTGGATAATTTATGGATAATTTTATTATTTACAATTTAAAGTTTTACACGGACAAAATATAATTTTCCTTATTTTAATTTGGTTATTTTTTTTTTAGTTACTTCCTTTTTGACAGCATTTTTTTAGTTTTGGCAATACCTCTTAAATTTTCAAATTATATGAATTTGTAAGCCTTATTGGACCACAAAAATATGGTCTGTTTGATTATTTGGATGTCCAAACTTATTGGGAAAAAGTTAAAAAAATTATAAATTGTGCTGGTGAAAATATTTTTCTAAATTTATAAGTTGTTTTTAAATTTCTTATGATTCTTCCATTTTCTAATTCATCATAAAAAGTTAAAATACAGGCTTTTCTGGTATAACGGAACCATGAATTGTTTTTTGACAAGATCATTGAAATCAGCGTGTGATAATAACCCCAAAAAATACCTTTTTCAAAAAATGGGCTAAAAAATAATTTCATGTATTCTTTAAATAGAATTTAAATAAATCATTTTTGTTTCGTTAAAAAAAAATAGTTTTCGAAATTTTTTTTTTTGGATAATTTTTGGGATTTTGGATAATTTTGGACAAATTCCTGGATAATTTTTTGGTTTAATGGTGGCAACACTGGTAGAATATGAATAATTTTGTTGTTAATTTTTCAACTTTGATAGTTTTTTTTTTCATTTTGTTTATTTTTAAGTTTTGTTTTTGATTTTTCATATATAAAAATTTTGTTCTATACATTCTTTTGTTTTATTATTTATTTTTTAATTATTCAAAAATAGTGTATTTTTTCTTTATTTTTTTTTTTTAATTAAGTACTTACATGTTTATATATTTAGTTAAGTATAAGTGCATGTTTATTAATTTTTTGATTCTAAACTTCTATTCCTCAGTGTTTTCTTGTTTTAATAAGTCACTATTGGGGTAAACTTATTTCAAAATCTGTAATTAGATTATCTTAGTTAAAAGATTATCTATTACCGATTTGCCCTAACAATTATCTTTTTAAATCTTATAAAAGTTTATTTCTGTAAACCATTATAGATTTTCGACATTGTCATAATGGGCGGTAATTTTTTTATTTAATTTTTTAATATCACAAAATCCACCAGAAAACACATAAAAAATGCTATTTTCTGACCTAAGGTCTTTCGATTTTCTTTATATTAACGGTATGCATTCTCCATAAAGGTAATAAAACATATCCATTTTCAGTTTTTTTAATTTTAAAAAAATCGCGATTTTTTCGCGAATTTAATTTTCTTCAAAAATTTAAAAAATCAAAAAAGTATGTTAATTTGAAGAGCCATATCTGCTAAAGTATCTATCGGATTTCTACGATTCAAAAAGCATTAGATTCAAACGTTCGTCCTTTTTTATACCAACGCAATAAAAAAAAAGTTTTTCCAAAAAAAGTGCATTTTTGATGCAAATGCAATTTTTTGATGCATTTTTCAAAACTTTCTCCAACTTCAATTTTTTTGAAACCTGCATAATTCTAAAATATGGCATTTTTTACACAAAATTGAGTACCGTTTTTTTTGTGACGGCGTTTCAAAAAATTTTCGTGATTTTTTTAAAACTACTTATTTGATTTTTTCCATACAAAAAATCAATTTAATATTTATTTTGCAATTTTATCAAAAAAGTATGTAACTTTAAAAAGCCATTTCTTCGAAAGTATCTATCGGATTTCTACGCCTCAAAAAGCATTCGATTCAACTGATTATCCGTTTTTATAACAATGCACTAACAAAAAATATTTTTTAAAAAAAATGCATTTTTGATGCAAATGCAATTTTTGGATGCATTTTTAAAAACTTTCTCCCCCTTCAATTTGTCTGAAACCTGCATAAATCGAAAATATAGAATTTTTTACATAAAATTGGGTACATTTTTTTTTTGTGACGGCATTTCGCAAAATTTTAGTGATTATTTTAAAAAATGCTTACGTAGTTTTTCCTTAGACTAAAATTTTTTTTGTTATTTTATGAATTTTATGAAAAAATTGTATGGAAAAACCAATAAGGTATTTTTAAAAAAATTACAAAATTTTTACGAAACTCCGTCACAAAAAAAGCTGTACGCAATTTTGTGTAAAAAATGCTATATTTTCGATTTATGTAGGTTTAAAAAAAATTGAAGGGGGAGAAAGTTTTAAAAAATGCATCCAAAAAATGCATTTGCATCAAAAATGCACTTTTTTTTAAAAATATATTTTTTTATTACATTAATGTAAAGTAAGACTATCGTCTGAATCGAATGCTTTTTGAATTGAAGAAATTCGATAGATACTTCCGAAGATATGGCTATTCAAAGTAGCATACTTTTTTGATTTTTTCAATTTTTGAAGAAAATTAAATTCGCGAAAAAATCGCGATTTTTTTTAAATATAAAAAACTGAAAATGGATATGTTTAATTGGCTCTATAGAGCACATGTGTACAAAAAATTAGATAAATTTGAAGACCCTCGGTCAGATTTTATAAAATCTTTGCTGGATTTCATGATATAGTATAAATAAGTATAAATAATTGGAAATAATTAAGAAGTATATACTTAATGTAGTTATAATAATATAATATAGTAAATAATAGTCTATGTATGTAGCACATGTAATATGAGTTAACAAAGTCATGGGTTAGGTAAAGATCGTTTGTTGAATAGATGTTATTTCTTTTTGGGTACAGTATTTGTTGTTTTTTTACATTTGGTTTTCTTTTTATATGTTGATTGGAGAGATTTGTTGATACAATGAAGATCTTGGAACATATAATCTCTTTTTTTAGCTCTCTTACTTTGTCTATATTTATAAATAAGACGCCACCTTTGCCGTTATGTTTATTCATGTTTTCGATTTATTTTTTTGCAATTTTTTGCCACTGTTGCTAGTTTAAAAACATATTTGTTGTTTTTATAACAATTTTTTTTTTAGTTGTCCTTTTATTGTTTTTTTAGTTATTTTCTTTAACAGTTCTCATTTTAATTATTTTTAATTCATTTAAATATTTTTAATATGTTTGTGTTTATACCATTTTTTGTATTTTTTTTTTTTTAAATCTTGATTACATTTTTATTATTTAAAAATTTTTTTTTTTATTTCTGAATTACATTTTTTTATTATTTTAAAAGTTCTAGTATTTCTTTTAATTTGTTTTTTTTTTTTGCACGTTTTCCACATTAAGAAGTAGTAACCGTTCTTATACTATTTTCTTTCCGAGTTTGTGACCGCTCTCTTCAAGTCGTTAAACGTGAATGATTGTATAAGGTAAAAAATATTTTTTTCTTTCACAATATTTTATATATAATTATGCATACTTTTATATGACAGTATTTCAATATTTTTTTTTTTAATGTTGCATCATATATATTTTTATTTAAGTATACAAGAGAGCTTGTATAATTATATATATCAGTCAAAAAAAATATATATAAATTCTATAAATTTTTAAATAGAAAAAAAAATTGTTTAATCCATTGTATTTTAAAACTTAAAAAAATGCATATTGGATTTTAAAAGTTAAATTTTTAAAAAATGCATATCGTTGGCTTAGTCGGCAAACCTGTCAAGTCCAATTTTTATGGAAATTGAGTTTTTGATGTAGTATGCTAGTATAACGCAAAACACATCATTTACAAAAAACAAAATGCAGTTATGTTGTTTTTTCTTCTTGTTATGCAGTGGTAAGAAATTGTGTCAAGTCCAAAAAAAAAAATAAAACATCGAAAGCCACGTGCTAAGTCCAGCTGAAAACAGCACACATTTTGTATCAACAAATTTCTTCAATAGATTTAAATTCGAGGTTTGTATTTTTTATTAAAAGGACGCAAAAAAGCTCTTATGGAAATACATGCTTGTTTTTTTTTTTTTTTTTTTTTTTTTGCAAAATATAACTTATAAAGGCAAAAATACCAAAAAAAAATTTAGCTCATAAATTTTGGTACATGATGGCATTTCCAAAGCCAGAAAAGTTAGATTTTTTATATAAAAAAACATTTTTTTTTTTCAAAATTTAATTCAATTGGTAAAATTTAGTAAAATAAAGCGCATTAAGAAGAGAAAATTTGGCTTTTTATGTGCTTCCATGGACCAAAATTTATCAGGAATAATTTTTGAAATTTTTTATTTCACAAAATTGTTTAAAGTTGTGAATAGTTGACCTTTAGTTTAGTAGTTTGTTGATTTTGTTCGGCATTAGGTCATGAGTTAATAAATTAATTAAATAAAAAATATAAACATATTTTATTTTATTTTTTTTAAGGGCAGTTTACACGTTAACTACCCTTGACCACCCTTATCTACTATTTCCCAGTATTGGTGATACGGTTTGCTGGGTTTAAATAATTTTGTATGAAAAATTATTTGAATTTGACAATTGCTATCCTCCAGTACTGGGAAATAGTAGATAAGGGTAGTCAAGGGTAGTTAACGTGTAAATCAAGCTTTATTGTCCCAGCATTTCAGTCAACATTGCTGACCTAGGGTTCTATAGTCGAAAAGTCGAAAAGTCGATTAATCGACTTTTTGTATGAAAAAGTCGAAATCGACTTTTTTGTTCTTAAAAAGTCGAAAAGTCGACTTTTTCTTTCGACTTCTTGGACTTTTTTCGACTTTTTTGACTTTATCGACTTGATTTTTTTTACTTTTGCCAGATGAAAATAATTCTGAAAAAAAAAATCAATTGAGAGCCGAGTTTAATAACAACTGAAGCTATTGGTATTTCCATATATTTTGTGTGTGAAGCAAAAATGTCAATGCCAAATTCATGAGTTAGAAAGTGTTAAGTGTAATATTTACCAATTGTTTTGATTGTTGTAAACACCTCAGTGATAGCGTTCTATCGAAAGTCGACTCTTTCGCTTTCGATTTTTTCAACCTTTTCCAAATTTTCGATTTCTCCGACTTTTTTTAACCTTCAAAAAAATAGCACCTAAACGATTACAACAAGTCAAAACTAACTGGAAAAGGTCAAAAAAAGATAAAAATCGAAGAAAGTCGAAAAAAGTCGAAAAGTCGAAAAAAGTCAAAAAGTCGACTTTTTAAAAAGTCAACAAGGCGAAAAATCGACTTTTTAGAAATTCAAAAAAGTCGAAAAGTCGACTTTTTGTTGCGACTATATAACCCTATGCTGACCATCTTCAGAGGGATATTTAAAAATTAAATAAAAAAAAAACAAAAAAAAAAGCTAAAAGCTTTTGTCAACACAAAATTTTTAAAATATTTTTTTAAAAAAACATTTTTTTTTTCAAAAACTTAAACCGCTTGTAGAGGACTAAAAGTAGCCTGCAATTTTTTTTTTTAAATAATTTTTCCCGTTATCAGCTCGAAAATGCTCACCGACTTTTTGCTATTAGTTCACGAGATTCGCAAATATCCATATCATCGACCCACCCTACGATTTAGGTTATAAATAATTTTTTTTTTGTCAACAACAATGAAAAAGTAAGAAGTAGTTGTATTTTTTATTATAAAAAACACAAAAAAAATCAAAAAAAATAATAAAAAAAATACAAGAAAATCTGTTAAGTCCACAAAATGGAAAGAAAATGTGCTAAGTCCACATTTAAAATAGAAAATTATAAAGAGCAAATGTGCTAAGTCCAAAAAGAGCCCAAAAGTGTTCCTTTCTTTTATTTTATATTTCTATGATTTTTTGGGGTTAAACAAGATGAAATTAAGAAAAAAACTGCGTTTACAGATTTAAAAAAAGTTAACCCAAAAAAAAGTTAGACAGTTTTTTGTCTCTCCTGAAAAATTTAAAAAACCGGACTTGACAGGTTTGCCGACTAAGCCAACGATATTACTTAAATAGTTGTGTGTAACTTTATATAAGATAATATATGATGCTTGGGGACCCCGAGTTCGATTCCCGGCTCAACCCAGAAAAAAACTATTTTTTTTTAATTTAAAAAAAAAAAAATATGTTTTTAAAGCTTCTTGTTTTTTCTAAACTTAAAAATATTGAATAATTAAATTTTTATGATAAAATCTAAAAATAAATATTATTTATTTATAGTTATATAATTTTATGTATTACATCATATAAGTTAATATATGGTTCCTAGGGACCCTGGGTTCGATCCCCGGCTGAGCTAAGAAAAAAAGTTTTTTTTTTAATTTTTTTTTTTAAAGAAATATGTTTTAGAAGCTTTAATTTTTTACTAAACTTAAAAATATTGATTAATTCATTTTTTATGATAATATTTAGAAATAAATATTATTTATATATAGAAATATAACTTTCTATATTGCATCATATATGATAATATATAATTCTTGAGGACCCTGAGTTCGATTCCCGACTAAGTCAAGAAAAAAAATATTTTTTTTTTAATTTTTTTTTAATCTAAATAGTTTTTTAATGCGTTTTCGTTTTTCAAATTTAAAAAAAAAATAAAATCCCTGAATTTTAACAAAAATATTTCAAAAATAATTATATTTTGATATAATTATATATTATTTAATCCAAAGAAAAAAATATTTTAAAACTTTAATGTTTAACCATCAATATCTCTGGTTTTAAGAGAGCTAAAGTCCTCAGATCAAGCTCAAATCAAAGCTTTATTTGTTGCCAATAATTAAAAGTGTATTTGGTTCGAACTTATGTTACACAGAAAAAAATATGGGGAAAAACAATTTGAGTAATCACTTGTTTAAATTTAAAAAAAGTTTTGAGTAATTTTTTAATTGACGCAATTAAAAATTTACTCAAAAATTTAAAAACAAATTGAGTAAATAATTTAATAAGAATTTAATAGCTTTTTTAATTTTTTTTGGAATTTTCTTAGTTTTTTAATTCTCGTTTAGTTTATAGTTTTTTGTATATATACATGAAAGTTTGTAATCATATTTATAAAATTTTTTTATGTCTTTAAGACAAAAATATATTTGGTAAAGTTTGAAAAAACATGTTTTTTTTCTTTGTAAAAAAATATGAAATTTTTTTAAACTTTGTTTTTTTTAGAGTAGAAACAGAATAAGCCCGGCACGACTTTTTCCATACGGTTTGGCAGATTAAACCGGTGGCCGGCGCCGATGTGAAATAAAACTTGTTCTGTTTTTAAAAGGTGGTGCTTCTTGTTCTGTTCCTGCACTTAATAGTGTCAATTAAAAATTTACTCAAATTTTTTTGGCAAACATTTAATAAATTTTTATTAAAAATTTACTCAATACTATTAAATCGTTTACTGGTGGAAAATTGAGTAATTTTTTACTCAATAGTATTAAAAATTTACTCAAATTTTTTTTTTATTTCTTTCTGTGTAGCAATATTTTCAGATAAAATTATTTTTGTCTGAAAAAACTTCCGAAAAAAACTTAAAACTCATTATTTGGCTGTTGGTGAGTAAAAAAGTTTATACATGTTTTATACCATTTTAAAGGTATTTTTATTAAATATACAACGGCAGAAAGAAAATTTGGATCCGATGAAAAATGTGAAACTCATAAGCCAAAAACCGTTTTTACTTTAAAGCTTTATAACTTGGAAAGTTAAGAGCATTGGAAGATGAAAATCATGTTGTTGAACTCAGTATTAAACCCCCTATTAGCTCACCAAATAAACTAAAAAAAAAAAAATCACAAATTTTAGCAAAAATTTTCTAAGTCTTTTTTAAAATTTTGTTCAACCCGAGTAAAAAGGAATTTATATAAATGTATATTGTTTTATATGTTTTCATAAAACCATATACAACTATATGAGTCAAAGTATAAAATTATATCTCACTTTGAAATTTTCCAATTTTTTTAAATGATGTCATATAAGATCATATCTAATTATATTGTTCATAATATATTAATATAAATGGTAGATGTAATCATACGTTGCACATAAAACTTAATCCGATTTCATACATTATTATACGTGACTTTATATCTAATTATGTATAGGACTTTACTAAACAAAAAATCCAGTATCAATTTATGTATAATTATTAGGGTGCTCCAAAAAAATGAAGTTGTTAAATATTGGCCGTAACTCCGCCTAGAAATATGCATTTGGGTGTAAAAATATGTTTTGCAAAATTATAGGGTAATCGGATGTGGGTAAGGCGTGCCGCATCGGCCCTGAAGTTTGAAAAACGGATTACAAGGGGAAAATATGACTTTTTTGTCATTTTCTCAATTTTTTTGATATTTTGAATAAAGTTTGAATTCAAATGGTCACTGAATTTTGATTAAGAGTTAATTGTCTATCAAAAAAGGTATTAAAAATTAAAATCGGTTGAAAATCAGCCAAGTTATTACAACTTCCCCAGGCAACTAACGTGTGTCAGGCCACTTAATCAAGGAATTCTAGCCCCATTTTTGAAATTTATTGAAATTATCTACTGTAAAATCATTTTTTTATTCTTCAAGTCCCAATGTACTAAGAAGATAAATATTTTTCATTTTGCGTTTTGCTAACTTGTTTTAAATAAATGCTAAAGTGGTCTGAATTTTTCAACACTATTTTCAAATCTCCAATTTTAAATTTTTATTTTTTTTGTTAAAGAAATTTTAAAAATTCGACTATTGGAGTTTAAGGATTTGTTAAGCACATATAAAGGAATAAAAACCCTAAAAATTGTAGGGTTTGCTGTTCTCATTTGGGATTTACAGTGATTTAATTTTGTCGGATTTCGGGAAAGTAGTGACTTTTTGCCCTTTTTTAGCTTTTATTTTTTTTTTTTGGTTTTTTTTACAAACATCATATGTTTTGGACCGAATTATATCAACACGAAATAGAATACTTCAATTCGAAAAATTAGGGCGAAATTGAGATATAAAAAATTGCCCCTGTTAAGGGTCAAAGGTCAAATTTTAGAAAATTTTGAATTTTTAAACATTAACAAATTTGCTGGGTGGATTTTGCTGAATCAACTCAGGCGCGGATCCAGCTCTTGGATTTGGGGGGGGAAAAATTTTTTTTTTGCTAATTTTTTTTTTTTTCAGGGAATTGCAGGTCGAATTTGAATCATTGGTTAAGGTTTTTTTAGTGTTCAACTCTTTTTTATTATGTTTTTTCTATAGAAACATTTTCAAATTTTAAAAATTTATTCCTATAATAAAAAAACTTAAATGTTTGATATTTTGAAATATGTCTCTTCAAGAAATTTAAAGCATTTTTCTGATAGCAAAAGACCCAGATTCTGACATTATTTTTAATAGAAAATAAGTCAGGTTTGAGATATGTTTATTCACAAAAATTTTTCTGATTTGGAAATTTTTCAGAGTCATTTTCTTAAAGAGAAAGTTTATAATTTTGAGTCGGTATCCAAATAGGAAAATTTTGAGGCTCTGAGGCATTTTGATACAGAAAAGGCTTTAAAATTTATACAAAAATATTTGGAGCAGGTTTATTCCAGCTCGAGGTCATTATTTTCATTACTTTTTAAAACTGTGATATTCTCACAGAATAATTTTTAAAAAATTATTCTATGGGAATATCATAGTCTAAAGAAGTAAAGGAAATTATGACCTCGAGCTTGAATAAACCTACTAAAAATATAATATTTTAAAGGTCAAATGTAACGTCAAAGGTCAAATTTTTAAATAAAATTAATAAGAATTAATACAAAAAATTTTAAATTCTGATATACCTTTATATAGAAAATTCTCAGATACTTATGGAATTCTCACACCAAAAAATTTCTGTATTAAGATACAATTTTCGTAAAGAAAAATTCTCAGATTAAGTGATTTTCACATTGAAAACTTAAAACGTCCTTAATATTTTTTTTTATTCTATTTTTCTACAAAAAAGGTTTAAGATAAAAAGTCTCAGAGTCTGAGTCTCCGAAATTTTTTCTACAAAAAAATCTTGGATTCTCAGACATTTTTCAAATTAAAAACAAATTTGGAATCTAATATCTTTTTTATATTCTGTGATATTTTCTCTAAAATTCTCAGAATCTAAGGCATATTTTAGAGAAAAATGCTTAGATTCTGAGTTATTTTTTCTATCGAAAAAGTCATAGATTTTAGAATATTTTTTAATATTAAAACTCAAAAATTCAGAGATATTTCTTCTTTAGAAAAATCTGAAATTTTTATTCTTGTATTCTAGGACTTTTTTCTATAGAAAATGTCTCAGCTTTTCCTAACTAAAAAGTCTTAGATTCTGAGACATCTTTCTAATAAAAATAATCTCAGATTCTGATACATTTTTCGAAAGGAAAATACTTAGATTCCGAGAAATTTTTCCTATAAAAGTCCCAGATGCTGTATAATTTTTCCTTTAGAAAAAGTCAAAGTTCTATTGCATTTTTTGTATAAAAAATTCTCAAATTTTCCCTGAATAAAATTCTTATTTTTCCTACAGAAAATTTTTTTTTTTTTTTTTTTTTCTGTAAAAAAATTTAAGATATAAAAACATTTTTTCTAAAGAAAACTTATGATTCTTGAAAATTCTAGAAAAAATTCTCACTCATTGCATTTCCTCTATTCTTTTTACCCAGAAGAATTGTCAAATTTTCCATATAGAAAATTCTCAGATTTTTCCTATAAAAAACTATCAGATTTTTCCTATAGAAAACTGTTAAATTTTTTATATAAAAATTGTCAAAGTTTTAAGATTTTTACTATAAAAAAAATTCTAAGAAAAATTATCAATTTTTTTCTATAGAAAAATTCCCCAATTTTTTATTTAGAAAAATTAAAAAAAATTTCGTCTAGAAAAATTCCGAAATATTTCGTCTTTAAAATTTTTTGTATTTTTTATAAAGAAAAGTTTAATCACGTAGACAAAGTTTAACAGTCAGAAACATTTTAGGATTCTTAGACATTTTTCATAGAAGAATTTCCATAGAAAAATATTGTCCTATAGAAAAATTTCTAGATTTTTCCAATAGAAAACATTTAGGGATTTTTTCAGATCGTTGGACATTTTTCATAGAAAATTTTTTTTTTTCAGATTATTTCCTTTTCACTTACTTTTTCTCTCTTCTCTTCTTTTCTTTTCTTTCTTTTCTTTTCTTTCCTTTCTTTTTCTTTCTTTTTTCCTTTTTCGTTTTTTTTTTTTCTTTTGAATTCGGTTTGGGGGGGGAAATGTCCTTTTTTCCCCCCCCGTGGATCCGCGCCTGATCAACTTGATGTTATTTTAATTGGTCTAAACTTAATGGCAAATAATTAAAATTTAGATATTTAACCCTTAAGTGCTGTTGGGGCCTATAATTTTTTTAATTTAATTGAGATAAGTGTTTTTTGATCAAAGGGTCGAATAGGCCCCACCAGCACTAAAGGATTAATATTCTGAATTTAAACAAAAAGACATATGTTAAGACCTTTTACAATGACATCAAGTAGTTTCATATATTTCCACTCAGAAAATCTGTTAATGTTTTAAAATTCAAAATTTTCTAAAATTTGATCTTTGACCCTTAACAGGGGCAATTTTTTATATCTCCATTTCGCCTTAATTTTGCGAATTGAAGTATTCTATCTCGTGTTGATATAATTCGGTCCAAAACATATGAAGTTTGTAAAAAAACCAAAAAAAAAAAAAATAAAAGCTAAAAAATGGCAAAAAAATCTCTACTTTCCCGAAATCCTCCAAAATTAAATCACTGTAAATCCCAAATGAAAACAGCAAACCCTACAATTTTTGGGGTTTTTATTCCTTTATATGTGCTTAACAAATCCTTAAACTCCAATAGTCGAATTTTTAAAATTTCTTTAACAAAAAAAATAAAAATTTAAAATTGGAGATTTGAAAATAGTCTTGAAAAATTCAGACCACTTTAGCATTAATTTAAAACAAGTTAGCAAAACGCAAAATGAAAAATATTTATCTTCATAGTACATTGGGACTTGAAGAATAAAAAAATGTTTTTACAGTAGATATATTCAATAAATTTCAAAAATGGGGCTAGAATTCCTTGATTAAGTGGCCTGACACACGTTAGTTGCCTGGGGAAGTTGTAATAACTTGGCTGATTTTCAACCGGATTTTAACTTTTAATACCTTATTTGATAGACAATTAACTCTTAATCAAAATTCAGTGACCATTTGAATTCAAATTTTATTCAAAATATCAAAAAAATTGAGAAAATTACAAAAAAGTCATATTTTCCCCTTGTAATCCGTTTTTCAAACTTCAGGGCCGATGCGGCACGCCTTACCCAAATCCGATTACCCTATAATTTTGCACAACATATTTTTACACCCAAATGCATATTTCTAGGGGGAGTTACGGCCAGTATTTAACAACTTCATTTTTTTGGAGCACCCTAATGGTTATACAAAACTTTTTATTGTATCATATAAGATTACATATGATTTTTGGGAACCCGAGTTCGATTCCCGGCCCAGTCGAGAAAAAAATGTTTTTTTTTATTTTTTTTTTAAATAGAAAACATTTTTTTATTGCGTTTAATTTTTTTAGAACTAAAAAATTTTCATTTTTGGAATTTTTGCAATCATTTTTAAAAAAATATTTTTCTTTTATACAGTTATATACAACTATATTTGATTTATTATAAAATTACACAGCTCAACAAGAAAATGCGTATTGGATTCTGGTTAGTGATTTGGATAGTGTCTGTTGCGCTGATTCCAAATCCGGAGCCCAAATTTGTGTATCACGTCAGGATTTTGAGTAATTCGCGGTTAAAGTGCCGAAAAAGGGCATTTTTGACCCTTTTTAAAAGCTTATAAAATAAGATCCTGACATGCAAATAAGTTGGTATCAAGCTCATTCGAAAGCTTATAATTTTCTCTTAAAGATAAGATAAAATGTTCTAAAAATTTAATTTTCTAAAATGGTAAAAAAATCATTAGCAAAAAACCTTCCGTTTTTTCATATATTTAGTTTATTTACACAGTGTTTTTTAACAAATTTCCATACAAATTCATACGTAAATTTTAGATTTAAAGCACTTATGGCTAATGATTTTTTAGTCATTATAAAAAATTAAATTCCAAGAAAATTTGAATTTGTCTTAAAGAGAAAATTACGCACTTTCGAATGAGCTTGATATCAAGTCATTCGTATGTCAGGATCTTATTTAATAGGCGCTCAAAAATGGCCAAAATGGGCCTTTTTTGACACTTTAACCGCGATTTTCTCAAAAATGTGACGTGATAGAAAAATTTTAGTGACCGTTTTGGAATCGGAAAACCAAAACCTATAAGCTTCTTTTGGTTTCATTCGAAACGCAGCGATAAACCTCAGATTTGTAGAGCGGTGTTATCTATAATTTTTGGGAACCCGAGTTCGATTCCAGGAAAAAAATATATTTTTTTTAAATAGAAAACACTTTTTTATTGCATTTATTTTTTTTAGAACTAAAAATTTTTCTTTTTTTGAATTTTTGCAATCATTTTTAAAAAATTATATTGCTGTTATATAGTTATATATAACTATATTTAATTTATTATAAAATTATCTATCATTTTTGGGAACCCGAGTTCGATTCCAGAAAAAAAAATATTTTTTTTTTTTTTTAAATAGAAAACACTTTTTTATTGCATTTGTTTTTTTAGAACTTGAAAAATTTTACTTTTTGAATTCTTGCAATCATTTTTAAAAATTTATGTTGTTAATAATAGCTATATTTCACAGAAAAAAAAATTTGTCAATACAATTAATTTCATTGTTAATACAATTAAACATTTAATTGAAACTGAGCCTACATTGGATTTTGTCAATACAACATTGGATTTTGTAACTTGTGAAAAAATATCAACTTAGTTTTGTCAATTAAATTCATTGTTGTATCAACAATGAAATTAATTGAAAAGTTTGTAATAAATTATGTTAAAGGAAATAAACATGCTTTAATGTCAATTTATTTAAAAAAAATCTAAAAATAGAACAAAAGAAATCTAAAAATTAAAAAAAAAAAAACATTAGCCGGCAGCGGACATCGAACCCGCAACTAACATGATACGAGTCTAGAACACTACCACCGTGCTATTCCTTATATATACTTGTAGTTGACTATACGCGTATTTTAAAGGAAATAAACTGTTTTTAATATCATTTAATTTAAAAATAAAATAAAAAATCTAAAAATAGAACAAAAAAAAAAATAAAAAAAAAAAAAATCTGGCGGCAGCTGGAATCGAACAGGCAACGAACATGGTACAAGTCTAGCACGCTACCACCGTGCTATTCCTCATATATATTTGTAGTTGACTTAATGCGTATAAAAGGTGTCTGCTGAATAGCAAAAACAAAATAATCTCCAAATAAAAATAAATAAAAATAAAAAAATGTTTCCGCCACCTGGCAGCGAACCCGCAATGTTCATGATTCGAGTCTAGCACACTACCACCGTGCTATCGTCACATATTTTTGTGCTTCATTAAATGAGTTTATAAAGTGTCTGTGTTATCAATAAGCATTTTGTGTGTTTTTTAACAATGATTTTAATTGATGCATTTAATTGGAAATTAAAGTGGATTTTTGTCATATTAACAATATACATTGTTGATACAATTAAAAACGTTGTTGAACTAGAAATTAGTTGCTAACAATTTGTTTAGTTACTTTTGATTTCATGATATTTTTTTCTGTGTTGGTTTAAATTATCAAATTATCAATGATTTTTGGAACCCGATCTCAAATCTAATTCTGATTTCCTGATTCCATAAAAAATTTCAAATTTATAAGCCAAAGTCTTATTTCACTTTGGAAGCCTATGACTTGGAAATAAGGCATACCGCTACATTAAAATTATTGTTTAAGCTTACCATGGAAGCCCCTAATAGCGCTGTACGTCATTCCAATTTTTTTTTTTTTTTGCAAATTTTATCAAAATTTTTCTAAGTCTTTTTGAAAATTGTGTACAAGTGAATAACATATTTAATTGGATATAATCATATATTACTATATGTTACATCAATTTGATATAATTAGATACGATCAATTTATTTAAAACTAAGTTTTTTAAAGTTGTTATTTGCTAACAACGTCCGCTGGTCTAGAGGGTAGAGATTGCGATTACAAAACGGAAGACTTGTGGTTCTAATCCCCGTCCGTTCGAAGTTTTTTTTTTTTTATTTATTTTCAGTTTGACATTATTATATCTAAAAATAAATCTAAAAACAGAAACATTTTTTGGATAAAAATGCATCCAATAATTTTTTTATAAAATCAAGATATCAGATATTATAAGGTAACTTTGGCGCGGCCAAATTTCGGATGAAATTACATTATATAATATCCAATTTAATATAAAATCATGATATTGGATATTTTAAGATAACTTTGGCGCGGCCAATTTCCGGATGAAATTACATCATATTATATCATATTTAATACAAAATCATGATAATAGATAATTTGGGATAACTTTGGCGCGGCCAATTTCGGGATGGAATCACATACAATCAAATATTAAACTGTAACTTCATATATTATAAGATGTTATGAGATAACTTTGGCGCGGCCAATTTTCGGATGAAATTTAGCAAAATCAGATCCAATAAATTATATATAATTTTATAAGATAACATGTTTTACCATACAATTTTTTTTTACTCGGGAAATTCAAATCGAATATAATTTGATGCAATCATATACACGATAAGATAAACTGTATTTAATTATATATAAGTTAAACTTGATATAATTATATATGATAAACTATTTTCAAAAATTTTCTAAGTTTTTTTAAAACATAGTCTTTTAAAGTTGTCATTTATTAATAACGTCCGCTGGGTCAGAGGGTAGAGATTGCGATTACAAAACAGTTGGTAGCTGTTCGATTCCCCCGCCGCTCGAAGTTTTTTTTACATCAACTGCAACACCATCTTTTTTGCACACAGGCGCAGCTGCCGCATCTTTATCCGCGCCACAACATGATTATGAACACCGCTCAATGCGTAAACTGCACGACCTGCCGGAATTCGATGGTCACCCTGAGCAATGGCCAATGTTTATCGTTGCATACAGGGAAACAACTCTATCCTACGGATACTCGAAGTTGGAAAATCTGATCCGCCTACAAAAAGCATTAAAAGGTGATGCTAGGAAGAAGGTTGAAGCCTATTTAATTTACACGGAAGGTATAGATCAGGTAATTAAAACATTGGAATTCCATTATGGTCGTCCTCAGACAATGATACGTAGTCAGATATCAAAGGTAAGGGCATTTCCGATAATTTCTGGAAGGAAAATCTCCGAAATTGTCAACTTTAGTACAATGGTAGCGAATCTGACTGTCTTTTTGGAAAACGCAGGGGCAGCCCCGCATTTATATAATCCTACTCTACTTGATGAATTGGTCAACAAATTGCCTCTGAACAAACGTGAGGACTGGATAAAATATTCCTTGAACAATCTCGGTCAGTATCCAAGTGTACGTGATTTCAGTGTATGGTTACAAGATGTTGCTACATATATCTCTATGGCAACGGAAGCGGACTCGAATAGAGATGAATTAGCCACTAACAAGAGGGATAAAATCAAACCAAGTTTTGCCATAACGACTAATGAACGACGCCAGCTAAATTGTTTAAAGTGCCACCAAAATCACCATTTACATCAGTGCGAAAAATTTAATAACACTTCTACAGCAGGTCGATGGAAATTAGTGAAGGACAACCATCTTTGTTTTTGCTGTTTACATATCGGCCACACTACATTGAAATGCAATAATCGTCGTCAATGTGGTTTATCGAAATGCACAAGATATCATAATCGCCTCCTACATGAAGAACCAGATACAAATAAGAATGCCGACCAGGTTAAGCAGCCACAAACAGCTAGTGGTGGTAATATATCGATAAGTGATGGAAATGGGAACAACGATAACACACTTGTTACGACAATTGTTGATAATTTGTTGAATAAGAAAACTTTATTTAAATACTTGCCAGTCAGATTAATAGGACCTAAGGGATATGTAAGTATTATTGCATTTATCGACGACGGTTCCAAAATATCTCTGTTGGAAGAAGGTGTCGCAAGACAAATAGGACTACAGGGTCCCACAAGCAATTTATCACTCGGGTGGATTGGAGGTAAAACATCAAACGAAATGTCAGAGAAGATAAACCTTGAAATTTGCAGTGTAACTGATAATGAGTGTAGCTTTCCGATGAAAAATGTGAGAACAACTGGAAACTTGAAATTACCACCACAGAGTCTACAACTTGAGAAATTTAAAAGAATGTTTTCGGAGTTGGATGATGTTTATGTCGATGATTACTTCGATGCCACTCCAAAATTGTTAATTGGTCTACCTCATATTAGACTTGTCCGTCCATATAATGTTTTGAATCTGGATGAGGACTTTTCAGTACATCAGACAAGTTTGGGAAATGTATTATTTGGTTCAAACGAAGAGGCAACAGAGGCCGATGTAGAAACTCTTCACGATATTCAGCAACAAGTATCGGATTATTTTACACTTGAAAGCTTTGGCATGAAGGCCCTTAATACCGTCACGTCTGATACTGATAAAAGGGCTGAAGAGATTCTTAAAAGAACTACGATTAAAATTGAGACTGGCCTTTTGTGGAAGCAAAACGATTTTGATTTTAAGAAAAGTTTTTTTATGGCATTAAAACGTCTTGAGGGCGTTGAACGAAAAATGGTTAGAGATGAGGATTTGGCTAAATGGTATAACGATAAAATCGATGAGTACGTTTCCAAAAGCTATGCCAGAAAACTTTCCCCTGAGGAGGTTCTTATTGAGGACGAACGTACTTGGTACTTGCCACATTTTGTTATTACTAATGTCAACAAGGGTAACAAGCGACGTCTTGTTTTTGATGCAGCTGCCATAGTTAATGGTGAATCGTTTAACTCCAGATTATTGAAGGGCCCAGGTAAATTTCAACCTAAACCACTTTTGTCAATTTTATTTAAATTTCGCCAGTGTCAAATTGGAGTCTGTGCGGATATCCGGGAGATGTTCCATCGGGTCAAGATTCGTGAACAGGATCAGGGTGCTCAGAGATTTTTATGGAGAAACGGTGACAGTTCGAAGCCGCCGGATATTTATGTAATGCAGGCCATGATTTTTGGCTCTGCCAGTTCGCCATGTTCTGCCCAGTACGTAAAAATTTAAATGCTCAAGTTTATGAGGAAAGTCACCCTAGAGCCTACAGGGCAATTGTTGACTGCCACTATGTTGACGATTACGTGGACAGTTTTGATACCGTTGATGAGGCAATAGCGGTTACCGAAGATGTGATCAACATACACAAACAAGCTGGCTTTGAGTTGCGAGGGTTTGTTTCTAATTCAACTAAATTTTGCAATACCTTTTCGGGTGAGTCCATTGATGATAATTTTAATATTACAGACCTATGTAGAAGTGAAACAACTACTGAGAAGATTTTAGAGCTGTTTTGGTCACCCATAGAGGACACATTCTGTTTTGTTTTGAAATTCGCTAAAGTACCTGAGGCAGTTTTGAGCGGTAGACGTAGACCGACTAAAAGTGAGGTTCTTAGTCTCACCATGTCGATATTTGATCCGTTCGGTTTTGTGGCGAATATGGTGATACGGTCTAAAATTTTGATCCAAGAGCTGTGGAGGTACGATATTGAATGGAACTCACCAATTCCGGAGGGAATTTACGAAAAATGGTATGAGTGGTACAGGGAACTTGGAAATGTTCGTTACTTAAAAATTCCAAGGTGCTATGGCCCGAAATTCAGTGATTGTTCAACCGATATCGAGTTACATATTTTTGTCGATGCTAGTGAGGTTGCCTTTGCGGCTGTTGGTTATTGGAGAGTTGCTTCTGAAGGCGAGGTAAATATCGTATTCGTAGCTGGTAAATCGAAATGTGCACCAGTAAAACCACTTTCGATCCCCAGGCTTGAGCTTCAGGCCGCTGTACTCGGAGTAAGGTTGAAGAAGGCAATTATTTCAAGTCATGACGTGGTACCGCAAGTAATTACATTTTGGTCCGACTCAAGAACCGTCATCAAATGGATTCAATCGGATTGTCGTATTTATAGACAATTTGTTTCTCATCGTATTTCCGAAGTTTTGGAGTACTCAGAGGTAAAACAGTGGAGATGGGTTCCTGGCTCCCAAAATCCTGCTGATGATGCAACAAGACCCAGACATTTTTCTGGTGACTCGGATTCTCGTTGGTTAATAGGCCCTGAATTCCTAAGATCCGATAAAGGTGTCTGGCCAATATTACCTGGTGATGTGGATTTAAAGGAAGGTGATCATGAAATGAGATCTAAATTTGTCTCAATGATAGCGAATATTGAACCATTGATAGCTTATGATGAGAAATCCAAATACTACAGACTATTAAGAGTGAAATGCTGGATAAGTCGTGCTGTCAAAATTTTTAAATGTCTTGCATCTCACCAGAAAAAGTCTGATTTAAATTTTAAAACTTATTTAACAGCTCAGGAGATAAGGGAAGCCGAAAAATCTTGGTGTCAAATAGCCCAACGGGAGGAGTTTTTCGAGAAGTACAATTCTTTGGCATTAAACGAACCTGTGTCTAATAGGAGTCCTATATACAAATTGACGCCATTTTTGGGACACGACGGATTGATACGGGTATCTGGTCGTATTAGTAAGGCAGAATGTGTCACCCAAATGACAAGAGAGCCTATAATTATGCCGAAGAGACACCTCATCACGAAGTTGATCGTGAAACAATATCATGAAGACTTCAGACACCAGAATCAAGAATCAATATGCGCGGCAATCCGAACAAAGTTTTGGATTCCCTGTCTACGACAATTGGTAAGATCTGCAAAGAGTAACTGTCAGGTGTGTAAAAACAGAAATGCTGCCCCTATGCCACCTTTGATGGGACAACATCCAGTCGATCGACTGACACCGTATGTGCGACCGTTTACGTATACGGGTGTTGATTATATTGGGCCTTTAACGGTATCAATTGGTCGTCGAAGTGAGAAGAGATGGGTAGCTCTATTCACTTGCCTGACAGTGAGGGCTATTCACGTTGAAATTGCAAGGGACTTATCGACCGATGCAGTCATATTGTGCATTCGGAATTTCATTAATCGCAGGGGCGTGCCGGTCCGAATAAGAAGTGATAGGGGAACAAATTTCATCGGTGCCAGTAAGGAAGAATTTGCTGTGGACGAGGCAGGGCTGGCAAATGAATGTACACGACGTGGAATAGAATGGGTATTTAATACCCCCGCCAATCCCTCGGCTGGTGGTGCGTGGGAACGTATGGTTCGTAGTGTTAAGAATGTGTTGGCGTTTACACTGAAGGAAAAGTCCCCGCAAGTTGAGACTTTGAATAGCCTGTTGATAGAAGCGGAGAATCTGGTGAATTCTCGTCCGCTGACTCATCTTCCTATTGAAAGCTCGGAAAGTGAGCCTCTTACACCAAATCATTTTTTGCTTGGTTGTCCGAATATTGTACGTACCCCGGCTGTTGACGAACATGTTGTTCTTAGGAAACAATGGCATATATTACAACAATTGAAGCAAACGTTTTGGAAAAGGTGGGTACTTGAATACCTTCCAGACTTGACGAGACGTACCAAATGGTATCAACCAGTGAGACCATTACAAATTGGTGACGTTGTGATCATATGTGATGATAACGAGGCGCGTGGCGAGTGGAAGCGAGGCATTGTGGTGGAGGTTTTTACGGCATCGGATGGCCAAGTTCGTTCGGCAGTGGTAAAGACTTCAGTTGGAATATTACGACGTCCTGCATCTAAATTGGCGGTTCTCGACGTTGGTGGTGAGTCTCCCTGATTGACTCACGGGTGGCGGGATGTTGTGAATTAAATTAATTTTATTGTATTTGACGGTTATATAAGTTTGAATTTTATTTCATTTATTTGTTTTGTTTGTTTGCCCGGAGATTGGATTATTTTGTATTTGTGGCAACTCTTTTTTACCTTCTGATTCTGCTCTGGTTTTGATTTATGTATTTGATACTCGGTTTTTAAGTCGACATGTCTAAAGTAGTCGCTTGGTTCATTAAAATTAGCAATCAATTCCAGGGAAGAAGCCAAGAAGAAAAGAATTAAGTAAGTTTTTATGTGAATTGTTATACTTTATATTTTCTAAAATGTAAATTCTTTTAGATAATAAAACCGACAACATTTGTTCTTTATTTTAAATCATAATAAAGTTGCGTTATTATTATTATCTTACAAGTTACTGCCGTAACAGGAAAAAAACTTTAATTTACGTTGCTGCCGCAACAATGATCCTTGATCGATTTTAAGTCGATCTAGCGATGTCCGTCTGTCTGTCTGTCTGTTGAAATCACGTTTTTGGCAATAATCCGGAACCGATTTAAACGCTTGGTGTACCAAAAGTTGCGGAATTTTCCCAGGAAGAAACTGATGTATTTTTTTTTTAAATCGGTTAAGTATTTTAAAAGTTATGAGTAAATTTCTGAAAAAAACTCTTAGGTGTTTTCAACATAACCCTAAATTAACTCATATTTTGTGTACACTCAAAATAAAACATTAGTAGATTTAGTAATTTTTTTTTTGCTAATGCTGGTTAGCTAACTTTTAGCAAATTTTTAGTTGAGATTAGCATGTTAGCAAAAATATCTTGTAAACTTCATTTAGCGCATTAGCAATTTTAAACAAAATTTGAACTAATTTTTTTTTGCTAAATTTAAAATTGAGTTGACCAAATTTTTACAAGCTTTTTTGCTAATATTAGCAAAAATAAATGGTAAATTTTTTTATTTTCAGAAAACTTAAAATGGCGCTATCTCGGAAACTAAGCCAGATAGAGCAAAACGGAGGCCATTTTTGGTTCTCGAGCTCTCCTCTTCACATGTGTGAACCCTAATGGGTCCTAACTTTCGATCAAAAAAAGTTAGCATTCCAGAAAATTTTAAAATGCTCATATCTCGGTAAATGTTGCCGACACAACAAAAAGTCCAAAAACATTTTTGTAGCTCTCAACACGTAGAATAAGACCGCAAAAAGCTCTCCGAGTAATATTTTTTAAGTTATCGAGTTTTGTAATTCTCAAAACCCCGGTGGTCCCCTAAAATCACGTATTTAAGGAACCCAACTAGGTCTAGGCCCATCGGGGTCTGGACCAATCGGGTCCGAACGCAATGGGGTCCTCAAATGTGTATGAACTAAGTTGAAATAAAAATAATTTCAGTTAACTAATTTTTAGCAAAACGTTTTGCTAACTTTACCAAAAAAATTGTGGGTTCAAAATCAGCAAATTTTCTTGTAGATACATAACAAAGAAAACGGAAATGAAAAAAAAAATATGAGAAAAAGGAAAAAATCTTTACAAAAAACTTTAAAATATGTAAAACATAATCTAAATTTATTAAAAAAAAAGTTCGTTAAGTAATAATAAAAAATTGATAGTTATTTTTATGTGCATAGCATGTGTGTGTGTGTGTACATTTTTTTGCTTCGTCATATTAATGGTGTTGCCAGATTTTTTTTTGGCTTTGTCGCCAAATTGGATGTAAAATATCGCCAAAATTCAGTTTTGTTCAGATTTCTTAAAAAAAAATATTTTCATTTCAAAAAAATAAATTTTGTTAAATAATAAAAGACAGAAATAAACTTTATGGAAAAAATCGCCCAAATCCTGAAAATTTTCCCAAAAAGTCCCAAAAGACAATTTGTTTAATTTGTATTCCCTCTACTCTAGTGATAGAGGGTATATGAGGCATTCCACACCAAATGTCCCGCTACAGAAAAACATGTGTCCCGTAAATTTCTGAATAGGTTTTTTGGATAGCCCTATATGTAGCTAAGAAAATTGCGTTTTTGGTTTTTCAAATTTTTGAAAACTGGGCTTAGGAGGCGTGGTCAAATATTGGAAAAATGGTAAAATTTGTGGCGAGTTGCCTTGATTAAATATTTATCACATTAAAACGGAATGCACCACAATGTCAAAAATTTAAGTTCTTATATAGTTTTGTATGGGCTATCGATTAAAATTTTTTTTTTTGGAAAATTTTCAGAACCCGTTCTGAAATTTTGCATTTTCTAAAAAAGTCAATTTATCAAAAATCCGGCCACTTTTTTTTTTCTTTTTTATTTATTTTTTTAAAAGTTTAGATGTTTGTCCATCCACACAAAAAAAAATCAGAAACACGTTCATCTTTTTTTTCGAGAAAATCGCATTTGAACTTTAATTTTCATAACAATTTTGTTATTTGCTTGTATTTCTTTGTTTTAAAGTTGCGAATGAGTAATATTAATTGCATAAATATTCGTCATACGCTCTGTTGACACAAGAAAATACAAGCAAATATCAAAATTGTTATGAAATTTAAAGTTCAAATGCGATTTTCTCAAAAAAAAAGATGAACGTGTTTCTGATTTTTTTTGTGTGGATGGACAAACATCTAAACTTTTAAAAAAATAAATAAAAAAGAAAAAAAAAAGTGGCCGGATTTTTGATAAATTGACTTTTTTAAAAAATGGAAAATTTCAGAACGGGTTCTGAAAATTTTTCAAAAAAAAAAATTTAATCGATAGCCCATACAAAACTGTATACGAACGTAAATTTTTGACATTGTGGTGCATTCCGTTTTAATGTGATAAATATTTAATCAAGGCAACTCGCCACAAATTTGACCATTTTTCCAATATTTGACCACGCCTCCTAAGCCCAGTTTTTGAAAAATTGAAAAACCAAAAACGCAATTTTCTAAGTTCCATATAGGCTATCCATACAACCTATTCAGAAGTTAACGGTACACATGTTTTTTTCGCTGGACATTTGGTGTGGAATGCCTCATATATAAATTTGTCATTCCGTATGTAACACATCAAAATATTGGTCTAGGGCCCCTTAAAGTAAATATATTTATGATCATCGATCGATTTTAAGTCGATCTAGCCATGTCCGTCAGTTGAAATCCTGTTATTGGCAATAATCCGGAACTGATTTAAATGCTTGGGCACCAAAATTTGCGAAATTATCCTGGTCATAGGGTTATATAAATTATTTTTTTTTTAAATCGGTCAAGTATTTCAAAAGATATGAGGTAAAATGTAAAAATACCTCTAAAATTTTGCTGTATTTCACAAACAAAATTTCTATAACTTGATACCTGTTAAATGTATGCGAACGAAATAAGAGAAATAATGTTATTTTATCATTCTTAACTCTCACAAAAAAAATTGGGCGAAATTGCACAATGGGCCGTGGCACCCATAGGCGTAGATAGCCCTGTCTGGGAGCGGCTTAGCCCCCCAGAATAATTTTAGCACCCCCCAGAATTTTAATCATTCACAATTTTTTTTTTTGAATAATTTAATGATTTCATTAATTTTTGCAACAATAAATAATAATAATATGTAATGAGTCTTAAGGACTCGTTATGATTATTCAAGGAGTCTTAAATAAAAACTTTACCGAATCTTAGGGTTTTACTCAGGAAAACATTTTAACTTCTTTGATTTAAAAGAGTTTCTAAATTCTAAGGGGTTTTTTTTTAAAGACAAAAGTTATTGAAAGAAAGAATCTGATTGGCTAATAATAATCAACTTTTGCAATCATCAGAACTTTTTCTTGAAAAAAAAATCATAGTAATCTAATGATTTTACTATAGGAAAAACACTAAAAATCTTTCATTCTCAAAACATATCTAGGAGATCTAAATTTCCGAAAAATCTACAGTATCAAAATTTAAAAAAAAAAAATGAATTTTTAACCGCTTTCGGGGGGCATTCGTTTCTAGGACACCTAGGCGCATGTTAAAGGGACGCATGTTAATAGGTCTGGGTTTTTCTGTTAAAAAAAATACCAAAAAATTAAAAAAAATCTAGGGGGGCTTTAGCCCCCCCCAGAAATGTTGGCTTCCTACGCCAATGGTGGCACC